>JAYKAV010000267.1:149337-656683 GCA_035582835.1 Phoebastria nigripes
TTTGGCACGGTCCCCCACAACATCCTTCTCTCTAAATTGGAGAGAGAGGGATTTGATGGGCAGACTGTTTGGTGGATAAGGAGTTGGCTGGATGGTCGCATCCAGAGAGCAGTGGTCAATGGCTCAATATCCRGATGGAGATCAGCGACGAGTGGTGTCCCTCAGGGGTCCGTATTGGGACGGGTACCGTTTAAGATCTTCATCAGTGACGTAGACAGTGGGATCGAGTGCACCCTCAGCAAATTTGCAGACGACACCAAGCTGAGTGGTGCGGTCGACACGCCTGAGGGATGGGATGCCATCCAGAAGGACGCGGACAAACTGGAGAAGTGGGCCCGTGTGAACCTCATGAGGTTCAACGAGGCCTAGTGCAAGGTCCTGCACCTGGGTCGGGGCAACCCCTGCTAYCAATACAGGCTGGGGGATGAAGGGATGGAGAGCAGCCCTGCCAAGAAGGATTTGGGGGTACTGGTGGATGAAAAGCTGGACACGAGCCGGCAATGTGCGCTCGTAGCCCACAAAGACAACCAAATCCTGGGCAGCATCAAAAGAAGCGTGGCCAGCAGGTCGAGGGAGGTGATTCTGCCAACAACAGCTCTGCTTAAACCAGAGCACCTCTGAGGAAATGGCTGCTGCAAGGCATTCCCACCTTTTGCCAGGGGAACTGAAGCGGAAAGGCTTGTGCCTCTGCTCCTCTGTGGACCTGAGCCTCGTCCCACCTCCTGCCCCCGTTCCTCTGCCCTGCGGAGTTACAGGACCCACAGTGGGGGCACCCCATCCCTTGAGTCCCGTAGCCCAGGAACACGGCACTGCCATTGCTAGTGCCAGACTGCAGGCTCTGTACCCAGTTTGCAAGGCTTCTGGGTGGAGGAGGTAGTAGGGCCCAGTGGCCACGTGAGGCAACGGTGGGCGTAGCACCAGGAAAAAGGGGAGAAAGCAGCACGGGTGGGGATAGCAAGGCCACCTGCATTGTTAGTAATACTGAGACTTTTTCTGCAGTTTTCATGCCTTTATTTTCTTTTATTTCATAATAATTAGATTTAGGGGTCCGGAATCTCTTGGGGACCGGCCTGAGCCCCACCTGCTGGCCCGGCCGTGGTTTGGCCAGCCCCTGAGGCACCCTCCCAGTGTCACTGATGGTGGGGTGGCTTCTTGCGGGGCTGGGAGGGGTCCTCAGGGCTGCCGGCCCTCCTCTTCGGGGCTCGCCGGGGCCTCGCAGGAGGGCGCTGGCTGCCCCGTCTGGGAGTGGAGGGCCTGGGCACAGCCTCCTCTGGGTCCTCCTGTGGCTCTTGTCGCTCCCCGTGGGTGGGAACGGGGGCGTTGGGGGGGCTGCTGGGACCCCCCCGAAGGGCTGGGCTGGGGGCAGGAGACCCCCCCCCCGGGAGGCAGCGGAGCCGGGAGCAGCCTCGGGGCTGCCCTCCCGCCCCCCCGCAGCACGGGCCTCCTCAAGGCCCATCCGATGTCGGGCCTCCCCGCTGCACCGGCGCACGATGGTGTCAACAAGCTGGTGGACAAAGCTCCTTGTGCGCCTGCCCAGGGAGGCCTGCAGCAGCTGGATCAGAGCCTCCTCATCGAGGTCAAAGTAGCGCAGGCTGGATATGACGAGGCTCTGCGCTGCTGCGGCTTCCTGGGCATCCTCAAAGAGCTGCCCCAGCTCCTGATGCAGCCAGGTCAACAGGGGATGGAGGACAGCGGGGTGGAGGCAGAAGATGGACGCCCAGACGCAGGCATAGAAGCCGCCCACCGGAGCCATGCACAGCAGCCCCGCGGCTGGTGGCTGGGGTGCCACAGGCTGATGGAGGCTGTGGGCGGCTGGCTGTCCGGGAGCTCCTCCTGTCAGGTGGACGACGACCGATGGTGCTGCAGGTGGTGGGATGACATGCTCCTCAAAGTCGTCGTCCGCCCGCACCGAGTGCAGGATGGATCTTACCCTCCTCTTGCAGAGGGGGCACTCGGGCTTGCTCTGAGCCCACCGCACGATGCATGGGTAGCAGAATTGGTGGAGGCATGGCAGTACGTAGCTGGCCTCCTCCCAGCTGTCCAGGCATATTGGACAGCGGTTCTCCAGCTCCGTGGCCACGCTCTCCATGTCCTGCGGTGGGCTGGGGGGAGCTGGGGATGTTGAGCCGCTCCCCCTCACCGGTGCTGCAGCAGCGGCTGTCACGCTAGAAAAGGAAGAGAGGCCACAGTCATTCGCTGGTCCAGGGCGGGATGGAAGAAATGTCCAGGCCCCTCAAGAAGGAAACCCTCCCAGCTCCCCAGGGGGAGGTGTCCCCGCACAGCTCACCTCTGCTGCTGCGAGCGCGCCTCCTGGGTGCCCCGGCTGCCTGAACCAGGCAGGGCCAGGGAAAATCCCTCAATGGCTCTGGGGTCGGGCACTGAGAGTTGCAGTGAAGAACTCCCCGAGCACGACCTCAGCACCAGCGACAGCCTCGCCCAACACTCCAACCTCGCGTACTCGCTCAGCTGGAGTGCGGGCACGAGCCAGCTGGCTGAGACTCGGTGCCCGGATATAAGCAGTGAGGGACGCGTGGTCACAACCCATCGCGCGGCGACGTCATAGTCCAGCGCTTGGAGATGTCGTAGTCCGTCCCTCGATGCTATCAGAACGCCTCGCTCGGTGACGTCACCGTCCATCGCTCGGGGATGTCACCATCCATCGCTTGGGGACGTCACAACGGGCCGTCCTCACCCGCGGTGCTCGCACACGTGTCCGGCGTTACTGCAACGCCACTGTCCACCCCATCCCCGCATCGCTTGTCTTGTGCTCGGCATCGGTGTTTTCACGCCAGTCACCGAGGCCTCAGCCACGTCTTCCCAGAGCCCCGTCAGGTCGCTCTGGCCGCGGCTGACGTCTCCAGGCACAATGTGGCAAGAGGGTCCATTTGACAACACCTCGTGCCTCCCTTGGAGGCTGCAGGACAAAGTCCTATGGGCTCAGTCCACAGTCCAACACCGCTGGCCAGCCCTCTGGGCTCCCCTGCTTCCTCCCATGGCAGGTCACACGCAGCACTTGGCTCGCTCTCAGGGATCTTGTCCTACCCGGAGGGGAATCAAAGCGCGTGGCTGCCTCCAGCCCCAAGCTCCGGGTGTCCGTTTGCCAAAGGTGGCCGCACCACACACCCCCCGTGGAGACACCACAGGATGCGGTCACTTTTCCGGAAGGGTTTTTGTGTTCGGTTCCTGACGCCCCTTGGGCCAGGCTGGGGCTGGATGGGGCCCAGCCTCCCCCGGTCAGAGTCTGCAGGGCAATGCGGGGACACAGCGCCAAACAGCCCCAGTGCCTCCGCCTGCCGTGAGTCATCAGAGCAGGCTTTGGGAAGAAGGTGGAGCCTTCTCCCTGTCAAACCTCAGCTTGGTCTGGGGGCTCATGGGCGGGAACTGCTGGCAGTGCCGTTTTGGGACAGGGAAGAAGATGGCTGTGTGCCCAGTTCTGCAGATGGGGTTTGCCAGCCCGCGGTTGTGCTGGCCAGTAGGCATGGGGGCAGCTGTGCTGGCATCGTCCCTCCTCCCCACCCGCTGCCGCTGCGATCAGGGCCTGGCCAGGCATTTCCCCGGGGGCTCTCAGGGCCGGCACAAGCCCCACCGTGGCTACTGACATGCGGCATGGCTCCAAGGCAGTCTCACCACCTGGGACCTTCAGTGGCACCCATGTCTCTGCCGAGCACGCTGGGCCAGGACCCAACTGGGGCAGTGCCCTGAGAGGGACTCACCTGTCCCCCTCAGAGGCCGTGACCTGCTCTCTCCTAAGCAAAGTGTGCACCAGTGGGACATCATGGGGGATGTGGCCATGACATCCTCCTGAACGCTTCTTTGGTGCACTTTGGGAGAGCACTTGATCAAAGGCAGGGTCTTGGCGTCCCCACAGCCTGTGCCAGGTAGCACTTAAGCCACGGGAGGCCATGGGCCTGCAACGATGGACAGCATTGGCAAGCCCTCGGCTCTCCTCTTTTTAATGCTAGCCCTTCTTCCTGCCCTCTGCTGCTCTGCCCAGAGCCGGTCTGTGATGGAGGTCTCTTCCTAGGAGAGTCAGTGAAAGTGGGCAGCCACGGATGGCCTGGGTCCATCGCCTCTGTCCTCTCCCATGCAGCAGCGACCAAGAGCCACGAGCTGCTGCTACCCCAGAGAGAAAGCCATGTCCTTCTGCCTCTCGTTGGGTGCTCTGTGCCCCAGGTGCCTCCAGGTCTTGAGGTTACCCATGGGCACGAGCACCCAAAAGACACGGGCAGGACCTGAACTGCCTATGGCACCAGTGAACACACCTGGAGAGACATTTACACGGTGAAGACTGAGCTCTGAAGGCTCTTGGAGACCGGCAACCGACCTGACAGTGCTCTTTTTGGTGCCTGCCTCCCTGCCCCGCTCTCCAGTGCTCTGCCCACGGGTGGCAATCTTTTCATTCTGGGAGGGTGGGAGAAGGCAGACAGCCTTGGAGGACAGCGCCTGTAGCTCTGGGAAAAACCAAACCGAGGCCAAAGCCCTGAACAGGGAGAAAGTCAAACTACTGGAGGAGCTTCTGGGCCTGTGCAGCCTCCCTTCGGCCTGCTTCCATCTCCCTAAAAGTGCCTGCGGTGCTTTGCAGGCAAAGGAGGGGTTGATAGTCATCAGCCAGCAGTGGGGCTCTTCTCTCCTGGAGCCATGTGTGAGGCGGGCTGGAGAAGGGGCTGCCATGGTGCCTGGAGAGGGTGCACTGCAAGCCCTGCGGAGCATCTGCCAAGGTGTTCTGCAGGGAGATGACAACAGAAGGCACCCTGTTAGCATCCCTGTTTAAGCAGTGTCCATGCAGTCAGCCATACAGCTGATAAGATAGCATTGGTCCGTAACTCAAATACGATCAGGAGAAGTCAGGGAAATCTCTGGCTGGTGCTCTGAAGGTTATCTAGTGGGTAATATGGGCAGGTGCAAGTGAGAAGCTTTGAAATTCAAAAGGGAATTTGTGCTTTCGCACATTTCTGCGTAAGAAAGAAAATAGGCTTCTAATGTCTAAAATGAAGCTTCTTACGTAGTAACTCCAGTAAAAGATGGCTAAGAGCTGCCGGGGTTAATGGCTGCAGATAAAAACGTTATCAGCTTTCCCATTGTCATGGTTTAACGCCAGCCGGCAGCTAAGCACCACACAGCCGCTCGCTCACTCCCCCCCCCCCCCCCGTGGGATGGGGGAGAGAATGGGAAGAGTAAAAGTGAGAAAACTCATGGGTTGAGATAAAGACAATTTAATAGGTAAAGCAAAAGCCACATGCACAAGCAAAGCAAAACGAGGAATTCATTCATTCCTTCCCATCGGCAGGCAGGTGTTCAGCCATCTCCAGAAAAGCAGGGCTCCATCACGCGTAACGGTTACTTGGGAAGACAAACGCCATCACTCCAAACATCCCCCCCTTCCTTCTTCTTCCCCCAGCTTTATATGCTGAGTATGACGTCATATGGTATGGAATATCCCTTTGGTCAGTTGGGGTCAGCTGTCCCAGCTGTGTCCCCTCCCAACTTCTTGTGCACCCCCAGCCTCCTTGCTGGTGGGGTGGTGTGAGGAGCAGAAGAGGCCTTGACTCTGTGTAAGCACTGCTCAGCAATAACAAAAACATCCCTGTGTTATCAACACTGTTTCCAGCACAAATCCAAAACGTAGCCCCATACAAGCTACTATGGAAAAAATTAACTCTATCCCAGTCAGAACCAGCACACCCATCTTGCCATTAATCTGCAGGAGCTGCACTGTGCTCCAATTAACAAAATCAACCCTGTACTTCAGTATCACTGAAGAGATATTGCCAGACTCCATTTCAGATGGCTAATAGCAGCAGGCCTTTTAGCAAAGCCTGTTAACAATTACTTCAGTCTTGTTAATTAATACGTAACTTTATTTTGAAGTTGGTCAGGAGATAATTTTTACTTTTTGCAGTTGCAATAACATGATGGTAGGCCCTAATGTCCACCATGTTTCTTGTGGTTCTCAGTCAAGCTTGTCCAAGAAAAAGGATAGCTGTTGCAGGAACTGATCTGCATTAAGCGAACTGAAGAACAGACAAATGAGCAATAACGTGTCATACACATGTGTACACCATCTTATTACAGAAAAGTTGGGCGAGTAGCACAACTGAGCTGGAATTGGACAGTGCTTTAGTAATGTCTCTGTCTTGCTCTCTTTTGCGGGCTGTCTTGCTCCCGCTCTTCAGGGAAAGAAGGCTGCAAATGACTCTTTGGCAGGGTGTCGTGAGAAGCTGTGAAGAATGTGGGACCCTTGCTTTCATGCCAAGGCAGGGCTGAATGCACTGTGAGTTCTCATTTACTGTTTTACTTTAAAGGCAGTCTTCCTGAGCTGTTCTCTTACATATTTTTAAGTCCCAGCATTGCTATTTGTATAATGATTTGTGTGACACAAATTAAATATCTGGTGTTAAACATCTGGCAAAGATAACAAGTCATTAAGTCAACGAATGAATGAATGAATGAATGCACTAAATGGTCACTGTAGCTGACAGAGTGAATATTAAGTCTCTGTATGAAAGTTGTATTTTCTGCAGAAAACTTAGCAGCAAGGTAAGGTATAAAAGTATACACATCAAAACAATTCTACAACATATCAGTGGGGCAAAATGGTATGTTGGTCTAGTTACATTGCTCAACAGGATCAGTAAACTCTGCGGTATAGAGCTCTTGATATGCAACCCTGTGCGGACATCTGCATCACTTATATAGAATATAGACCACTGTTACATAGAATAGTTTAGGTTGGAAAAGACTTTTAAGCTCATCAAGTTCAACCATTAACTTAGCACTGTCCACCACTAAACCATGTCCCTAAGCACCACCTCTACACGTCTTTTAAACTACTCCAGGGATGGTGACTCAACCACTTCCCTGGGCAGCCTGTTCCGATGCTTGACAACCCTTTCGGTGAAGAAATTGTTCCTAATATCCAATCTAAACCTCCCCTGGCACAGCTTGAGGCCATTTCCTCTCGTCCTATCACTTGTTACTTGGGAAAAGAGACCGACACCCACCTCGCTACAGCCTCCTTTCAGGTAGTTGTAGAGGGCAATAAGGTCTCCCCTCAGCCTCCTCTTCTCCAGACTAAACAGTCCCATTTCCCTCAGCCGCTCCTCATAAGACTTGTGCTCTAGACCCTTCACCAGCTTCGTTGCTCTTCTTTGGACACGCTCCAGCACCTCAATGCCTTTCTTGTAGTGATGGGCCCAAAACTGAACACAGCAGTCGAGGTGCGGCCTCACCAGTGCCAAGTACAGGGGGACGATCACTCCCCTAGTCCTGCTGGCCACACTATTTCTGATACAAGCCACGATGCTATTGGCCTTCTGGGCCACCTGGGCACACTGCTGGCTCATCTTCAGCCGGTTGTCGACCAGCACCCCCAGGTCCTTTTCCACCAGGCAGCTTTCCAGCCACTCTTCCCCAAGCCTGTAACATTGAATGGGGTTGTTGTGACCCAAGTGCAGGACCCGGCACTTGGCCTTGTTGAACCTCATGCAGTTGGCCTCAGCCCATTGATCCAGCCTGTCCAGGTCCCTCTGTAGAGCCTTCCTCAAGCAGATCACCACTCCCGCCCAACTTGGTGTCGTCTGCAAACTTACTGAGGGTGCACTCGCTCCCCTCGTCCAGATCATTGATGACATGGTGTCAGACCTTCCTGAGGGACCAGGGCTTAGCTGAGCGTTAGAAAAGTAGACTTCTAGTCCTGCTAGACCATGTTTCTTGTTCTTTGCCCCTCTCTAGGACCTCTCTGGTCTTTTATGACTGACCAAGGTGTGACATCTTGGCAGAACTGATTTCTAGCACCTTTGGACTTGAATATTTTCAAAGCTGAAGCTATGAAAGAAGCTGGCATAACCTTAAATTCCAGCAGGACTGAGACTTACCTCCACCAATAGACCGAACGGCAGGATCTTGTACACATTTCCCTTTAAATATTTATTACTCCTCCTTCAACCATTGCTTTTGTTCAGTTTAAATCCTAAACTCTGGATATGGACTCCCTGTGCTGCTCAGGGCTGGAGACTGCTTGCACAGGGCTCTGTCTTCACCGGAGCATCCAGGGACCTATTTCTATTTCCTCAGGCTCATGTGTGGAGACTGCAGCGGAGATGTCTCACTGGGCATGCACTACTGCCACAGCATGAGTCCTGCTCACAGATCCAAAGCTTCTCCTGAGCTAGGGCAGATTCCTCTAACCTGGGCAGGGACAGGGAAGAGGTGACTGCTGATCTCAATAATCAGATTACAACACTGCGGAGAGGAAAGAATTAGAGAGGAGGTCTGATTTAACTAACAAAACTTCTTGCTTTTTCCTTTCCTATTAGCAAGTGGTAGCAGATGTGACTCTCACTGTCTTCCAGGGGCCATAGAACAGTCAGAAACTATAGCTTGAAAATAGCTCTTCTAACAAGAGTGCTTATGTATGGCAGGGACTCAGAACAGGAAAGAGAAGAGGAAGTGGTGAAGGTCCATTATTAAATTAATAATATTAATCCTATCCCTGCTGGTGATGTATGCATAATCAATTAAGTTAATTATTTTGCTGCTGCCAATGCTATGAACTCCATGTAGGGGAACAGACATGCAGCTGGATTGCTTGTTTGCTTTATTATTTTTTTTCCTTTCACCTTTTCTTAATGACAGCATCTCCCAGCACTGGTGTAACTGCCCTCTCTGACCACTGCAATCAAATTCCTATTTGTCTAACTGCTAACACTTCTACCAGTGAAATGCTGACTGACTGCAGTGGGAGTAGAATTGAAGTAGTTCAGGCTCCTCTAAAAATACCATTCTAAGAGATCACTGTAGGAAAATACCATGATTCTTCATCTGAAAGAGCCAATAAAGGTGACTTATTAGGGCCAATATCAACAGATGAGGAACCTCAGGCAGGGAAAGAAACAGCTTTTTTGATTAGGTGGCAACTATAGGACCTCATTTTCCTGAGCCCAAGCAGGTTGGTTGAACCTAAGCCTCATTGTTTAAAGTTATGCCAAATGCCATTCTGTTGATGTCTTTGATTTGCTACAAGACATCTCATCCTGCTTCAAAGCCCTCAACTATTTGAGAACTACTCAAGGTAAGCTTCAAGAACATCATCCCACTTCATATCACTGCTTCTCAGAGAAGGCATCTGCAGAACTGTGGCTGCTTGTTATTTCTGTAACAAAGCTAGGACCATTTTCTTCGATCCTTTTTCTTTCTTGAAAGAGACAGCTGCTTGGCTCCACTGACAGCAATGCAAATTTAAATTCCTGAGGCTCCAATTAAAAACTAGATTGGTTTCCAAAACACTATTAAGGACACACCAGGGGATAAGGATTTGAATTTATTGTCATGAATATAAAGCTCGTCTCCTTATGTGTGGCAGAACAGTGAGGAGACAGCATGCCACAGACAAGCCTTTCTGTCTAGCAGGGTAAAAGAGTGTCCTCCCAACAAAATGGAGACTGCAATTAGTGCTTTTCCCCTTGTGATATGTCTAGACTACAGGAGCTGGCACCGGTGAGACATGCATACCATTAGGAGTGGTGATCTAGTAAAACAGCTGGCAAACTTTCTGTGCTGACTCTGCCTTGTGTCCAGCTCACTTGCATTCTGTGAGACACTTAGGACTTGATGTTCCCAAGCTTGTGGCATCTCTCTCCATATCAGACAGCCAAATATGCAGAATTGCTTCTTCCTATTTTGTTTCAGATTACCTGAGAAGTGGACCTGGTAGTACTTTTCATCTTATGACTACTCATTACTGGGATCTGCCCAGAAAAGGAGATGATGCGGTGAGCTGTAGCAATGTGGGAATACGGTCTGCCTCAGCTCTGCCTAAGCATTGGCTCAACTCCTTTTCTCTTGATGGTGATTACAGCGGACTCCTGGTGAGCTTAGAATACCTAAGCTAAATCTTCAGTTCTCTGGCAGCATGCATCCTATCCCTCCCTTTTCTGAGTTGTGTGTGTGTAGACATGAACGCAGTCTTCACCGAGGGACTGGAAAACATCTGTCTCTATGAGTACCAGCAAAACGTCACTATAGCTGCAGCTGATGCACCACTGATTACCAAAAGCAGATTCATAGCAATTGTGAGGGTCAAAACTTGTGAGATGTTTGCAGATCTCAGTGCAGAGCTGGGCTCAAAGAGAACAAAACATGATTTCAGTGTTGAATTCAAAGGAAAGCACTATATAAAGAGACATGGTGCATGGTGCTCAAGGCAATCAGGGCCAGGTTCCAGCCATAAGAAAGTCTCTTTTCATTGAGTTATAATGACCAGCACAGGGTACTTTGAACCTGTTTAAAACCTAATCTTTACAAACTTCCAGACATATTCAGGCATGAAAAGTCCAAGGACCATCAGATAGGAAGACACTTTATCTGGCTGAGGAGGTCTGGGTCCATGACACCCAGAAGCTAAGACTCAGTGGAAGAAAGGCTGCCAACTGCTTGCTGTGTTCATCTGGTCTTTCCACATGTGCTGCTATCAGACAGGACACTGGCTTACATGGGGCTTTGGTCTTGGGAGTACAGCTGCCAGTTTTTCCTTCTCTCTGTGCAGGTGCTTCTCAGCGGTCCTTGGGCAACTAACGCCAAGGTCTCAGGCACACTTACTCTCCTTAGTTCGTGCAGCTTTGTACCAAAAGACAGGATAATTGATTTACTTTTCATCTTCACCTTGGGAGCAAAGGTATGCAGAGAAGCTGGGTCTGAAACATGTTTTCCTTCTGAGGACATTGCAGCATCTCTGCAGTTCCGAGACTGTCATGTTCCAAAACGCAAAGAACAGAGGGGTTTCAACTGCAGCTACAAAACATTTCAGCAGCTGTGGGCCTTCTCTATTCCACCCCACACCCCCATTTTATTGGATTCTTCCTTAAACCCGGAAGTGATGGCATTGAAAACACTAAGGAAGACGCTGGAGAGAAATGGAATGCCTAATAGCAGATGGAGGAAAGCAGAATCCAGCATTTCCATAATGAAAATTGAGCAGACTAATGTGAGGAGACTCTTAAAGTCTTAATTTTGCTCCTTACCACAGATTGTGTGTTGATTTCCCAGAAGAAAACAGCAATTAATACTTAATGGTGTAGAAAATCCTTCCCTTCCACTTGGTTCCTCAAGACCTGCAAGGCATTCAGACTCAAATCTCCCATTGCCCTTTTCCTGGGAGATGGCCCACTGCAAGATCTAGCAAGGTTCAAAAAACAAGAGTGATTCTTTTTTTCCATTGCAACAATCAGAGCTGTTTGAAGAAAACAAAGGAAACAAAGAAAACCAGGAAATTCAGCACCCCCAGTGCTCCTACCACTTTGTTATATGGTCAAGGCCAGAAAAAACTGTGACTCGGCTGCAATAGGTGAATGATTTGTTCAAACTTGACTTTGAAGGAGAGGTTCCAAGTCACTGAAGCTTTACCTGTTATTTGCTTGACAGGATTCTGGTACAAGCAAACCAATAATGAAGAGAAGTCTCCAGAGGAAAACTGGAGCAAACAGACTTGGAAGACAGATTTTGACTCCTTTCAGGAATATACTTGCAAGTTTTACTGCTGATTTCTTCCCATCTGAAATGTTGCACCAGGAATGCTGATACCACCAATACCCAGAGCACTCTTTCTAGTTGCTGTATATAAAATAGCATGAAACCATGGGAAGCAGGGAACAGCTGCTGCAATCACATGATGGACAGCTGCATTTTCAACAAGTTTTGCACTTCAGACCAAAGAAGGTAGAGACAAATCTGTTATAGCACTCTCTGTGACTCTAAATTGACACTGGTCATTGAGACATTTCAGATGGAGATGTTCATGAATGCATTCATCAGACCACTACAGTCCTGCAGGCTCCTGAGGAAGTGCTAGCCTGGCATCAGTGCACATGCATCCTGATTCCCACCACTCTTGAGTGATGCATTTTTAATGCTAAGATGCAGAACTACTGACTTAATCCACTAGGCCAAATGAAAGATCACTCTTATCCATATCTGCTCTTACAGGCAAGGATGGGATGGGAAGGAGTGCTTTAGGGACTTCCTGAATGAGCTCCACCAGTTTCCCTTCATTTCCTTCAAGGAAGTAATTTACAAAAAAGGTAGGGTCTAAAACAATAAATGCAAGGATTTGTCTTATTATGTATTAGGTTGGAATTGGGATGCTGGGGTGTCTTTTCATAAGTATCTAGAATACAAAATTTCCATGGCATAAGAAATCCCAACAGGTGGAAAGTTTAAAATTACTTCTTTTTAAACTTCTCAGCAGGAATATCTTGTTGTAACTGCTAGCACTTATATAAAAAAAGAATGCTTTTCTGCTTGGGGAAGGAAGGTAGGGAGAAGGAAGCAAAGAGATTGTGGACAGCTGCCATACCTACTTCCATGTGCAAGAGACTGGGAAGAATTAAAGATAAAATGGTTTTATCCCAAAATGCCTGTACTAGTTGGCTTGGCTCAAAACTGTGTAATTTTGAGATGCTGTCATGTAATGCAGTTATCATTTGGTGACAGCCGTTATACATGAAGAAGAACTTAATCCATTTGCAATGTAGTCTAGAAATTGTTGTCCATTTATGACTAGGAGCAAAATAAGGGGAAAGGAAGCCAATTCCCTCTTCACAGGTGCTGCAGGCTGTACACAGGCAACCCCAAAGCTGTTTGGGCTCCCCCAGTTAATGCTAAACACTGAGTCTTCCTTGAAATGTCATGGATAGCATTATCAGGGTGTTTTGTTTAAGGAGAACAATGGATTTCATATTGTACCATGAAAAGGTACATCTTTTGAGGGACAGGAAGAACCTGCCGTCTGCCTGATAATCCGGCATCTTAGGATGTCACTCCGTTAAATCCAGCATCAGCTTATCCTTTGCTCAGAAACCAACCTATGTGGGAACCTACAGCTGCTAACCTTGCCTCTGACCCCACAGACACAGACCAGGCATTCAAATGCTTGCACTGCAGTTGCTGATGTCCATCCTATCCCCTGCACCATACCAGTGGCTGCAATTACTTAGCACTCCAGCATCTGTCACTTACAGAATTTTCTTTAGTCATTATCTTCTGAAGATTTGTGACAAACCTCTTCAGACTAGTTCCCTTAAAATTGCTGTGCACATTCCTGAACTATCTTAAGCCAGCTTTCCTTCACTGTACTTGGACTTTAGCAAAGCTTTTGATACTATCTCTCACAGTGCCCTTCTGGATAAAATGTCCAGCACACAGCTAGACAAGTCCATAATATGTTGGGTGAACAATTGGCTGACAGGTCGGGCCCAAAGAGTTATAGTAAATAGGGTTACATCAGGCTGGCGGCCAGTTACCAGTGGGGTTCCCCAGGGCTCGGTTTTAGGGCCAGTGCTCTTACATGTTTTTATAAATGATCTGGACACAGGAATCAAATGTACATTAAGTAAGTTTGCCGATGATACTAAACTAGGAGAAGCTGTGGACTCCCTCGAGGGAAGAGAGGCCTTACAGGGAGATCTGGATAGACTAGAGACCTGGGCAATCACCAGCCATATGAAATTTAACAAGAGCAAGTGCCAGATTCTCCACCTGGGACAGGGTAATCCTGGTTGTACATGCAAATTTGGGGTCGAGAGGCTGGAGAGCAGCCCCACGGAAAGAGATCTGGGGGTTTGGGTTGATGGCAAATTGAATATGAGACAACAGTGTGCCCTGGCAGCCGAAAGGGCCAACCGTGTCCTGGGGTGCGTCGAGAACAGCATAGCTAGCCGTTTGAGGGAGGTGATTGTCCCACTCTGCACTGCACTGGTGCGGCCCCACCTCGAGTACTGCGTGCAGTTTTGGGCACCTCAATATAAGAAGGGCATCAAACTGTTAGAGTGTGTCCAGAGGAGGGCGACCAAGATGGTGAAAGACCTTGAGGGCAAGACTTAGGAGGAGCGGCTGAGGTCACTTGGTTTGTTCAGCTTGGAGAAGAGAAGGCTGAGGGGTGCCCTCATGGCAGTGTACACCTTCCTCATGGGGGGCAGTGGAGGGGGAGGTGCTGATCTTCTCTCCCTGGTGGCCAGCGACAGGACACGAGGAAATGGAATGAAGCTGCGTCAGGGGAAGTTCAGGTTGGACATTAGGAAAAGGTTCTTCACTGAGAGGGTAGTTGGTCTCTGGAACAGGCTCCCCAGGGAAGTGGTCACAGCACCACGCCTGTCAGAGTTCAAGGAGCATCTGGATGACACTCTTAGTCATATGGTTTAGTTTTAGGTAGTCCTGTGAGGAGCAGGGAGTTGGACTTGATGATCCTTATGGGTCCTTTCCAACTTGAGATATCCTATGATTCTATAATTTGTTCTGTGTGTTCTGTACCACAAACCCATTTTGAATGAAAGTACTTCAGGCCACATTCAGTTTTTCTTTACATAAACAAACAGTTACTATTTATCAATTATACTGATTTTAAGTTGGCTTACAATAGGCTTAGGTGCTGAAGCTCTGAAACTGTCCCATTAGCTTTAGTGCTGCTATTTGTGGACTGTACTTCAAGACAAGCAATGGCTGTTAGAATCTGAGCATCCGACCTCAAACTTTTCAGTGTAGGAAGTGGGAGAACATCTCAGGAGAAGCACTTTTAAGCTTCTATTGTAAAAGCCTATGTTCACTGAAATTAGAAGGTCATTTTGCCATAGATAGCGGTGCCGCCATATTTTGTGCCAATGATTAGGGAAGTTCTGAAACACATGATGTAAAATGAAGATTCTTCCCTTGATGCCAGAAAATGGGATGACATATTGAAAAAGGATATTTGAACCAACAACTTTCCAGTGATTTTTGGTCAGAAGGTCAGGAATTTGCAAGTATTTACACGTGTAATATGTACATGTGTAAACAAAGCAAAGTCTTTTTTGTTTTCCCACTAGAAGCCTGGAGTGCATGGACTGGAAAATACAAACCTGAGTTTTGGCTGGGGGAGGGCCAGGAGAGGAGGGAAAATAAGAGAGTGAGAAGAGCAAAGCAATATGTTTCTGCCTTTCAAACAGGCATGCACCCGGGTCAGCATACTGTGGAATCCTTTAGGCCTTTGGCTTCCAGGCAAAATGAAATTCAGTTTTCACTGGATTCTCTTATCTCTAACAGTATCTCTTTCCTTTTTGCATTGGTGAGTTGAAGCATTATGTTATTAGGGCAAAAGGTAGCATAATATCTCATTCACAATTTGCAGTCTGCAGCATTGCAAAGTTACAGAATTGTGTAGATACTGCAAGATTATCTTTTTTTCAGTGGCAGCTTTTATGCTTCAGTTCACTCTAAGATACTCTTATTTCCTGGAGTTTGCAATGCAGAAACATGTGAACACTTTTTCAGATGAGTCTTGTGTAGAAAGTACTATAACAAAAAGTAATGTTTTGCCTCTTCTTGTTTTCTTCCTTTTTTTTGTTTGTTTGTTTGGTTGGTTGGTTTGGTTTGGTTTGATTTGATTTTGGGTGTTGTTTTTTTTAGGATGGTGAGCCAGTTAGACCATGAGTAGCCATGACAGATCTTGCTACTGGGTTGTATACATATGGAGCAATTATGGCTGATTTACTTCAGAGGTGTAAGACGGGGAAAGGACTGCACATTAATGGTAATCTTTTGTCATCTCAGGTAGGAGTTTTAAAAAAATTGCTTTTAGTTGTGTAGATGTTTGAACCTAAGAACACCATTTTGACATAAATTAATGCAAATTAGTTAGTACAACTAATGACAACAATAATAATGACAATAATGGCATTAGTGACAGTTTCCTTATTCTGCCACTCTGGCAGTGACCATTTTATATGACGTGGTTATACTTAGTACTGCATTACGTTTGGTTTTCACTATTTACAAAGGACCTCAATGTTCTTTGAAAACATGGGTTAATCAAGGTTTATAATATCCCTGAGATTGTAAGTAACAGTTGTAGATAATTTGAGATAAACAAGCATAAATGGTGAAACCACTGTTAGGAGAGTGGCCTTGGCACTGGGTAATACTACCAGGGCGCAATGATTCTTCAATATATTCTTCAATACTTCACAAAAAGAAAGTGATGTTGGTATGAGCTGCACATGATCGGATGATATATTGCCTTGCTGATGTAGATACCTGCTGGTAGCAACAGGGTATGCGGTGTGCAGGAATTTTTGTGTACATTTTAAAATGTACATCAAAACTGTATGCAGTACTAATCAAAGTTACTACAGTGCTCCATTATTTTCATCTTTATTCAATGGCATGTTTGTTCACATTATACCTGTCAGTACAGTTGAGAGATGAAACAGTGCCCATTGTGCAGCAAGTTGGCCCTGGTGTGAGCAGGACGTTGGACCAGATGACCTCCAAAGGTTCCTTCCCACCTATATCATTGTATGATAATAATGATTGAGACTAATGATTGAGGTTGCTCTTGTTTTAGTATCTACTGAAATCAGATCTGGAAAAGAGAGGAAGCCCTTGCTTAAATCAATGAAGAATTTTTCATTTGTTTCAGAAATGTTTGTAAGGAAGGACTAAACTCTTCATCTTACTTATGTATATTTGTAAATGTTTTGTCTGTATTTGAAAAACGTAATATACAGTTTAGAAAAATATTTTAAATGTGTGTTAAACTCTTATTAAATATTTTGTATATATATGGAAGTATTTTTTGTTTACGGTATCTTACAGTGTTTTACAGTATGGCAGCTTCTGCTTGATCTTTTTAATTTCTGATTTTATTAAAAGGACTTCCAGTAATTTCTAGTAATTTCCAGAGTCATTCTGTTATTTTCTGATTCCTTGTTCCACTGGTTTTTGGCTGTTTTTCATGGAGCTTTCTTGATTATTATTTGATATTTTATCAAATGCTGAAAGTAAGAAGAGTTAAAGTTACAGGCTGACCATGAGTAGGAAGGGCTTTGGAGGCTGTGGCTGGAGGAAATGGTCTGAGGAGTGCCGGGGGGATTCTTTTTTTTTTAATAGATTTTGCTGATTTTTCAATGTATCCTTTGAAAAATGGGGGTGGCCTTGTATTTGAAGTCACCTTATATTTGGGGCACTACGGGAGTTCTGGCTAAATCCATGAGAATGGCCAGGGTCTATAAGAATAAACCACAATGAGGTGGGGAAGAAAGTATTCAAAATTTATTTGGGCAGAAATCAGTTAATTAAGTCTGTTTCGCATTACACAAGACCTTAGCTTGGCCAACTTACTATCTTTGTTAAATATGTGTCTTCCCAGGAGTAAATCTGGATGAAATGTCTTAGTATTGTTTAACTCATTTTTTCATAGGGAAAACACAAAAATTGTGCAATTGCATATATTGGACCAAAGAAATATATATGTTTGCATTTTCTCATGAAACTCTCTTTTCCAGAAAGAAGAAAATCTACGGATAGAGTTGTTGGTTTTAGGTCCCATATTGAGGGAAATGGCAGTATTTTCTTTATGTTATGCCCCATCACTGCCAAGACTGGAACACAGATTCAAACAGCAAAAGCTGAGTGTGATGTATTAATGACTGTGTTTTAAGAATATTGATATATCAAGAACAACAAGTCAAGACCCTCTTCAGTGTCTCAAACAGATGACCTGGGACTAATACCCCACATATTCTTCCTAGGTTTAGCAGCTGTTGCTAGACCTAGGTTA
This sequence comes from Phoebastria nigripes, assembly GCA_035582835.1. NCBI lineage: Eukaryota > Metazoa > Chordata > Aves > Procellariiformes > Diomedeidae > Phoebastria > Phoebastria nigripes. The sequence continues at coordinate 166,922 of JAYKAV010000267.1, forward strand.
GGTAATACCTCTTCAGGTATTAGTCAGATGATTGAAATAAATTTATTGAGGTTCATGGCAGTATTTTCTGACTGTAGAAAATTCTTTCCTGGCAGAAGAGTATGATTCTGGGAAGCAAAATGGGCTAAAAGTGTATATGGAAGACCTCAGAAATATAGGAGAATGGGCTTGGAGACATGCTAATTTTCTTCTCATATTGCATAGCCTAGCTTTAGCACACAGTAGACTTAAATAGGTTCAAGGTCTATTCCTCTTCTCAAATATAGGAATAAATTAATGAAAATACAGAAATAATTTACATTTAAAGGAAATTAATAGTACAAGGGGAACTTAACAGCAATTATCTGTCTCAAAATATGATTCTAGAGATAATTTACAGAAATAATTTAGTCAACTCTGAATTCATTTTTTGTTTTTAAATTCTGTCTATTAAAAATAGAGGCACACTCAGTGTGAATAAACAACTAGAAAAAGTGGTTTTAAAGTAGTCTATGGGCATTTCAAGGTAGAGGATGTAATGAAGATGTTATCAGAAAGTAAGTCAGCTTAAAATACTCAGGGAGTAATTCCTCTGGTCTGCCTTGTTCCTACAGCTATGCCGAGAGGCCAAAGAGCTGTCCTTTACGTCAGCCCTGGATTTTGGTGGTATAAAGGAAAGTCTTGGGTTGTAAAATTTTCAATTTCCAGATCTGTGGCAGTCACATGTTTTCTTCCTCTGCACTCTTCATCTAATGGACAACTTCGGGCTGTGAACACACACATTACATTACTCTGGGTTGCACTATGGGCCAAAAAAGCTCAGTCTTTGAATATGATTCTTACAAGCAAAAGATGAGGAAGGAAGCAGTGCTACTGATTAGTATTGTAAAGCTTCTATCATTCTTTACCTTTTACAGTGAGTAGAAGTTCAAGCAGCTGTGTAGATTCATATGTATTATACATGAGTATCCAGTATCAATCCATTGTTACCTTACCATACAGCTGACCAAAGTCTTGGCCTAGGTTACGCTTGATTTGACTCAGCTTGAGAAACTTTACTTATTGTAAGTTTTACGCTTTTTTTTAAAATCAACTTAATGTTCAAGGTATTACAAAGAACTTGGGGTAAAACTGAATGCAATGATATAAGCACAGAAGTCCATATACAAACTATTCTGGTAATACTCACTCTTGGCTGCAAATGAAAAGGTAATGAATGGCTGCTATAGTCTATTTCCCATCTGGTTTTAACAGTCTGTTTCTTTTTCATTTTCCAAAATGCTCTGCTATCTAAGAGCTTATTTAGTTTTTACTTTGGTAATTAGTGAAACACTATCATTTTCTGGTATACATTTGTGGAGCTTTTTGAATTGTCATTGTGTTGCCATGCTTAGGACAACAGCTTGAGTTAAAGCCAAAGATAGCTTTGAATCATTCGGTATCAAGGTACTAAAGAGCTCTGCAGACATTTCAAATACAATTTTTCCCTCTTCAGCCAGATGTGGCTTAATCCACTCTATTTTTCCCATAAGCAATATGACGTCCAATATATAACTTTCTCCTCATACTGCAAAGAAGGTTTTCAAAAGGTTAAAGTCATGCTTTTTGCAACACAGAAGAGACTTTGCCCATTTCTCTTTTCCTGATGTTAGATTACTATCCATTTCCACCCTGAAATTTGATGGCCTGACAATAAATATTTTTTCCTCAAAATCTCAGATCATTAACTATACTAGTTTATATATTCTAATTTTCCTATCCTTAAAAACTGTTCATGAATTAAAGTAAAAAAGCTATTTCTACAGGATTTATACTCAAGGAACATTTTTCTAAATTTTAGCTGCAACAATGCGAACAAATTACATTCAGATTCCAAAGAAAGAAATTAAAAATTTAATACTGTAGCAAAAGCATTGAAGTCGTTACAAATGAATTTATCAGAAATTCATTCTTAATTGATGTGCTAAGTGGAAGCATGTAGGACATAGAAAGGATCTTGTATAAATCTTGACAGCATTTGCTGCTTCTTCTTAGAGAATGTGTACATGTTCTGCTATTGATTTGTTTGCAGCCACATGTAAGATTTCTGGATAGTAAAATCCTTGTGCACATATAATGGGAGTTCTGTGCTTTGCATCAGCTCCAGAAGGGTGCCAGCTTTTGCCTCAGTATTTCTGACTCATTCTACAAAACATAATTTTGTCAGTGCCCAGTTGCCAGAAAGCATCATCTCTGCTATTTAAGGCAGTTAGTAAGTTTTTTTGTATACATTCAGTATTTTTTTAAATATTAGTTCAGTGTGCCCTTTGTAGCCCATTCATTTTCTTTAGAAAACATTCTGGTTACAGGTTGGCTTCTTTAAGATGTCACTCAGACTCATGCTATGGCTTTATTTGCCATAGTGTGGCAATGCTGTGGCATTCATCATGGCCGTCACACCAAGGGTGATGAAATTTGGGATTCAAATTTTCTCTTGGGGAACTCTATAGATTTTGCTTCAGACCGAAGATACGAACCTCTACCTGTCGTCTTAGTATAAACACATAATTCCACAAAGCACCTGCATCTGCTAAAAATACCTCATTGAAGCAAACAAGACAACAAATCCTTTGATATGCAGTAAAGAGGATGGGTGTCCCTTGGATATTTCCCCAACCATGTTTCCTTTAGCATTGTCATTTGAAGGGTTAAACGTAGCAGAGAAGCTTCTTTCATTCCTTCCCTACCAGCCAAGGTGTCCATCCAAAATGACAAATGATTTGTTAAAAGGATTGCATGTACAAGTCGCTATCTTCAGAGTACTGAAAATCTTCTTAAGCACCTCCACATGTCATGAAATATTGTTGTTTTTTAATCAACTACCTGTCTTGAATAAAAGGAATTCCCACCCAAGGAAAAATGACCTCATATCATGATTATTTTGTGTTGCAGCCATCGTTCATATTTTTTGCCATAGAGACAAGGTTCATGTCTTTGAATTCAAGGTGAGATTTTTTCTGTAGTTCTGGTTCCTATTGTAAGTGATAATTCCACTGATAACAGAATAGCATACCCTTTCTTTGGGTGGGGAAACATATTTGTGTTTCACTAGAAATGTTTGGTTAACAGAAGCACAAGAAGCTAAACTATAAAATCTAAAAAGGGAAGTTTAAATGTATTTTCTATAGGAGTGGATCTGTAATAAAAACAATGAAATCCAGTGTTTAAGCTTTATAGAAATAATTTAATGACCAGCTGCAGCAATAAACACCTTTCGGTTTTGATTGGGTCTTAACTCCTCCATCCAGTGACTAATTGCTCCATGAAAGACAAACACATTACATTATACCTTAAGTACAACATCCTGTTTTAAAGATTCCCGTAGTGCAGTTTAAATGGTTTTGAACCTGTTCAGACTTTAAAAGGATATTTCAAGGATCCTCCGTTTATCATTACTTCTTGCATATATTCAGGACCAAGGCAATAACTGACCAATATTTCCTTTCTCATATTCAGCTTTGGCCTTGCTTGCATTTATATTCCTTTTAAACAAACAGTAATGTAATACTGTGGTGTCACAACTTGTTTTCATTGGAAATACCATGGAAAGTACAGGATGAAGATTGTCTTTTATTTAAATTGTGGGAAAAGTTAGAACTTTATTAAAAAGTTCTGTAACTGGTTCCTATGCAGGATGGAGCACATGTTTATGTATTATGTATTTTTCCAACCTAAACGATTCTATGATTCTATCAGGGACATGGTTTAGTGGTGGACTTGGCAGTGTTAGGTTAACGGTTGGACTTGATGATCTTAAAGGTCTTTTCCAACCTAAACAATTCTATTCTATGATTATTATTAAAGCCATACTCATTGCAGATACAGAACAGCCACTAAGACAGTGATTTAAAAAATGTTTTAGATATAAACTAGATTTTATCTGATGACTGACAAGTGAAACAATTATATTAAAAATCTCCAATTCATCCACTCCTCTTCTTATACAATTAGGCTTCCTTTCTCGAGGAAGCCTGGAAAAGGGACTGTGTATGACACTAGCATCAAGAAATCCATGCCACAGAGCAGGATGTATCTGTATCAGAAGTATGAACTTAATTTGTTTTTTTGAATTCCATTTTATTTCACTTTGTGTTGTAACCTCCATTTGAGAGCATTACCTTGAATCACAGATGGGTTGAGGTTGGAAGGGACCTCTGATGAGCTTATCCAGAGAAACAATAGATTCCTGAATGGGAACAGGGGTAGAGGCAAGTTCGGGACCATTTCTTACTTTTAGTCATCTGTGGCTCTGAATACTGTTGGCAAGATGTGTCAAATGGTTAATGCACATTCCTTTGCTAAGCTGGTAGTCTTTGTTTGCTTGCCATGTTTTCGCATAGCCAGAGTGAGCAGAACTCGACAGAAATGTTTATGAACTCAGAAAAATGAGGCACTAAGATCAAGATCCAGAGCAGCTGGATGACAGCATCCTACTGGAAGGGAAAAGTGCCAACTGTAAGATCTCTAGAGAAAGCTAGAGCTTAAGGATAGTGTTTAGTCACCACCCAGTCCCAGGAAGCTTGATATAATCACCTTGGCCACTGGGAGAAATAGGTCAGGCTGAGATAAATCTCTCTACTCATTTCATGATCTGAAAGGAAAGACTTGATGGACCTAAGCTGAATTGCAACTAGGTGAAATCAACCATGTTAAGGCTTGTGTAGTGTATAGTAAAGGTAATGTAAAATGAAAATCAGATTCTTTATGCCTTGATGTACAAGATTTTTAAAGCCAGAGATCTAACATTAGGCTGAATAATTTTTATCATTGGACTTCAAAAACTTGTGTAATTTTACAGTTGTTAGCACTCACTAACATAGGTGCTGTGATTTGTCTGCTTTATCCAGAAGAGCCAATTAGGCAATACAAACATGAATTGAGATAGTTAATTAAAGTGCTCATTTAGGTATTCAAATAGGAAAACCTCAGTCAAACATTTAAATGATATTCAAGACAATGGGCCAAACCATTTGTCATTCTCTTGTACTTGGTGACAAAACTGGCCCCATTTGAGTCAAGCAGTACAGAAGCGAACCGCTCTGTTCTAGTACTTCTCAAGGGAATAGCTGCCAGATATTTAGCTACTTCTTAAAAGTACAAATTCGTTGTTGATAACAGCTGGTTAACAGATTGGTTACAATCACAAGTGCAACATTATTTGAGATTTCTGAAATAGGGGGAACAACGTGTATGATTCAGGTAAAGCGGTGGAAAAATATAGTTTAAATATGCGTACAAGAATATAGGAAAACAATCAGAAATACAATACAAGTGATGAAAGTTGAGAAAGAAGATCATTTGAAGTCATAAACAAAAACCATTTGAAGTCACAATATCAGGTAAAAAAATCTATTCTTTCCAACTTTCCTTTTTTTGGTACAAGTTTGTTTAGATATTCTTTAGATACCGTTTTTGCACTTGATTTGGGAGATGAAATAGAAAAATACTGTAGCTTTTTATGGTGATAAGGACAGATTTTATTTCAAACTTTTGCTTTCCATTACTACATGATAGTCTGTAGGTATTTTTATTTATGGTTCTCTATTTTCCACAGTGATCAAAGCAATAAAGCCAATCTAAAACTATGTACGTGCAATCTCAACATATTATGAACTTATCTACTACTGAATCCATGTAGTTAGAGATCAGCAAGACATACATGGGACAGCATGGATAGCAAGTGGCATCCTGTGTGTTGTTTCATTCTCACACTGCCTTAATTAGTGCTTGGCGTTCTAGGTGTGAAACAGTATGTCTGTGCAGATTGTATACCATTCAGAAAATGATTCACTGAGTTTTGATACACATTCGTATTACTACTTGCACAAATGACCCTGCATACACTGCTTTTCCTACAATGTTACAGATTAGCCTTTCCACAAAGCCATAGATAGGATCTTACACAAAATTTAGGTGTTTAGACACTTCAGGCAAGTGCTGAAATTCTTAAGACATTAGACACAGGGCTCCTCTAACTTGGAGCCAGTACCCCTTGCTAAGTACTCTTATAGACATACTTCAACTTTATCCTTTTTCTGTACTGGACTTAACCCAGCCAGTCTACAATAGCCCGGAGGAAAGCAAGAGCAATCACTGATCAGTTGGTGGGGCCAGATCTTGCCTGCATATTAGATCACCTTGTTTTGTAAATACAAGCATTTTAAAGGAGATGAAAGAAGAAAAAGAAAAGGGGGGAGGGGGGAGCAAAACTCAAACCTGGTTCCCACCTGACTGCGATAATGTACTTTCCCAAAAGGTCAATAACTGAAGAAAAAAATGTTAGCAGTCTCAGCTTGTATGTTGTTTTTACTAATAACGAGCACTAACATGGGATAAAGCCCATGCAGCCCTTTGCATGCCTTGTCACATTTGTTACAGACTAGGGCCTATAAAGCTCTGACCTCTCTTTAGAATTCGAAATGTAATCGATCACTGGAGTCCTGTCAGCCACTCAGGTACCCTTAAAGGAACTGCTTTCAGCTATTTTATTGAATAGCAGCATTCTTACTATATATTCCCCATATATCCTAGAAATGCTGGTGGACTATTTCAGGCTTTTTGCTGGCTCAAGCAGCTGCAGATGGTCCCAGCTATCACCTGGTTCAAACACATCCTACTGAGCAGCGTTAAACTCTTGGAACTGAACTTTTGTTTTCATTTACATGTTTGGTTTTGTATTTCTGTGACTTCTGCCAACTGTTCTTGGTTCTCTCTTTTGTGGTTTCTTCTGTGGCACCACTGAAGGCTTCTCAGATGCGAATCTACTAACCGACCTTTTACAGAAAACATTTTCATTAAAACAATGTCTGGCTCTGATGCTGATTATTTTTCTGCTGTGGGATATGGGAGGCAGAGTGTTGGTGGATAAAATATGCCACAAAGTAAAAAGTTGGTGAGTTTATGTTAGTCGATGTCAAATACCTTTTAATGTTAGCATTTTTAAAGCTACGGCCTCATTTTATTTTAGAACTGAAATTCAAGTCATTTAAAAGCCATGTTTGTGGAAGCTAATAGCTCTGAACTTGTTCTGTTTTTTCCTTAAAAATAGGGGATGCCATTTCCATTTAAGTAGAACTGCAGGAAATCACATGGATACAGATGGGTACAAAGCCTGATGCTTGCTCGTCTCCCCTCCGTGCTCTTTCTGTATACATGCTGAGGCTCTGTCAGGAACCAATGGGTCCAGCAGCAGAAGACAGGAAGTTCTGCTACAGAGACACTGCCAGATTTCTGTACTCTCTATTCTTCTCCTCCAATTACAAGAACAAAAAAAAATTGCTCAACAACATGATTCGCAAGCCTACTGATGCTGAGCATGAACTGTGATTCAAATTAGAATTTCTGTGGGAATACTTCTCTTTAGATGATGTCCAGAAAGGGCATAATTAACATATCTGAATTCAGAAGTCAGGAAGTGAAAAATCTGGCACCTTTACACATTAACGCAGGCTTACTGAGGAACACTAGCACCTGCTTTTCCTGCATTACATACTGTCTTTTAACATTAATTTATTAGGTTTATGTTAGAGCTTTATACTGCTCTATTAGTGCAGGCTGAAAGCTTCTCACATATTCTGCTCAAAGATGATCCTCATGAAAATGTTTGAAATTAAAATTCTAAATTACTTAAACAAAAATTACGTATTTGTTTTGTTTTGATTATTTTACCATTTAAAATGTTATTTTGTGTCATGCAAATTTTAACAGCGTAAATATTGTAAGCAGTCCCTACATTGCTCACCAGCCTATGTTTTGACACTGGCTGAACAAATTACTTGGTTTTATCAAATCTTAAAAAAAAAGGATTCTTTATATTTCCTATGAAATCTTTCAGAATTCTTCTTCCATAGTAATGACCAGATGAGTTTTAATTTCTTACCCCATTAGGATAGAGGGATGTTTTAAAATTTAAAATTAAAATTTAAATTTAAAATTTTCCATGGACAGAATTTCTGTTTTCCAACTTTCTGTTAGATTGACTAACATAAGTAATACTGAATGCTCTCTGAATCAGATTTAGGACCATTACTAGAAAAAGCTGTTTAACTTCCTGATGTTCTGCACATTTAAAAATCTTTATATTGTTTCTGTAATACATTTATCTATTTGCAAACACATTCAGGGGCTATGCTTAGGGTAGGCAAGAGAAAGCATTTTAGTTGATATCATTCACTTAGTCTGGAGAACTGGGGAAAGGAGGTGAAGGGATGGGAGTTGCCAGTAACCTTCCTCTTCGGTCGATGATCTCTCCATGCAAAAATACCCATCCAATTGTCACTCCCTTCTCCAGGTTCATCTGTTTCTTTGAAGGCAGGGTTGGAAAGTCATTCAAAAATAATCCTGTTAGAGTCAACAATAAAAGAATATGGTCTTTGGTACGCAGAAAATACACACTGCAGGAATGGAAGGAAGGCTACTGGCCTAAATGCAATGTGAATGAATGAGTTGGCAAGACAAACTGGAAGACAGGTTGTCTGGTCAAGGTAGTAGGAGTTAAGAAGTTACTTCTCTTCTTATTCCCGTAATAGGGTCTGGATTTGGACCAGGAAAGAGGAAGGAAGAAGGGGGAGAAGAACTAACAGATTTTATTTACAAGGTTGATTGGAAATACAGAGACTTGAGAGGTCTGTTTTTTGAGGGTGGCTATGTTTTCTGTCATGGGGTCCCAATACATGGTTTTTTAGTAGAATTAACCTTCTGGCAGCTTACACTGCTGAATTACTATACTGAAGGATCGGACTGGTGTTTGCTTATGTCAGAGCCAGGGAGGGAGGCAGAAACATGGCTACACCAGTGCGCTTCATCTTAAGCCGTTACAGACCTTTCTTCACTGCTGATCATGGGTGGTCTGGAAACACAGTGTGCTCCCTGGACACCACACCTCACGTGGCATGGCAAACTGGGTTTGCTGGCCATCAGCCCCTTCGGCATGGATGGCAGAGCCAAGGGTATCGGCAACAACTGCATCTTGAATGGACCTTAAAACTGTGGTACACAACACACCGCATTACCAGCGCCTGAAGCCCTGCCTGCGCGCAGCCTTCAGCTGCCACCCCAGCGAGAGCAGCGACAGCTGCGGGCTCTCCACAGGCAGGCCTCCCAGCACACCGCAGGCACCCCGCGGCTGCGGCAACGCAGTCAGCCTAGCGATCTCATTGCAATAGTGCGATTTCGCCATTAAAAGTATCTCCATGTTCCCTACACCTCCTCACTCTGGCGCCAGGAGGGACAACTCGCGCTGTGGAGAGCGCTTAGTCTCAGCTTCCGGCTATCCGCGGGCTGAGGCCCCGCAGCCATGGAGCTGCCAGCCGGCAACACGGCGGAGCTTCGGCTTGCAGGCGGTGTCCCTCCAGACCCGGGGGCGGTGCCGACACCAGCGGGCCCAGGCCCGCCCCTCGCACGGCGCCAGCGCTGAGGGGAACCGCCACCGCCGCTGAGGCGCTCCCTGTCCCCGCCTTCCCCGGTCCCGAAACCCGGGTGAATCCCCTCTGCTCCTCGGGGGCGGGGGTGTGTAAAAACGCGGCCCCCTCCCGGCCCCTCACTCCGCCCCGCAGACTTCGGGGGCGGTTTCTCCCACCCCGCCGCCTCGCCCCGCCGGCAGGACACGCCGGCTGCAGTCACACCCCCCGGAGCGCCGCTGGGCCGAGCCGGCCCTCCCCCGCGAACCGCAATGGTTTGTCCCGGGGAGGGCGGTAAGGCGGTAAGTGCGGCAAGTGCGGCGTTCACTTCCGGGTTTCGGTGCGGGCGGGCGCTGTGTGGTTGCTCCTCCCCCGCCGGCTCTCCGGCCCGGCGCGGGCGGGCACTATGCGCAGACTCGGCCCTTGGCTCAAGATGGCGGCGGCGGATAAACAGAAGCACGAGCACGGGCGGGTGAAGATTGGGCACTACATCCTGGGCGACACGCTCGGCGTCGGCACCTTCGGCAAAGTCAAGGGTGAGCGGCGGCGAGCGGGGCCGCCGCCTGCCCCGCGGAGCGGCAGGGCCCAGCCCGGCTGGGCTGCGGGGAGGGGGGCCAGCGCCTGGGCGGGCTTGTCGGGCTGAGCAGCGGGGTCTCTCCTGCCGCTGCCGCCTGCGGTCGCCTCACGGCGGCCGGTCCGCTGGGGCTGGGCGGCCACCGAGCGTGTGGGGGCGCGGGGGGCCGCGGGCCGCCGCCGCCCCAGCCTGGGCTTGGCCCCACTCCGCCTCCCGCCCAGAGTGCTGCGGCGGGCTGAGCTTCGCCGGGGGCGACGCCGGGAAACCTGAGCTGCTGGGCGCTGCCCGGTCGTTCCCGCCGGGCCGGGTGAGTCACCGGGCTGCGGGGGGAGCTTCGGCCCCAGCTGCGGTGGCTGCGGGGTGGGGGCCGCCGGCCGAGCGTGGTGTTGTGGAAACAGCGGCTGGTGCGCTGCGAACGCCTCTCGGAAAGCGGAGTTGTATGCGCTGACTTGCCGGGGGTGGGACTCGCAGTCCCGCAGCGGGAAGTAATGACTGGGGGAGAGACAGCTTCCTCTTCTCTATTTACGGAAATAATTACTGGAAGCTGATGATGCTGCATTTATTTAAAATAGCAACGGATAGGTAATGAAAGCCGGGAGTCTTAATTCTTGAGATGTCTGTACGTTGCGTTTTGCTGCACAAGTACTAACACTTGATGTCCTTATAAGGAAGGCATGAATTCTCCCTCTGCAAAGAGAGAAATAAGCATAAAAAGATGAGTCTGGGATTATTGGATTAACTGGCATCACAGCTGACACGCAGATACGGAAAGACCTTATGCTAAATCTAGTTGACCAGTGGTTATCAAAGTTTTTTTCAGCTCAGACTTTAAAAACTTTTTCCAGTAGGGATGCAGATGCCATGCTGCAAATTTGAAGCCTAATAGGAATAAAATAGAAGTTAAACTTTCCCTTGATGCCTTCCACCACAGGTGGAAAAACTGTGCATTAGCTTACACTGTTCCTGCTGTGTTGTTTGCGAGAATTGTTCAAATATTGGGGTATGCAAATTGAAAACATCCTTTCACAAATGAGTTAAGACTAGACTCAGGTTGTATTCTTCATAAGGTTTTTTTATGGTTAACCTAATGAATTGCTCATGATTATAACCAGTACAAAACCAGAGCTTATCCTGTTGTATCTAATGTGCTAGCTGACTTTTAACATGATACCTTTTTTCAGTGTAGATGTTCCTATTGTATGTTCTCTGCACAAGCTCTTTCAACTATTGGGATGTTCTGAAGAAATTACTAATGTATAGAAAATAGGAGTATATTTGTCCCTAAAAATATCTAGGAAAGCAGCAGAAAATATTTTGAGAGTAGAGCCCTTCGAGTCTCCTTTTTTTCAAGGCAGGATTATAAAGTGACACCCCCAGCCACTTGGGAGCAGTGACCCCCAACTGGCAGCTGGAGTACCATTCTTTCCTTAGGAACTTAGCACCTCCTTAAATAGAGAGGAAATGAGATAGGGCAGAAGACAGGCCTCAGATTCTCTTTTCTTCATGGAGGGACTACATGGTTGAGGGGAGAAGAGCAGTCAAAGATGTAGGTGTTTGTATTGTTTTGTTTTTTTTTTTTCCTCAGTGCACTGCACAAAACTAAGGTTGGCATACCCATAAGTGATCTAATAAGCTCTTAAATTTCAGAGAGCGCTGTTGCACTACTGCTGCTGTTCTTATCTGTATTGGCAAAAAACGTATCTGAAGTTGAAACCTTAAAAGAAGGTCAATTTGTGGAGCTACTGTTACAACTTTTATATATTATTGAACATCACTCCTACTAATATTTCATTAAATACAGTTAGCTTGAAATACTTAATTGAAATAAAAAAATAGTTGCCAGTTTTATTATTGCTGTATTTCCATAATACCCCGCTGTATGCCTTATTTGATTGACATTAGGTGTTCTCTTAGGCTGCTTTTTAAGTATTGATTATGTGACAAGTACACACACACATGCATGTATGAACATATTTTTTGTTAAGGATGGGGGAGAAGTCGCCTTGTGGTGAAACGCAGCATCATTCTGTGTACTGAATACCTTCCTTAAGTGGCTTGGGAATTTATTTAGGTCTGAAAGCAAGTGTTAGTGTTCATGGACTAATGGTCTGTTTCAATGTACAAATTGGTTTAAAGTTTTTTTTTTTTTTTCTTGTCCCTAGATGATGTACTGTTACTTTTGTCTTGCTTTAGCTGTACTTAATAAAGGACATATTTTATCTATGATGCACTGGTTTTCCTCCTGAGCACACATTTTTTTCATTTAATACGAGATCTGTGATTGTTTTCCTGTAGTTGACTACTGACTGACTTGATTCACTTGACTGTGCCTCAGATGGACAGTCATGGAGGAGACAGCTGTTTCTAGCCAATATCTAGGCAAAGCTAAAATGCCACAGAAGTGAAAAGCTGTGGGGTAGAAGAGAGTACTGAACCTAAATCAATTGTGAGACACATTCTTATTTAAAACATCTATCCCCATTGTCAATTTTTTTTTCTTTTTTAAAAAACGCACTGCTGATGTTTCCTGCTGAAACCAAATGCAAACTTTTATTCCAGATATTTTTGGAAATAAAGTTAGCTTTCATAAAAGGAAGAGTAGTCAGGCTTCCAGTGATTTGTACTGAGAAAATGAGGGATACTACTTAAGGTTGTAAATAAACAATAGTTCCAAAGTTCCAGTCTATAGAACTAGGTTAAAAACCCTGGTCTGTATAGGCTGCAAAACTGATGTAAGTCAGTCGTCTTGGTCAGGGGAATGATAAGAGACCTGGAAATGGACAGTGAAGATGAGTTTGCTATCTAATGTTGTGCAGCAATATGCCTTTGGACAGCATTAACTCATGGGGTTTTTTGTTAGTGAAAATATTTATTTAGCTCATACTTTTAAAGACTACTTTCCTCTGAGCCTCGGATTGGCTTTTTGGCCTATTGCAGAAATGTTTCATTAAATACAACACACGCTTGTTCAGCTTTTTTTCGACAAACTTCATGACTGGTAGCTGTATTTCATAAGAATGTTGTATTTACTCCGGACGGTCTTGTAATCAGTTTTCTTTTCTACTTGAAGACCTGCTGAACTGAGTTTAGAGACTGTTGCTCCTGCACTTTAACAGTTAAAAGAAGTCACTGCTGCTTTGAGACTCTGTCACTGTCTTGGAAATCTTGGTGCTATACATAGCTATAGTGAAGCTTGAAGGCAATTGGTATTATCAGAGAATAAAGAAATACAGGGAAATATTAGGTGTGTAAAGTGAACTTCTCTTTGCAGTGATTTCTTTTGAAGGACTGATAGCTGGTTGAGGATTAGGGTGACTAACAAATATATTTTGGTTACTTCTACTTTGTGAGCCTTCCCTTTTATAGGTAAAACTTCTGTCAAGAGGTAATACAAAGTAGCTTTTGGAAAGATAACACTGGCTGCTTACTTTTTTACATGATGTTATCATCTGAGGTCTTGCTTTCAGTTCTGTCTTTATGCCGAATTCAAAAGTAGTCAGCAGTCTGTTACCAGTGTCTGCTGTTTTAATGATAACAGATACCTTGAACCATATCCAAGAAAACAGTTTTATTTCATGAAGTAGATGGTTACTGGAAACTCGTATCTTAAAAAGCTAGATTTGTTATAATCTTAAATTGAATTAAAAAAGGGAGGTAAAAATTACTGAAGAAAATAGCAATTCAATTTGAAATGTCTTAAGCAAGTGGGATCTTTTTGTGCCTGTACAAAACCACAGTATGTTTTCATTACAATAACTTATTCAAAGTTGGCAAACAGAGTTGAAGAAGCAGAAAATCTTGTTTTCTCCCAGTCAATGAATAAAATCAAGGCTTGAGGCACACAGTCTTAAAGGCTGTGACAGTTAGAATTAGTTTCAGTCAACTGCAAATGTTACTGTTTAATTACTTCGAATGAAAAATGTGTTTTGAAAAACTTCTCTTATGTGCCTTATATTGAACTTAAGATTGTTGTAGCTAATAAATAACTTTCTCATGTTTTTCTGAGTTCTAATGAAATTCCAGTTTTCGTCTAAGGCAGACTGACAAATCAGAAATGAAACAAATTGGCTGATAAATGAGACTTTTTCAGTGCATGTCAAAACTGAATTTATATGCTAAGCTGTAGAATTGCTCAAATATATATGCTACTTACTAAATTAAACACCTTTGTAAATGTACTTTGTAAAGCAAAAGAAGATGCAAATTCATGTGTCTAACTGATTTTTGGTTAGTTTCTAAGAAGCTGTTTCTTACTAACCAAAATTAATGTTAAATTTTAACTTACTGATTAAAGATTTTTTTTTTTCCAAATACTTCCGGCTTACTTCAGTTCACATTATTGATAGGCAAAGACTTTGTAATTCAAATGGAATAGTTGCTCTTCTAATGTTGTATGTTAATGATTCATAACTCTGTAGGGTTTGAACACAGGTGATATAATTTCTTGTGTTCCTTTAAAACTTCCATCACATTTGAACTGAAGAAAACAAAGGGGATGTGATTGCTTTAATTGTAGATCTGGTTGAAAGCAAGTAATTCTCATAGGTGACACGATTTTACAGTTCTAGGCACTCACCTACCAATGCTTTGTGGTCTGTCTAGGACTTGTGATGGACGTGGGCTTTGTCCTGCATTCCTCAGCATTGCAAATGTGCCTGTCCAGTGTTTTGGTTATTGTGGCTATTTTTGGGTAATGGCTCCTCTGAATGAGGGGATGTGGTTTTTTTTACCTTGCAGTCAGAGCCTTTCTGTATTCTCAGGTCCAAAAGGTATCTCACCACTGCATTGTGATGGTTCAGGGTCTTGGGTAATCCAGTACTTAGTTACTTTCCTACAGGAATTTAGACAAACTGCTTTATTTTACACAGTGGCTGTCTTTTTGTTGTAAGAATAATCACTCAGATGCTTATCATTATCTCTGTCTCTCTGCTATGAATTTCTTCTCACTTGCATTGGTTTTTAGCTCAATATAGAGGCAAAAGGCAGCTGGAGAGTCTTGATTTGGGAATGAGGTTTACAGATTGATAGGTGTTTGCTAATTCTATCCAAATTATCTGTTGAATGCAGAAAGATTTTTGTGGATCACTACTGTTTATAACAGCCTCCCATGGATATATTTAAATAAAGCTTGAAGCCTGGGGCTTTGTTAAATTCTCAAGTGAGGAGAGGCACCCAGATGAGTGAGTAATGTGTTCAGCACAGGTCTGTTAGCAATGTCCATTCAAGTGGACAGGGATGAACTATGTAGGTGTCCCTGCAATCTGGCTTATCTTCAGAAGGTAGGAATCAGGGTGGCAAATGAAAGTAATGTAGTTATAATCACTGCGTGCAGAAACCAATGCAGATAGTGAAGCCTTCTGGTGGAGGAGATACCTTCTGTGGTTTATCTGTGATCCAAGGTTGGGTTTAAGAAAAATATTCTTAGCAGCTTTGTTGCGGCTACTTCCAATAGCATCTGCAAAATTAAGGACTTTAAGAGGGGTAGCAGGCTTCTTGAGGGAATGATAGCAGTGATTTCTTTAGTAAGAGCGATCCTTGCAGATAAGTAAAAGAGCTGCAGGAGAACATGTCTGAGTGGGTTACCAAGTAAGCCAAAAGCTTGGAATGACTTACGCAGGGAGACAAAATGGTCTCCCTAATTAGCAAGGATGGCAGTGTTTTGGGATATGCTTTGTTTGTTTGCAGTAGTGCAAAAATGTAGTCATGCTGCAAGACTTCTGAGGCTTAGGTTTAAGGTTTTTCTTGCATATCCCATTCATCTTGTAATGATAGAATTGTGGGAGAAATTGGAGTAGGGCAGAAGAAATGACGTGCAGTCTGGTTTTCAACCTCCCCAAAGATAATGGGGATATGTGGAATGCTGACATCTTAGCTTGTCTTTCTTGGCTACAGTTGAAATGGGCAAGTTAATATCTTTATGGAACAGTTGAAAACTCTGACTAAATACTTCCTTGTTCTTTGCAGTTGGCAAACATGAGTTAACTGGGCATAAAGTTGCAGTGAAGATCCTGAATCGACAGAAGATTCGCAGCCTTGATGTTGTAGGAAAAATCCGCAGGGAGATTCAGAACCTCAAACTCTTCAGGCATCCTCATATAATTAAGCTGTAAGTTTTGCTTGATATAATCAAATATATTTAAGCAGTAATCTCTTTTTGCTCTCGCTGATCTGAAACATGTTTAAAGAGCAACACTACTAGCAGTATCTTGTCAGGAAAGTAACCACCTTCCAAGTATGCAGCCATTTTCAGTGTCCTCTGTAGTGCATTTTCACAAAACTGATGTTTTCTGCAGGCTGGAGAGCTTCCATTAGATCTTTGCTTACAAATAATTTGGACAGGTATCTAAAAGGTAATGGCATGATAGATAGTTCTAGTAGCATCCATCTCTGTTTTTAGCTGCTACTTCAGTTTTCTTTTTCTGGTTATATTTGATCTTTTTTCTGCTTAGAAAATGAGTTAAGAACAATATATATAAAGGGCATTTCTATAGTAAGTTTATTGTGTTTTCTTACTCAAAATATGTTTTTAGTGGTGTGCTGGTCATTGATCTATGGTTTTCCAATGTAGATGGCACTCTGCAAGATTTTCTGAATTAAGGATGTGCAGTTTTTAAATGTGATTGATATTTCAGAATTCTTTAATATAGCTGCTACCACTTGTCTAAATGTGGTATTTACAGTGTACCTGTTTACATCTGTTAGTTGATCAATAGTTCATCAGTGGAGTTCAGAGTACAATTAAATATGTCTCAGAGTAGACCCTTCATGTCTGGTCTGAGGAAATAAATTATAAATGCTGTTGATTTTTTTGACTTTCATTTCCTGTAAAGTTAACCTGCATCTCCAGAGTGTGGGTGACTTTCACTGTCTTAATCATGGTGTTGGTGTTAGTTTTTTTTTTTATTGGCAGAGTCTTATCTTAAGACCCCACTGCCACTGGCAGATGCCATCCCTATACACTCCCCTTAATTTCGCAACAGCTCTTACGCTGAAGCTAAATTGGATTGTGTCAGATCAACTCACTGACTTCTTCAGTGGTTAGTTTTCAGAAGACTGTTGAGCTGATCTGGCTGCAAAATTGCTAGTGCTGCCAGTTAGAGTTCATGAATGAGTCCAAAGGACATACCTGTAGCCACAAGAAAATAGGAAGTGTCAGTGTACCAACTGAGATATGGGAGTGGAACAGGAATGTGTACTTGTTGTACTTGCTAAACTGTTAAGTCAGCTTAACGGGTTTCAGATGACAGTTTCTTTCTCAGGGAATTATGGGGAGAATTTTTTCTCCTGCATGTGGAGAGAAGGGACAAGATGTAGGAGATGATGGGAAAATTGGTGGATCACCAACTTTTCAGTTGGTCAGCCTGCATTTCTAAAGCAGAAGGATTATTAGCCTAGGTGTAAATAGCATTTGAGATATAATTGATACGGTTGTGCAGGTAGACTTGCTGGTAACTTAGGATCATGCTGCTCATGCTATTAGGAACTGGATTGGGGAACTGCTGGATAGCAACTTAAGATATTTGGGATAAAGGTAAACAGATTTCTTCAGCTTAATACTACAAATTGGACAATGTCTAATTTGGAACATTGCTGTGCTTCATGAAAAATTTCATACACGGCTGTAGCAGTATATACAATTGCAAGCCTGTTGCAATAACATTTTCTTTCTGTACAATGCTTTAAATTAAAACCTTTGGAGTCTCCTCCTGTGTTTTTTGACCTCCAGCAATAGAATGCATCTTGTTTTCCTATATGAAATTGCCTCTTTTTGCATTCTGGTCATCTATGCTGTGTGGTTTGATAACCTTACTTATATTATAAGTATGTAACTATATAATCCACAACCTCCTTTTTCCATAACCAGAAAAATGAGCTGACTATAGAGAAGCATGCCTGTAAATTTTGGATTAAAACGATTAAAATACTATTTCTGTAGTGGTGTCTTAGCTGTGGCTTCAGAATGTTGTTGATATTTAAGTACATGGGGTACTTTCAACCAAGGGTACAGCATCTTGGACTATAAGATTGTAGGTAAAACTAACTTTGAAGATTTCATGTTGATAACTGCCTCAGAAGGGTATTGAGGTTATTGAAATGTTACACTATAATACTAAGCTGTTAAAATAGGTACACACATATATATGTGCACACACACATTCACCTGGATAGTCTGAACTCATTGCTATGTAGTTCAAGAATGACTTGTCTCAGTAAGCTGAAGCATGACTGTTTTCCCCTTTGTCTTGGAATTGGCATTTTGAAGAACGTTGCAGTTCTGTAGTGTATGTGTGAATTCAGTTATTTATTACAAATTGGATATTTGCATGCTTAAGTGTATTACCTTGAAACATTCATTTTCATCCAATTGCTACCTCCTGTCTTCTCAATATAATATCTGAATTTTGGCTGAAGTTTTATCAGTGTTCATTTTCTTGTTCCATTAAAAATCGATCACTTCTGACTGCTCTAAGGGAAAAAAATTAAACAACTTGTAGGTAAGGATATGTAGAACAAAGTCAAAATCTCTAAAATGGGGAGTTTGGCCATAAACTAGTTATTCCAAAACCTCAAAGTTTGTTTTGTTTTGGTTTTTTTTTTTTTTGAAACTTAATTGAAGTAGAGTGATAAAAAATATAATAACCAGAGTCTCGATACTCTTAAATACTAATGACAAATTTAGGTTTCTTTGTAAAAGATGATATTCATGATTATTAAGAGCAATTTTTTTCTAGTCTTGAAGTACATTTTTAATTTATGGCAAGTTAGGTTTTTTGCATGTTAAGGTTGAAAAGTGTGTATTTTTGAGATACTAGGAAAGTCCTTTTGAATTTCTTCCTCAGTGCACCAAGCTGTCTGCAAGGCAGCACTATAAATAGTTTCATAGAAATCATTTGGACTAAGCTTAGTCCTTTGAAAGTACGAAGACTGATATTCCTGGTGGGGAATACAAATTTCCTTCTAGTCTTGGCAATGACGGCATCACATAGTGAAAGGAGAGGAAATAGCTTCTGAAAAATACTGTCATTCCAGTAGTTGTAAATTGGCTGATAAATATTTTAAATTGTACTTCTATCTGACTCTTTGCACAACTTTTGGTTTTAACTAAATGTAACTAGCATCTTTTACGGAGTGTATAGACTAACAGATACCTTCTCTTACCAGGTACCAGGTCATCAGTACACCAACTGACATTTTCATGGTGATGGAATATGTTTCAGGAGGAGAACTATTTGATTATATCTGTAAAAATGGAAGGGTAAGAAGTAGTCCAACTCTACAAATCGATGACTTGCATTCTGTTACTGCTTTTGCAACATTCCTGTGTCATCCGACACTGAGGGGACAGACAGGTTCTTTTTGGGGATCATTGGCGGAATGATATAATTAAAGCTTTATTTTCTTAACAGGATATTATGATTAGTGTAGCACAGAATTTATGATTAGACTGGTCAGGATTTCTACAAGCAGAATCAATGTAGTACAACTTATAAGTAGCGTGATACAGAATTTATAATACAACTTAACTTACGATTTCTAATCACCTAGACCCTCTGCAGATCGGGTCAAATCTTAATACATGGTTTGCTGTATTGGTATAACAATCGCAGTCTAGACTCGAAAATCCTATGAAAGAATATGAGTCACTCAGTCCTCGGAGGAAGCAGAGGACAGTGGAGGCGTCCCTAGCCATCGGGAGGTCACAGGTCTCACTGTCCAGCAGTGGTTCTGGTCTAGCTTCTCCACTTAGGACTTGTAACTACTTGATTTTACGGACAATGCTCTGGGTGCTGTTACACTTCCCTGTCCTGTGAGGGGGTCATCACCAGCACCTGGCTGGCTGGGTGCCTGGGGCCTTCAAGGCCGGTGAGGAAGTGGGTAATCAGCCTGGTGCCCAGGAACCTTGAGGCTGCTAGGGAGGGGAAGAAGAAATCTGTTTGGTTTGTCTACTTGGTTCACAGGACCTTCAGAGCCTGATAATGAGGGAAAGGGCACAAATACGCGAGTCACTCAGTCACAGAATGGCTGCTTGCCTCATGAAATGGCATTAGTTACGCTAACCACGTTACCAGGGGCTGGAGCAGGGGGTACTTGTCACACCCTGTTAAATTAAGGTTTGTTTTTATGTATTCAGCATTAATTTTGCTGTTAGCAATTAAAATATACTTTATGACTACATCTTGTTCTGAAAGTAAAAATGGTTATATGTTAACATGTTTCAGATCTTTATGTATGACTTTGTCATAGCATTTCTCCTCTCTACTGATACTGATATGTTAATTTACAATTACTGGGTACAAACTGGATGGGTATGTATGCAGCTGGAGTAGCTGAAAACTATTTCTTCAGTATAAACCATTATTGGAAAGCTACCGTTGTGCCCTTATTACCCTCTTATACTAGCAGAACAGTTTCTGTGAAAGCTCTGAAGTCACTTTTGACAAACCATCTAGATAGCCAGGATACTTTTACTTAGTTGTTAGAACAAACGTTGACATGGATTAGGGCATGTTTGTAGGAAATACCCAGTAAGTCTGCTGTTTGGGGCTAGCTGCTAATAGCGTAAATAGCATCTAAAATTTATCACTTCTGTGCTGTGTGTCAGCAGCTTTTGTCAACTTAAATCTTATGCTGTGCTTAAATGTCAAAGTTCATTGATACTCCAATTAGACAAAGTTAATGTTTGGGTGCTAATGTTTCTAGTTACTGAGTATGTAACATCTGCCTAACCAATTTCAAAAGCGTGATTGAGGAATTTCAGTGACTTTCTGAGTTGGTGGGTATGTTTTGTTTTAGTCATTTTAGAGCTGTGGTACAAACAAAATGATGTAAGCTGTGAAGCTTTCTGCTACAAGTTCTGATAACCTGCTGTATAAAGTACCAAAACTATAAATGATAATTTTAGGTCATGGAAAAATTTCCTTTAATTCATATAAATGAAGAACAAGTTATCTTCCATTGTGTCATAATTGTTTAAAACCTTTGTCTGTCTTAGCTTGATGAGAAGGAAAGTAGACGTCTCTTCCAGCAAATCCTTTCTGGCGTGGATTACTGTCACAGGCATATGGTAGTACATAGAGATCTGAAGCCTGAAAATGTGCTGCTTGATGCACACATGAATGCCAAGATAGCTGACTTTGGTAAGCATTGCTATTTTATATCTGATCACATTTCTGGTGTTCTTTAGATCCTGTTAATTACTATGGGAAATATTTAATAAAATGTGTATACTCGAATATCCTGGAGGTGGGACACAATACAAGACTGAAGAGTATGATTGAAAAGCAAAATGATGTTCTTGCACATGTG
The DNA here is from genome assembly GCA_035582835.1 of Phoebastria nigripes. Classification (NCBI taxonomy): domain Eukaryota; kingdom Metazoa; phylum Chordata; class Aves; order Procellariiformes; family Diomedeidae; genus Phoebastria; species Phoebastria nigripes. The sequence goes on from JAYKAV010000267.1 coordinate 188,219, forward strand.
TAGAACTTATTTTCCTCTCAAGCTTTCTTTTCAGGTATTTTCTGTGACTGGGTGAAATTGTGAACTGGTTGGTTTGGTTTTGCTTAGCAATATTTTCTCTGAAATGCTAAATAGATTTAGTTCCTGACCTTTCCACTTCAAAATTCACTCCTATTACCTGTTTCACCATCTGTAAAATGTAGATGCTTAGCTCTCTTGAAAGTACAGTATAAGGGCAGTTCATTTGTTTAAGAAACCATGTTGCTATAGTAAAATACACTAGTTGTCCCATTAAACTATTCTAAATTCACTTTAAAAACTCTAAAGATGTGATTGAAAAAATGTAATCGGAGCATAAAAGGTAAAATAAGAACAGTTAATCTTGCAAACTCCTGTGCTTTTTTGCTGTATACCTGCCTAACTAATCAGAAAGCTTAATTGTTTATACTCACTGTTTGTGACACAGCTGCTGAGAAGACTGGCAGCTATTCTTGGAACTACCTGAATCAGGAAATCTCACCTTATAAGCATAGTAAGGTATCGATACTGCTATATCATCATGATATATCTCTTGTAGACATAGTGGATAATACCTGCCCTTGTAAAGCACTTGGAGGTCTCTGATGAAAGGTGCTAGGTAATGCTGAGTATTCTAAGTATATTTTAAAAGTATGCTGTTCAAGTATGTGGGCACTGGGAATCGTATTGATTTCTTCTTGTAGAAAATGCTTTTGGTGAAATGGCTTGCGTGGTGAAGAAATGAATTACAGTAACTTATAAAAATATCTTCCTGTAACTTAAGTATCAGCAAAGCTGTAGCACTCAGTTAATTGTGACTAGTGTATTAAACAAGAGCTTAAGAAAAGCTTTTGTGTATTACAGTATGAAAGCTAGCCAAGCTGTACTCTTTCATCTCCCCACCCTGTCCCCTGCGGTAAAAGGGTATAATTCCTTCTCAGAGACTGAGTTCTCTGGCTTGTGGTAGACTTGCTCACGCAGCTTCCACTGAGGAGGCTAGAAGATATTTTCCACAGCTATTCTAGAAGTGGTAGTTCTTTACTGATAGTAGATTATACTGAGGGCTGGTGAATTAAGATGAACTAGTTCTAAAGTACACTTTAATTACTAACAGAATATCTAAAATCAAACTACTGAACTGCAGTGATTCAGGAACCATCTGAGCAGTGTAGGTGTCTAAATTGTGGTGAAGTCATGTGTACTCCTCAGTTCCCTTATTCTATATAACCTCTTACAGAATTTTAGGCAATTCTGTGGTAGCATCTTCCACTTTGGCATTTAGAAGCAAATGTGGTTTTTAAGACTTTCTTATTAATCATAGAATAGTTTGGATTGGAAGGGACCTTTAAAGGTCATCTAGTCCAACGCCCCCTGCAATGAGCAGGGACATCTTCAACTAGATCAGGTTGCTCAGAGCCCCATCCAACCTGACCTTGAATGTTTCCAGGCATGGGGCAGCTACCACCTCTCTTGGCAACCTGTTCCAGTGTTTCACCACCCTCAGTGTAAAAAATGTCTTCCTTACATCTAGTCTGAATCTACCCTCTTTTAGTTTAAAACCGTTACCCCTTGTCCTGTTGCAACAGGCCCTGCTAAAAAGTCTGTCCCCATCTTTCTTGATGACCAAATCCTATCTTGCTATGCTGTTCCATCTCCCTTAGAGCAACTTTGTTCTGTATCATGCCTGTGTCATCCAAATTGGACTGATTTTTGTCTTGGAATGAATATGTTCTCAAATATTTCTAGGTTGTGTGCAATAATGGATTGGTGTTACTTAAATATCTGGTAAACTAAATGGAGGATTATGTGCCATGCTCATATAAAAATTTCAGTAATTCCAAACAATGTTACTTCACTGAGATAAATTTGTTAATTTTCTAATTTGAATTACTAGTGATTTGTTCTAGGTGGTATATGCAGTGTGAAATAATTTTGCTCTCTGAATTTTTAGTAGTTACTCCTATACATTTTCAGGTCTATCAAATATGATGTCAGATGGAGAATTTTTAAGAACAAGCTGTGGTTCCCCTAACTATGCTGCACCAGAAGTAATTTCAGGAAGGTAGTTTCTTTTATATTGGATATATGTGTGCATGTACTTCAGTCCTTTTGCTGCTTGATTCTAAAGGCTACAAAACTAGTTCAATTGACAGCCTTGATGCTGAGAAGCCGTGGGCTGAACTTTTAATGGTCTTGATAATTTTTTATGAGTATTTAAGGCTTCTGTGAACTAGCTTTGAATAGCTCCTGTAAGGTGGAGGTGATGTCTGATGCCCCAAATCCAGTGTGTGCAGTGTGCCTGAATTGGTTTAAAAATCTCACTTACAGCTCAGATCTTGGAAGTAGGGTATGGATAGAATTACAGGCAAAGTCTGCTGTGAAGTTGAGTAGCAGTGAAATATCGGCTGCAGAGTAGATACTCACTCTGAAGGCAACTTCCCCTTTTCTGGACTTGATTGTCAAATCTGCTGCTTTCAGCTACCCACCCTAATATTGCCTCTTGCTGATTGGAGACCAAATGTCTGTTTTATTCAGGCGTAGCACAGAATACGTTACAAGTTCTGCTAAATGGACTTGCCTTAAACTTTTCAGCCCTCCAGACTTGGGGGATAGATGACTTTGCACAGATTCTGCTAAAACGGATAACAATGTATAACATGGGTTTTCTTAGTAGTAGGCACAAGTTTCTTTTTGCCATTGTCTTAAATTGCATTTGTGGATTATTGTTATACAGTAGAGAGGAAGACTACATACTTGTGCCCTGTTACATAGTTGAAGGGGAAGGACACTAAAGTTCAAGGGAGGCATGGCATAGAACTGAAATGGTACAGTACTTGCAGATTAGTTGTCCCAAGTTCATACACTTTTAATTACTGTGATACAATGTAAGAAAGTAGAGAAAAAAAATCTATTTAAATGTACTAAACACAAATCACTAATAGTTAACTTTTTCCCAGATTATATGCAGGTCCAGAAGTAGATATTTGGAGCAGTGGGGTTATTCTCTACGCTTTATTATGTGGAACGCTTCCATTTGATGATGATCATGTGCCAACCCTTTTTAAGAAGATATGTGATGGTATCTTTTATACCCCTCAGTACCTGAATCCATCTGTAATTAGTCTTTTGAAGCACATGCTGCAAGTGGATCCAATGAAGAGAGCAACAATCAGAGACATTAGGTAAAACACTAACTGATGTCTGATCACAGGATGCTGGAATGATAATCTCAGTGCAAATATGCAGAACAAAAAAATCATTCATACAGCTCGTCCGTGTTTTACAGACTGAGATGAAAAATTCAGCTTCTGGTGGTTTGGCTCTAGCTCTGATGGTTCTGATCTCCAGTGGCCAATGAAGTATCTATTGGAGGTCACAGTAAAACAAATTATATATATTACATATAGAAATTCTGAGAAACTCCAGGTTTAAGGCTGCTATAGCAAAGCTGTTTACCTGCAGAATGGTTTGCAAAAACTACACTGAATTGACTTCTCTGGGCAAAAAGAAGTCTTTGCTGTTTAGAACCACTATTCTGTACTGTAAATGTCTGAGAAGTTATGGCTCTTTAATCTGATAACTACCGCTTTTATTCATATTTCTTCAGACTCTGAAAAATCATCTGTTAAGACTGTGAATATTCCATATGCAAGATAGCACTTACTAGCTTCAAAACCCTGTCACGAATTTGTGTATGAGCGATAATTACTGCATGGAATACTGATAAGTTAAAGCTTGTAGGTACAGATAGCCATCATGGGCTCCAGATTCCAAGAGGAGATTCTGGAAAAGGTGACTGTTTTGACAAGTGTGCAGTGGGTCGAATAAAAAAAAAAAAATTGGTAGCTGATAGTGCCGTACTTCATGCAGCATCTTAGTTAGGTTTTCCTGTTTTCTTTGTAAGAAGCTCTAAGAAGAGAGCTCTGATACACTACCTTTGTGAAAATGCTTCTCTTTTTAGTGTTGGAAGTTAGGAAGTCAGCAATGTTCATGTTCTTTCAGTAGAACAAAAAACATGGTGTGTTTATCCCTTACTACTTTATTACAATGGGAAGTACTTTCTTGCAGAAATCAAAGCGCTGTGAAAACTAAGCATTGTAAAACTTGAGTGGACAGGAACTTAGCTTATCTCTGTCATGTTAAATAAGTACGGAAGAGAAGTGGTGTGAAAAAGATGTTGAAAAACGTTGGTTATAGAGCATAGGTGGATTTTGAATCCTAAACAGTTCTGCCCTATTAGCCATAAGACATGTCACCTCACAGTTTAAAGGACAAACAGTTTAATTGAATACCTTAATTCTTCGGGGGGGGGGGTGGTGTGGTGTGTGTGTGTGCATGCAAGGGGAGAGGCCCCCTGCAATCAATAGTGACAAAATATTCCTCTGGGTTCAGTCATCCAGCTAGGGCTGTGCTTTGTAGTGGCATAGGAGAAGCTTCTTCTGCTTCCAAATTAACTGGTTGCTTTTGATGAAAGTGTATTTTGCTCAACACATTTGTGCTGAGGCATGTTCTCAGGATCACACTGACTACAGCTTGGTCCATTGTACTGGTTTTGGCTGAGATAGAGTTAAATTTCTTCACAGTAGCTTGTATAGGGCTGTGTTTTGGATTTGTACTGAAAATAGTGTTGATAACACATGGATGTTTTGGTTACTGCTGAACAGTGCTTACACAGTGTCAAGGCCTTTTCTGCTCCTCACTGGGAGGAGACACAGCCGGGACAGCTGACCCCAACAGACCAAAGGGATATTCCATACTATATGATGTCATGCTCAGCAGTAAAACTGGGAGGGAGGTTGGCAGGGATGTGCCGCTGCTCAGGGACTGGCTGGGCATGGGTCAGTTGGTGGTGAGCGATTGTCTTCATTGGCATCGCTTGTCTTTCTTGGGTTTTGTTTTCCTCTCTCTTTGTGCCTTTTTTTTTCTTTTCCTTACAATTTTTTTTAAAAAAAGTCTTTCCAATTATTAAGCTGTTTTTTGTCTCAACCCACAAGTTTCTTTCTCACTTTTACTCTTCTGATTCTGCCTTTCATCCCACTGGGGAGGAGTGAGCGAGTGGCTGTGTGGTGCTTAGTTGCTGGCTGGGGTTAAACCGTGACAGTCCTTTTTGTCGCCCAACGTGGGGCTCAAAGGGTTTGAGATAACAACAGATTTGACCAGAGCGTATTAGATGGAATTTATTATTATTGTGTCTGTTAATAGTTGCTGGTCATGATATTGATTTATGTGTTCTTGATATTAGTTTATCTGATCTGTGCCATGTTCCCTTTTTTGCTGTACATGTTAAAGACTGGTTTTGGCTTTTGCATTTTGCTGTGCTCTGTAGTGCTTACTGATGTTTTGCCTGGGACATTTATTATTAAAACATTGGCCTTGAGCTTAATCTGGTATTTGGGCTCTGTACTGAAGCTGTTACTGTACTTCAGGTACCATCTCATGGAGACAATTAACAATTTTACTTCTTCGTCTGAGAGGTTTTTTTGGTGGAGGAAATGCAGAATGGCACCTTCACCACCTTCTGTGATGTTTTCTCCCTTGTTACAATAACTCTTCAGTATCTTGAACATCCTTGGGTCATCAAAATACTTCTACTGGTATTTCTTAGGAACATTGTTTCGGCTTTTTCTGAGGTTAACAAGCTGTTTAGGAATATCACCCAGGCCCCACAGCAGTGTTGTTATGGGTGGCAAGGCTTGTGGGAGAATATGGACAGGTATCTAGAAAGCTTGTCGCCTCTGATGGTCTGGGACTTCACTCCTGAATGAGCGCGGGATCTTGATGAAGTGAGAGAATGTTTGGAAAAAAAAAAAATGCCCTGGCTATTCCAAAGAGGCACAGCTTACCACACTGTGCTGGGGCCTGGCCTTCACCTACCAAACACTGCTCAATACTATTCAGCACCCTCAAGGAGAAGAGAGGGTCTCTGGATCTGAAAACATACCAACAGACACTGTGGCTAAGCCACAGACCCAACCTTCAACTGTATTGGTTGCTCCTATAATTAAAAAGAAACAATCGAAGCAGAAGTCAACTCGTTTAGTAAGGGATGAAGAAGCTTCTCCTAAGAGAGAGCAGGAGAGAGTCAGAAGAGTCAGCCTGTTCTACAGCAGAGCAGTCACAGGAACAGGAGGAGGGACTGAAATCATAAATGAGACAGAACCCACCCTATCCCTAAGTGAGCTGTGATATATGTGAAAAGATTTCAGCTATCAAATAGGCGAGCAAATTCTCAGCAGGTTACTCCAAGGCTGGGATATTGGGGCCAGTAGTCAGGAATTAGAGGGTAAGGAAGCCCAGCAGCTGGGATCCCTTGCTAGGGATAAGGATAGCTGACACTGACAAAGGGATTGTAAAAGGGGCAGGAGTCCTCAGTCTTTGGAGGCAATTTCTGTCGAGTGTGAAGGACAGGTATCCCTTCAAGGAAGATCTTGCAAATTCCCTAAGCAAACGGACCACCATTTAGGGAGGTATCCAGTATCTGAGGGAATTAGCTGTGGTGGAGGTGATCTATAGCAACCTGGATGACAACCAGGTATCCAAAGACCTAGATGAAATCTGGTGCGTGCGGTCCATGTGGCAAAAGTTTGTATGAAGTGCACTGACATCATATGCCAACACCCTGGTGATAATGAGCTGGACAGACATGGAGGCACCAACTGTGGATGGGTTGGCCAGCCAACTCTGAGAATTTGAAGAGAATCTTGCTTTCTCCATATGGGCCTGCATCTCAGCTGTGGAGAAACCCACAAGTTTCTTTCTCGCTTTTACCCTTCGATTGTCCCTGCCATCCCACCAGGCGGGGAGTGAGACAGCGGCTGTGTGGTGCTTAGTTGCTGGCTGGGGTTAAACCATGACATCCATATAACTGCTCTTAAATCTGTAGCAAGTCTTTATGCTGTAGGCTAGAATACTTTCAAAATTACTGTCATGCCATACCCTTTGGCTAGTTAAGTAGCTTACTCTAGGGACACAAAACAATCTTATTTTTTCTGTATGATTGGGCAATCTAAGTATTTGGTTCCTTCTGTACCTTTCCTTTTCCCTCTTATGAATACCAGCCCATGGGTACGGTAGTAAAGAGGTACAGATGGACCCTTCCATAGCTTCCCTCAACCCTTTTAAGTCTTGAAGATACAGCTGGGGGTGTTCTGAATGAAAAAATGATAGGCAGCTTGTTTGGGGTGGGGAGCATGTGACTTCAGTGTTCAAAAATCAGTGTCCAAACATGTGCCAAAAAATTATTCATCATCAACATTTCTTAATTTTGTTACATATTGTTATGTGTGTACTTGTGGAGGGACAACTCAAGTGGTAGTATAAGAATTTCAGTTGAAAATATCTCAAAACTAACATAGTGGCAGTAAAAAATTCACCAACGAGCTTTTTATATAAATGGTGTGTTAACAAAGATATTTTTGGAGCTCAGGTAGTTGAAAAACTTACAGGAAAGGATTTTTTTTTTTCTCTCTTGCAAAATGTCTAGCAAAATCTTGTGAAGGTGGTGATTACTCTCCGTTATGTACTGTTTTATTGTCTGTGCTGCACAGAAGGGGACTTGGACTGACAACTGTGGTTCTTTTTGTACAGACTAAAAATATTTTATTTTTTAAAGAATTTAATATTAAAAAGGTTTGCTTTACATACATATACTCAGACTTCTTTTATTTTTAAATCTAGGGAACATGAATGGTTTAAGCAGGACCTTCCGAAATACTTGTTTCCTGAAGACCCATCATATAGCTCTACCATGATTGATGATGAAGCCTTAAAAGAAGTGTGTGAGAAGTTTGAATGCACTGAAGAGGAAGTGCTAAGTTGTCTATACAGCCGAAATCATCAGGACCCTTTAGCGGTTGCTTATCACCTCATTATAGATAACAGAAGAATAATGAATGAGGCCAAAGACTTCTACTTGGCTACAAGCCCACCAGATTCTTTTCTTGATGATCACCATCTGTCTCGCCCTCATCCTGAAAGAGTGCCATTTTTAGTAGCTGAAGCACCACGTCCTCGCCATACTCTTGATGAGCTGAATCCACAGAAGTCAAAACACCAAGGCGTAAGAAGAGCTAAGTGGCACTTGGGAATACGGAGTCAGAGTCGCCCAAATGATATCATGGCTGAAGTTTGTCGAGCAATTAAACAACTGGATTATGAATGGAAGGTAAAAGAATAAAAGATCTTTACAGCAGACAACAGTAAATTTTTGTTTGAGCTGTGTTGTTACATAGCCTAAACTCTGAAACTGTGTTCTCCTGCACTGGAAAATAATCTCATGTGCCTGTGCTGACTGCTTGTACTTGCTGTCCAGGAAGGGTTTTGGGGAAGGCTATTCATGCTGACAGGAAGAAAAGTCTTGCAAACATGTCTAACTTTTCTGTTGGGGCTGTAGGAATGTTCTTCTGTTGGCTTAAAAAAAAAACCCAAACAAAAAAAACCCAAACCAAAACAACACAACTCCAACAGTTAAGCCTGAAATCACTTGATAATACCAGTGAATTGAAATGACAGAGACAATATGCGGTGCTTTTCAAGCAGTTCTGGTAACTAACTCAAATCTCTCTTGTACTAGGTTGTAAATCCATACTATCTACGTGTTCGAAGGAAGAATCCAGTAACAAGTGCATATTCCAAAATGAGTCTACAGTTGTATCAGGTGGACAGCAGGACATACTTACTGGACTTCCGTAGCATTGATGGTATGTGAAGACTTACATAAGTTAATGGAGTTGTAGGGGAATCATTCTAAATGCAAACGTGTTAATTTACTCATTTAAAAGTGAAGTAAGTGTTGCCCTTTATTTGTTTAAGCCAATCTAGATCTGTATTAGTGTTTCTTTATTCCTTCCTGGTCTAGTGTTCCTGTGATCAGATGGTTTGCTGCTTCATCCCTTAAATAATAGCTTTTTAGCTATATGAACTCCTGAACAGCTCCATTTTGTGTCTGCACCAGCACTAATACCACTAGTGCAAAAGGGGACAGGGCTGTGAGAGGTGAGATTTGGATCAACCTAAACTGCCTTTGGAGCCTCACCCCCAAATTTAAACATTAATTTGGATCTGAAGTAAGCATGTGAATAACATTTCCTAATGAAGATAAAGCTTGGCATCTAGGCTTTTAAATTTGACTTGGACTGTACATGGGTCTGGCTGAGATGGAGTTCATTTTCTTCATAGCAGCCTATATGGTGCTGTGTTTTGGATCTGTGACTAAAACAGTGTTGATAACACACCAGTGTTCTGGCTGTTGCTGAGCAGTACTTGCATAGTATCTAGTCTTTCTTTTTCCCCACTCTGTCGCACCCAATGAGTAGGCCAGGGATAAGCAAGAAGTTGGGAGGGGATGCAACCTGGAGAGCTGAGCCAGATTGACCAAAGGGATATTCCATACCATATAATGTTATGCTTAGCAAAGAAACTGAGGGGATGGGGGTTTGGGGAAGATAGCCTTGAGACTGGCTGGGCATAAGTCTGCTTTGGAGAGGTGCTGAGTGGTTGCCTTTGCATCACTTTTTTTTTCCTTTTTTCTTTCTTCTTATTAAACTATGTTTACTTCTACCCATGAGTTTTCTTACTTTTGCCCTTCCAGTTTTCTTCCCCATTGTGCTAAGGCATTAGCTGCCAGGCAAAGTCAACCCACCAATGCTAGTAGTAGACAAAATTTGAGATGGCAGTTGTATGCTTGCAGTAACTGAAGTCTTGAAAGCAGTTGGTCTAACCTGTAGAAAGATATATTTTATAGAGTGACATTAACACAGCATATAAATCCCAGTTGGATACCTTTCTGAAAATGGAGGAGCTAACAGAGACTTGCCACAATGCTTGTTTATGGGCATAGTAGACTAAAGCAGAATTACCTACAGCCAATGCTGTAGATGACATGCATAGGAAAACATGTGGCATGGAAAAAGGATTTACTGGAGTGTGGCTGGATTACAGTATAGGGTGGCTAAGGCTGTGTCTCATGACAGTTTAATCTGATCTGACTTGGCAGTGCAGTTCTTGCCTCGTTCCTTCTGATAATACAGGTGCTTGCTTAGGTCCAGTGGTACTTGATACAGGGGACTAATGACTTTCCTGTACTGACCTACTGCAGTATAGGAGGAATGCCATCCCTCTTGGAGGGGAGATGACTGCTTAAAGCCATGCAGCTGGGGGAGGGCAGCCTGCTGCATTCCTGGCTTCAACTCTTGAGGAAAAACAACTCAAGGGCATGGATTTGCTATCTCTCTTCCAACAGTGAAGCTGATTTGGCTTTTCTTTCTCTCCACCGCAGTTAACTGTTCTCTGTTCCTCTTACCAAACTGTAGTTTAAAGTAGCTTTGATATGAAAAGGAAGTCTCTCCTGGGTTCACTAATTTCTCCTGGAAATAACTTATCTGGTGCCAGGGGAGAGTCAAACTAATGTTCAGTATTTAAAGTAAGAATAGAGCTACTTCAGCAGAACGTTACTTCTAAGACAAAAGTATTTCCTCCTCATACTGAAGGTAAACTTAAGCTGCTGCAGCCCAAATGTACAACATACTACAGGGAAAAACTTCCAAAAGTGAAGGATAAATTAATGTAGATGCTAGCAATTAATGTATCAATGAATTATAATAAAAATACAAATAATAACAAAGTATAAATAACCAAATACAAAGAAAACAAAAGTAGAATAAAAATAAAGTAGATGCTAGCAAAAAGCATCTATAAAATGTTTGAACTGTTATTGGACTTAACCTTATGATGCTATCCTGTTTTTGTTTTAAGTAACCTAAATTGAACTATTAGCTGCTGAAATTAGTTCATGAAAAATATGGTGAGTGCTGGTCTAAACTAGAACTAAATTGTTCTGGAGCACAGTTCAGAGTACAGGAATTATTTGCATAAGGACACTTGCTTCTGTGTTACTGTATGTATAAGCTTTTATTTTGTATCAAATATATACAGTTTGCAAAAGCTGTTTATGTATTAATCAAGATTTTAAAAAACAAGATTTAGAAGTGTGAGAAGGGGAAGATGTTTGCTGTTCCTATAACTGACTTGATAGTGATACCTAATTTTCCTCCTCTCTCCCCTTGCCCCCCAGATGAAATTACTGAAGCGAAGTCTGGGACTGCAACTCCACAGAGATCAGGTTCTGTGAGCAACTATAGATCCTGTCAAAAAGATTCAGATGCTGATGCGCAAGGAAAATCTGCAGATACATCCCTTACCTCATCAGTGAGCTCTTCGCTTGACTCTTCTACAGCTGACTTAACTCCAAGACCAGGGAGTCATACAATAGAATTTTTTGAGATGTGTGCAAATCTTATTAAAATACTTGCACAATAATTTTGAAGATGGGCTTATTTCTTTTATAGCAATAAGCATGCCTAAATCATAGTCCGATGCTTCCAGTTATAATCAAGTTAAATTAACTAAGGCGCTGAAAAAGCTAGCCACAGAATGCAATTTGCACAGGGATTGAAATGATTATGGGCAGTTAACGTATATTATTTTGAAGCTGGAGTGAATTCTGATTGTCTGCTGTCCAACAGCCTAATACAGGTACAGGAAATCACATGCCCTTGGGGCAGTGTTCATAACATTTTACATTGAGTGCACATTAGGCTGCATATAACATTTAAGTTAGATGGACCTTCTTGTTTTTTTCACTGGTAATGCATACATCTGATGCACTGTAAGTAAATGTACACTTACTAGTTCATTGACTTGCTGGTCACCATCTACAGTTGTGCCTCAGTTGGTCAGAACTATCAACATCTTCTAACAGTAATGTGTTAAAACTGCTGTGTTTCTTCCCCCTTATTTGACAGTAAATGATGAAGAATAGTTTAATGCATTACAATGTACTACTTTTAACAACTGATAAATTTGATTAAATGCATGCAGATCCAACCATTTGGAAATCTCATAGAATTGCTTAGGTTGGAAAAGACCTTTAAGATCATCAAGTCCAACCATTAACCTAAGACTGCCAAGTCCACCACTAAACCATGTCCCTAAGCACCACCTCTACAAGTCTTTTAAATACCCCCAGGGATGGTGACTCAACCACTTCCCTGGGCAGCCTGTTCCGATGCTTGACAACCCTTTCGGTGAAGAAATTATTCCTAATATCCAATCTAAACCTCCCCTGGCACAGCTTGAGGCCATTTCCTCTCATCCTATCACTTGTTACTTGGGAAAAGAGACTGACACCCACCTCACTGCAACCTCCTTTCAGGTAGTTATAGAGAGTGATAAGGTCTCCCCTGAGCCTCCTTTTCTCCGGACAAACCAACCCCAGTTCCCTCAGCTGCTCCTTGTAAGACTTGTTCTCCAGACCCTTCACCAGCTTTGTTGCCCTTCTCTGGACACGCTCCAGCACCTCAATGCCTTTCTTGTAGTGATGGGCCCAAAACTGAACACAGTAGTCGAGGTGCGGCCTCACCAGTGCTGAGCACAGGGGGATGATCACTCCCCTACTCCTGCTGGCCATGCTATTTCTGATACAAGCCAGGATGCTATTGGCCTTCTTGGCCACCTGGGCACACTGCCAGCTTGTCTTCAGCCAGCTGTCAACCAACACCCCCAGGTCCTTTTCCTCTAGTCAGCTTTCCAGCCACTCTTCCCCAAGCCTGTAGCACTGCATGGAGTTGTTGTGACCTAAGTGCAGGACCTGGCACTTAGCCTTGTTGACTCCTACAATTGGGTTTGGCCCATCGATCCATACATATGCATATAGGTGCTCTGTAATGCACTAAGGGTGAAATTCTGTGGGCTGTGAGTAGGACAATTGAGTCCACAACAATAGCGAGAGACTTAATGCTGAGAAGACTTGGCACCCCATGGGCTAAAACAAAATGTTGCTCTGTGAAGGAGACCTGTCAGCAAGCTCCTGATCTGTGCATATACCTTAGTGTGGTAGCAGCACAGCAGCTCCCCACTGCTACTGCAGGCTGAGAATCCTCTTCCTTAGAAACGTGCATGTATTTAAGAGCACAGCCTAGGGGCTGTTGCATGCTATTGCAGTATCTGAAATTGAGTTTTTTAAAATACGTTACTACTCTGATACAGCTGTTTATCACGTTAACTTCTACTACATAGAATTCACTTTGCAGTTGAAACTACATATATAGGTTAGGTTTTCCCAGGCCACCTTTATAGCAAACTTTGCTATTTAAGTTAATGGTGAAATTAAATAGTCCAACTTTTCAGTTGAACATTGAAAACTGACCATGGTTGAGTGCTAATATTCAGAAAGTTTTCAACAGTAGATTGCAATTACCAATAACATAAATCCTTCTGCATTTATGGTTTTTGCAACGTTTCAGGAAGAAAATTGAACCTTATATGTTAAAATCACAGCTTGTACATGCACAAAAACATTTAGTCTCATGTAAATTTGACATAATGAGCCGCAATTCCATTTTCATCTAGCACTAATAAACAGTAAACTATATGTCATAAGCTGTTTAGTTTTGCATTCAAGAATTAATGTTCTCTTCAAAATAAACTTCATGACCTACTCAGTTTCAAAGGTTGCTCTCACAGAGACTGTAAATTAAGGCGTTACTATGAACAGTGAAACCTGGACTCTTAAAACGGATGGGGATTCTTGCCAATGACTGAGATGTCATCCATGGAAAACTGCTAGCTACAGATATAAGAACAGTTTAATCCAGGCCAACTGGCTTCAGTCCAGAAATTTGTCTGTTACGAACATGCACAGAATCTGAAGAAACATAAAGCTGCTTTAAGCCCTGGAACTGCTGTAACTGTGTTCTGAACTGGGCAATTGTGTGGTCTGTCTCATATATAGGTACAAGTTATAACTTCAGTTCTTTATCCTCAAGTGTCACACAGAGTCCCTGTAATGCAAGGTTGTGTTACTGTATCTCAAAGTGGAAGATTTTCCTTAGATAAAGCTTTGGGTTTAAACTCCTGAGATTGAGATGTCAACATGAGGGACCAGCTGCAAATCCTACTTTTATGTCCTGTTTTTAGTCTTGTAAAAATTGGTTCCGATGTACTGAATAAATCAGTGTGTTCATTTTTGTTACCCTTTTATTTTGAAATTGTTAAATATTGCACTTGTACAACTGTAACAAACGCACAGGTTTTTTAATTGTAGTAATTCCTCATCTGGAATTGGTTTGGGATCACTCTTGCATACGTTAAACTGAGTATTTATAAATGGTATCTGCTCCTTGTAATGGTAACCACAAATGCGAGGTGTCAAGGTGCAAATAGCTTTTAGTTTTTATATACTTTTTTGGCCTTCTTGTGCATTAAGACAGCCATGGTTTTTCCTTTGTCTTGGTATCTGGAGGTTAAAGTAAGTTTCTGGCACGAGTGTACAGTATGTGTAGTTTTAAATAAAGTAAATTTTATTGGTATGATAAATCAGTTTTGATGGCCAAAAGTTTTCAGATTGAACTGCGGTTTTTATAGGGTGTGGGGGAGGGAGAAAGGGGGACTGACAACCTAGCTGAACCCAGAACAGTTGTCTGTTGCGTGACTTTCCTATGCTTTGTAGATCTTGCTGTTGAAACTGCTTTCTTCACATGTTCCTACTGATCTTGCAGACCTTTTTTTAGCATCGCACTAGTATCTGCCAATAAGGCGTGAAACAAAACTTCACCAAGAAAGCTGCCAGGGTTGTAAGGAGGCAGCTTATGCAAATACACAAATCGGTCAAGTATGTTACTCTGTATTCCCGAGCTTACTCCCGTTGGAGTACATTGAATTATCTTGCCTTTGTGTTGTAATTTTTTCAAAAACATGGATGAACTTGATTGTCCATGTGCAATATAACTCACTAGGTAATGGATAAAAATTCATCTTGGTGCAATATTTTAAAAAAAAAACACTTTCATGCTTGTCCTGATACGAGTGTTTAATACAAACTTGGAAATAAATTTTATTTTACCAGTTGATTACCATTGTAAGATATGAAGTCCTGTTCTTTAACAAAGATGTGCCTACTTCCTATGTTAATTTCTTTTGACAAAGCTGAATGGCAAAAATGCTTGTTTATAACTGTGTAACTTTTTAAACTTTCAAAACTTTAAGTAAACATGAAATACTGAACCATCTTGTTTGAAACTGTGTGCATGTTGTCTTCTAGTGTTACGTATGTTATAAATTAACAGACGAAGACCGTTACGCTTGTTTTAAAAACGACAGCAATTACGATTTTAGAATAAGCAGCAACGTGACAACGAATTACTGCAGAATTCCCAGCTGGGCAGGCTGGGCCACCAACCCTGCTCGCCTGGCCCCTGACTGGCCGTTTTCCCCTAGATCCTGTAAACCCTCCTGCAGGGCTTGAGATGGAAGAACACCGACTACTCCGTGGAGAAGTCCCCTTTTGCCTTGCCCTGTGGCGTCTCCCCTTACCTCGCATCTTTCACTCTGCCCTTTTCATGCACCGTGGACGGTTCTTTTGTCTTGGTATTTGCCCCTGTAACTAGGCAGCAATTTTAAACCCTGTAGCCTGTCTTGTATTATTCTTCCTTTTAGGGAAAGCCCCCTCCTTTTCAGCCTTGGTCGTTTTCCCTTGCGGTATTTCCAGCCCGGAGCGGCCTCCCCCGGGGGGCGGCGGCCGCCCCGCACCAGGAGCCCTCAGCGCTCGTCGAGCTGAGCGCTGGGGACTCGCAGGCGCCGTTCCCGCCTTCCTTCACCTGTGGTCCTGGAGCATCCCTAGCAGCTGGTAACCACAGAGCCGCGCGGTGCCACCCCTCCGCACCCACACGAGCAGTACTGCCGTGCTTCGCTACGTGATGGTCTTAGCGCTGATGTCGTCAAAATCCTCAAAGCCGCACCACCCCCCGCGCGGCAGGGAACAGGGCAGCGGTGCTCGCCCCCAGGGCGCTCCTTCACCGAGCTGGCGCTCCCCTGCGGTGCCCGGACGCCTCCCGGCCGGCTGACGGAAGCTGGACTTCACCGGCACTCACGCAAACCCCAGCACCCTCCCGGCCCTCCCCGAGCCGCGGCCTCCAGGGCGGGAGCCGTTCCTGGGGGAACTACAGCTCCCGGCGTGCACAGCGGCCCCGGGACTACAGCTCCCGGCATACCCCGCGGGTCCGGCGGCCCTGGCTGTCCCTGGCGCCGCGAGAGGCCGTGGCTACCGGTGCCCTGCCTTCTCTTCCCGCCTCTACCGCCCCGCCCTTCCGCTTCCTGCCGGCGGGGGGTCAAGGGTTGCGCGGGCCTTCCAGCCGGAAGAGACGTGCCCGGAGGAGAGCGGCAGGTAACGGTCTCCTGCCGCAGGCCCCTACCCGGGGCTCGAACCACGGGGGGATGCGGGGCGGAGCCGACGCGGGACGTGGTCTCCCTCAGCCCTGCTGGCTGCTCGGTTCCTGCCGCCTCCCCGTCCGTTGTGCTGGGCCTCGCTCCCGGCCGGGGTGAGCGGCGGGCCGTGCCCCGCCGGAGACGCGCGTCCGGGGGGTGCCTCGCTGGCTGAGGAGCGGCCGTGCCGGGAAGCTTCCCCGCAGGCGGCCGGGGCGAAGGCATTTAGGGCTGTGCCGCGGGAGGTCTGCATGGCCGCGGCAGCTCGTAGCGGTCCGAGGCAGTGGCCATGCCTGTGATGCGTCGCTGACCTGGGACCGAGTCGTTTCCTTTCTCCTTTTTTCTGGTTTCTGGTGTGTTGCCTTCAACGCTATAACGCTTTCTTGGGTTTTGTTTGGGTTTTTTGTTTTGTGTTGTTTTTTTTTTTTTTTTTTTTTTCCCCTGCTAGAGGACGTTGTCCAGCTGGGCTCAAAATTATAGTTGCCTGACTGACATCTCTGGTGAAGCCGATGGGCAGAATCTGTGTGGAGGAGTGGCAGTCTGTTACATATTATTGTTTTGAAATCGAGATGAGCAAAGTGTATTTTTTCCTTTATGTACTTAAAAGCTAAATTACCTAACTACTGAAAATACGTTTTCCTCTAGTTCTCCAAATGGCTTCTTTTGGGTGGAAGAGAAAGATTGGTGAGAAAGTTTCAAAAGCTACTTCTCAGCAATTTGAAGCAGAAGCTGCAGATGACAAGGATCTGGCTGATGATGATGATGCTAACTGGGTGCATGCAACTAAGAGAAGAAAGGAAATTCTCTTAGAAGACTGTGTAAAGAAAAGTAAGCAGCTGAAGGATGAAGGTGCAAATTTGGCTGAAAATAGGAGGTACGAATGTTATCTTACACCTTTTCGTTGACTGGATGAGTGCTAAATGGTATTTTAATCCCTTCTCTAAACACCAGGTAATTTGCTAGCAGCTGCATTCACATTTTTCATATTTGAAAAACGGATCATTTCTTTCATTCTACCTTTACTGTCTGGTACTAAATAAGTTGTTTCTTTTGGTGGTGTTGGCAGCTGTGAAATGAAGTCTATTCCATCTCATTTTTGTGTGTTCATATAACAAAAAAGTGATGGAAGGAGGGAGATGAGAAACTGATTGGATCTGGAAGCTGAAAAGGTAAATAAGATGCAATGAGATAAGCCACACTGTAAGTAATGCTTTAGCTACTCTAGTAGCTTTCTCTCTTGTGCAAATAAGCTTACTCTTCAACGTGTACAGTGCCTATGCAAATACTGCAAAGCGGCTAATGCACTGTTAATCTGTCTGATGCTTTTGGAAAGTCAGGTTCATGTAGCTGCTCTGAACATCTTCTGATAGCAGCACTGAGTCTTGAGATTTCTGCAATTTTGGAACAATATTGCAAAGATGGTTCCATTGTCCTGTTATGCTTCAAGCAGAAAGCACCTTTGGAGTAGGGGAGGGTTAGAGGAGGGAAGGAGGGACTATAAGTTACATATTAACTACATAATTTGGCTAGATCTTCTCTGGAGGGGGACAAAACAGTTCCAAGAATAGTCCCTTTACAATCTGCAGAATGCTTGACATCTAAATGTGTATCCTGACTTTACTTGTATGAACATCTCTGCTTTATTCATTGTCTCAGACCAGCTGTAACATTATTGTCCTGGTAGAAGCAATTCCATAATAAGTCAGTACGTGCTTCTGTGCTGTTAAACTTTTTGTGTTAAGAAATTTCATCCTAAAAAAGGGTTCCCTGGGCAATATGGCGGAGAGAAAAATGTAGAAGTTTAAAGCAGGCAAATTTATATATGATAATAAACACATTGTGTGTGTGATCTGGTCTGATTTAAAAAATAATAAATAAAAAATGTCTTTGAGAAGAGGCTTCTGTTCAAATATTTAAATACAGTTTCCTCTTTTTACTGTTCACTCGAATGGTGACACTGTTCAGGGGGGCAGGGATTCAATTCTGTATCTCCTTTTGTGTTCCTGAGTTCTGTAATTCCTGAATAAAAATTCTGAAGCCTTTTAAAGGTGACTTTAAATTTAAACCAAATTAAGCTAAATCAATTTTAAGCATACTGCCATGGTATCAATATCTTTAATGCAGTAGCTGCATAAGTTGGTTACATTAATATTAATAGCTGAAAACACAGAATACACAAATTAAGAGTCTATTAACATCTTTGTTTTTAATACTGGAAATAAATCATATAGTGGTCTACAGAAAGGTAGGTCTATTCTGTCCTTTTCAGGATATAGAGAATGTTTTTAAGCTTGAGAAAACAAGTATTTCTAAATGTTTTCATTCTACATCTGGTAATCACTAATATTTACTGTATTTACATATATTAAACAGAGATTGATTTTTATTTCAGTCTTATCTTCCATTCTACCTTTGCCTTCCTTGTATTTTGCTTTGGATATTGTGTATCTTTTTCCTGTGGATTTTGGTGTTCTTTTTCGATTTTTTTTGTTTTTGTGTATTATGTAAAGTGCAATAAATCTCTTGAACAGCAGCAAATAATCTCTGGTATATGTGGTTTAGGGCAGGGAGGTACAGACTGCTGCATATTTATATTGAGCAGCAGGTAATTTTTGGTGCTTTTAATATCTTAAGTTGGTCTAGAGATTGAGTTTTCCTTTATCTGTCAGTTAGAAAACAATACAAAAGCTTAACCCATCCATAAGTAGCAACAAAAGGGTTTTTTGTGAATTTAGTGAGAACTATATCTCATCAGAAGTATGAGAGCTACTGAGAAACACTGGATGGCTTACAACAAGTATGAGAAACAAGTAACAAGAAATTAAAATGCAGCTTTTGGGAGGCTTATTACACTCTTCTGTGTTAACGCTCTTGTATCAGGCTTAACAGAAGTTCTAACTTGAAATTGTATTTTCCATCAATTACTCTAGCACACTCTGTACAGTTTGGGCAATTACGGTAGTATGGTGCTGTCAGGGCACATAACTTTCAGGCAGATCTTTCTCTTAAAAAAAAAAAAAAAAAGATTTTGCATAGATTAGAGGCTAAACTCACAGTGCGAGGCTACTTAAACAGGTGGAATAGTTGGCATACTATTACACAGAACTTGAGGAAGCAGACTGAAAGGAATGTTTATTCTCTCTGGTGGAAAGTGGTTGCTGTAATTGTGTTTCAGACTTACATGGTCTATTTCTTGAATATACATTTGTACAACGTAAGCAGACTCAGGTCAATAATTAAATACTCAGTGTAGGTTGTTTCCTGAAATATCAAAGCATAAGAACACTTAAAGAAAGATTTGAGTTGGATTGTGTAGCATTTAGGTAAAAGGATGGTATCTCTTTTGCTGAAGAAACTCAGAAGAAAAGCAAAGGCTGAGCACTAGCAGGTAACTAAGGTGGTATCTTAGTTGGTGTTACTTGTGGAGTGGAGAGAAGGAGGGGATCCTGAAAGAAAACAGACTTAGGAAGAAGCAAGAGGCTAAATAAAGGAAAGAATAGAAAGTAATAAATAACTTCACTTCTTATGGAAAAGAGACTCCAAGGTAATGTGCATGGCAAAATTAATATGATGAAAAATGAATTTTGTAAGTGACTCCACTATTACTTAGCTAGAATAGTGATTACCAGCTTTATGCTTGGTTAGTCCATTAGCTTATTTTCCTGGTAAGGGAAGGCTGTGATGGTGTTACATCCCCACTATGGTTTTGTTAGTCTTTGTGTATGCAGTCAGTCTGTTTCTGTGGATGAGTGAGATCTGATTGACTTGTGCTTGTAAAGTGAGTCTCAGTGATTCTTGGGGGGAAGGTATAATGAATGGGCTTCTTGGGGGTCAGAATTTGTACAGCCTGCTTTCTTTGCCCATTGGCAAACTCAGGAGTGGCATGGGTGAATTGTTTTGGAGGTGGCAACCCTCTATGGGTTTTCAGCTTTTGTGGGAGCTGCTTGAGGAGTATTTGTACCTGCTGTAATGTGCGTGCATGAACCTGTTAAGCCGAGACTGAGACACACACAGAAGAAGAATGGTGCTGAAGAGAACAGTTTCTCATCCATATTTTAGTCTTTTTGTGGGATGGGAAGAAAGATGGGGAGACTACCAGAAACAGGTGTTGAACTAAGTTGATTATCCCAGTGGGTCTGTTACTGTGGAAGACATGGCTTAGGAATTTCTGTCCGAGAAACTTGATCACTAGGCAGTTATGAAGATGACTTGTGAATGAGTGATCCCACTGTCAGAACAGAAGGAAAAGGCAGATATGTGGAAGAAGTGGCGCATTTGTGTGCTCTTTTGATGTGTGGGAAGGAACAATTAAACAATTGTACAAACATACACACAGTCTTTTGGGAAACAGAATATTGTCTGTTGGTGGAAAGAATGGAGAATATTCCAGAGGGGAAATTGTTTTTGCTTATATGAAACTTACAATCATGGCATTTTATCCAGCTTGAGACACCAGTAGGGATGTGCCCACATACACTGCAATTAAACAAACAAACAAAACCCAAAAAAACAAAACAGCAACCATAATCCAGGTTGTGTTGATAGTCCTATACTGTTTTAAATCCAGCACAATCCAAAAGAATAAAAGTTCATGTGCTCAGCCTCAGTATTTTGAACACAGCAATTTGCAATTACAGTGTATTTTGACTGGTAGGTGGGTAGTCTTTGGCTGTGGACACAAGCTTAAGAACAGGTTTAGGTGAGATTAAACAATGAAGTATAATGTCCTCAAAGATATGGCATGTAGAGAGCTATCAGCAAGGAGAAGAAAAACTTCTGTCAGACTAGTATCTTCAATATAATTGAGTTGCATATTGATACAGATGGCTTTCAATCCCCCTGTGCCGTTTTCGAACTACAAACATTTTTGTAGCTGGTCCAGTAGGTGGAGATAGAGTTCTTCTGAATGTACCCTGAAGATGTGCAAAAAATGCTTATCTAAATACTTCATTTTCTTTTGCAAATAGACACTATTGGGTTTAAATTCTTACTGATTTGCATTTAATTTTTCAGTTTTGCTAAATGAAAGTTAATACTGCTCTCATCTGATGATATTTATTTATTATTCCATATTGCACTAAAAAAATCTCCATCTCTAAAGCTGGTACTGGTATGGGAAGATTGTGTTTTCAACTGGAACACTCTTACATTTTGGCTGAGCTTATAGAGATTCACCTATGATGTTAAAGTAACTAGTTGCGTCGCTTTGTCACTTGACGTCGCTTTGTCACTTGACGTCGCTTTGTCACTTGACGTCGCTTTGTCACTTGACGTCGCTTTGTCACTTGACGTCGCTTTGTCACTTGACGTGTAAATTAGACTGATTAATAAGGTTTTACTCTCTTTCCTTTAGCTTTCGCAGCAGCAAATTAAATAAGGACATGTCAAAGTGCTATGAGCAGACCAGATAATAGGTTGATTTTCATGAAACTGTTTACTTTTCTAGAGGAATTAATCTTTGAGAATTAGTAAATTTAATTTTCTAATCTATTTTAAAAAAGAAATTGAACTTCTGTGAAGTGCTACTTATTCCACATTTTAGCAGTTGAGACTTTTTTCCCCTGATGCTAATATGCCAGCGTTACTTCAGCATGTGTAGTTTGTGATTCCTTAGCTATATAAGCTGTAATTGAGTTTGTCTTTCTCACTAGACATTTCAAGGTGTCAGTATCAGATGATGAGGCACACTTTAAAAAGTGTGTTTAGTGTAGTGGTAAGTTAAGTGTTATCAAAAAAATAATATATTTGGCAGATGTAGCAGAAGAGTAATACCTATTTAAATAAAGTTGAAAAGCCTTTCTGTCATGTTCTTATAACATTTGTATTTGTTCAATTTACCCGTGTCTTTCAGGTTTAGATTATGATAAGCACTTGATTACTAATGAGTTACAAAAATGCTAAAGTAATAAAATTGCTTTCAGATTATCTTGATAATTCATTTTGATGCAACTACCATGGCAAAGGGCAAAGATCATTGTGTTGAAATTGCCTTTCAACTTTCAGTCAATAAAACTGATGTTACTTATATAATATAGTGTTAATAAAGATCTTTCCCAGAAGATCCAACAGCTGTCTTTAGCGGAAACACTTCAGCCGTTTATTAGGCTGACTTACATTATGGACTAGCCTAGGAGAAGTGAGGTATTTTAGAAAGAAGAGGGGTCCAGGAGAACTGGTTGCATTTTTTTCAAGTTATCACCTCCAAGCTCAAGAATGCTTCATCCTGATGGGGAAATCAAGAAAAGGTGATGGGAATCCTGCGTGGATGTACAGGGAGCTCCTGACAAAGTCCAAACATAAAATGGTAAAGTATAAGAAGTGAGAGCAGGGTCATGTGACCCAGGAGGACCATAGAGACCCTGTTTGAATATGCAGGGATGGGATTAGGAAGGCCAAAGCCCACCTGGAGTTGAATCTGGTGAGGGATGTGAAGGGCAACAAGAAGAGGTTCTACAGGTGTATCGGCAGCAAAAGAAAGACTGGGAAAAATGTGGGTCCTCTGCTGGATGGGGTGGAGAATCCAGTGACAAAAGATGCAGAAGAGGCCAAGGCACTCAATGTCGTCTTTGCCTCGGTCTTTACTGATAAGACTTGCCTCTGGGAACCCCAGGCCCATGAGACCAGAGGGAGATTCTGGAGCAAGGGAGACTTACCCTTGATGGAGGAGGATCAGACTGTGAAATGTTTAGACAAACCTGACATATACAAGTTCATGGGACCTGATGGGGTGCATCCGTAAGTGCTGAGGGAGCTGGTTGATGTCATTGCAAAAACTCTTCAACTGCATTTGAAAGGTCGTGACAACTGGGGGTGGTTCCTGAGGGCTAGTAGAAAGCAAACATCACTTCTTATCTTCATGAAGAGTAAGAAGGAGGATTCAGGGACTTACAGTGCCATCAACCTCAGATCTGTCCCTAGGAAGGTGATGGAGCAAATAATTCTGGAAACCATTTTGAAACACAGGAAGTACAGGAAAGTTATTGGGATTAGCGGGCATCGATTAGCAAAAGGGAAATCATGCTTGGCCAACATGATAGGTGACAGATTGACCAGAGGATGGTGTGGACTTTCCATCCTTGTTGATACTCAGAACCCGACAGGTCAATAACGCGAGCAACCTGCTTTAGCTGACCCTGCTTTGAGCAGGGTGTTTGGACTAGATGATCTCCAGAGGTTCATTCCAATCTTGGCCATTCTGTAATTACATCCCATTGAAACTACAGACTCATTTAGAATATAGAAGTTAGTTCCTCAGACTTAAATTTGACTGTACAGGTCGTTAGTATGGAACCTTTGTCAGTGGGTGGGAAACTTCTTTCTGTTTCTTTAATTTATTTTTTCATTTTGTTTCACTAGTCCATCTATCTTTGGTGGAATGCTTTGGGTACAGAGAGAGATGCAAAAAAATCTGCAGTCTTTGCTCCGCCTTCTTACTATGGCTGTCTGCTAACTGACCTCATTTAAAGCAAAGATGTATTTTAGAAGTTAGAAAATGGAAAGGATTGATTCAGTAGATAATCTGGGAGTCTACAAATTTAGCTTTTATTTCTGGCTCCTAGAATAAAGTCTAAAATTCTGTTAGGCTGCTGATATATTCATTGGGAATGTTGACTCTGATCTGAAAACCTTACAGAGTTGGATTCTGTAATTAAGTGTAGGGTAAATCACTGGAAAATGCTTATGAAACTAGGAGAATGTAGTAAGTACTCACTCCCACTGTTCCTTGTAGGCTGAAAATAACTGTTTGGTATCAGTCTTGGATGTAATTTGCATGCCAGGTATAGTTAGCTATTCCATATAGTGCTTGCCTCTTTCAGAGTGAATGACCAGTACCAGTGTTCTCCAAATAAAATGAAAATTTTTAATCTCAATAATTATTAGCTTTGATTAGGTTGACTGTTTTCTAAGGTCAGTCATGCAAAAATGGAGAGAAAATAGGTAGGCTTATCACTGTAAGTAAAATTGTATAGTATGAATAGGGGCTAGATTAAAATGGTCATGCCTTCTAGTCAAAATACTTGATGACTCTTTAATGTTTTTCAGTGTTCAGCATTACTGTCTATTGTGTGTATATATATAAGTTATATATATAACTTATAACTTTGGACATTAGGAAAAATTTCTTTACTGAAAGAGTGGTTAAACATTGGAACAGGCTGCCCAGAGAAGTGGTGGAGTCACCATCCCTGGAGGTATTTAAAAGACGTGTAGATGAGGCGCTTAGGGACATGGTTTAGTGGGGCATGGTGGTGTTGGGTTGATGGTTGGACTTGATGATCTTAGAGGTCCTTTCCAACCTTAATGATTCTATGATAACTTCCTTGCTGTTAGCTTCCTTGAGAATGCCTTACACATGATACACTCAGTAAAATGAGACTACGGGATGTTTATGTGTAAACTGTAACTCCTGAGTGCAGAACACATGAGCTGAAACAGAAAAGACTCTGAACAAGTATGGACTTCTTACCTCCATTTTTTGGGAAAAGCACATGTTGCAGCTTCTCTCTTATTAGTCAGAATATATGGTTTGTTTTGCAGGCTTCATAACCTTTCTACAGAATTTTAAAAAAAAAAAGTGCAGAGAGTGTTTTACAGTGTTTAACACCCTCCCATAAACTGCCATATGAAGTAACATGTTAATTTTTGTCTTTAAGTTAACTTTTTTCGCTAGCTTTATTGTTTTTCCTCACTTACTGATAGAGTTGTTGCTTCCTGGTGATGCATTTAATTGTCTTCTCTCACTGAGGAGGAAGTTCTTTGCAGAATGTTTGTTATAAGTAGTTCCTTTTGTTTAAATTACAATTTATCTTTAATTTAGCTATTTTGCTTTTGTTCTGGCAAACGGTATTTTCCAACAATTGGTAATTATTTGACAAAGCAGGAGTTAAGTTTTGAAATTGTTACTAATTTAGTGCAGATTTTTCTGAGAGCGTGTGCAAGAAGAATTGTACATTATTTAAACTGTACACAGAGTTTGAATAATTTTGAGAGTATCTTTTTGTTAGAATTGTTGTTACTGGAGGATACTGAATTGTGACATTGTAGTATCCATCTGTATTTGAATGTGTGCATATTTATGTAGGTATGTATTTGTAAATAGAAGCAGAAAGGAATATTCATGGAACAACTGTAGACTGTGGAAGCACGTACACATATATATATATATATATATATATATATATTTATATTTTCCTTAAGTAGAAAACATAATTTAATTGATGCCTATATATCATCCTATATAACTTTAGGCACTTAGTGGAGTCAGCCAAGATACGAATCTGTATTTTTTCAAGGTCTCTTCACAATGTAAGGAGAAAGAGGTATCGACATAATTCAGCTCACTTAAGAGCTTAAATTGCAATTTGGAGGTTCCTGTTGCTCACTGTTAACCCTATAGTTACATTATAGATGTACCAGGACCGTTTTGTGGTGCTTTTGCCTTCCTGAACAGGGTGGCCGTGGACAAACCTGTCTGGGAGAGTGCCAGCTGGCCACAGCCATACCAAGGACCGCTCTGTAAAACTGAGAGTAACGCTGCTCAGGTGCCAGCGCCCAGGAACATTCCCCGGCGGTGTGAGTGTCCTGGTACAGATACAGTCTGTGAGGCTACAGGGTGACTGAAGTCTTTGTGTAAATGCTTGAGGTTAGGTACCTAACCTTAGGTGGGCTGAATCAGGCCTAACTGCTAATACCTGTTTGGAGATGAAGGATAGATAATTTGTGTGTTATATGTCTTTGGATTTAGGTTTAGAGGGTCTGTTCCTTCTATGCATGAAATATAATTTGCAGAACTTTATAAATGAAAAGCTGTTGTATTCACTGGACATGTGCTATGTAGTGTTTTTTTAAAATGAACTCTTTGAAAATGTGTCTGTTTTCTTAAAAGAACCATTATATTTAAATATGTGGAGTATGTTACTGGAATTGAAGAAGCATGAAAAAAATTGGTTAAGTAAAAGTTTCATCAGTATATATTAATTTTTATGTATATATTAATATCTCTATGTAGAGGAGTCATGCCTGACAATTACTTTCTTCTGTCCTTCTAAGGCATGTGAAGTTACTGGAAAATAATGAATACTAGCTTCTGATTTTTATATTTCATTTAAAAAAAAAAGGATTTTCTTCTTAGTAATCAGTAGGGCAGGAATTGATAGTTTCTGAATTTTTACACTGCTAGCTGCTGCTTTTGCTTCTGTTTAATTCCTAGCACTTTTTCCAGTCAGCTTTTGTTTATGACCAAATGGAATCTTTGCATCTAATCCCAGAATAACTCTGTAGTACTACTTAAGGACCTGTAAGGAACTACATAACATCATGGACTGTAAATAAATAAAAATAATAACTATTTATATTTTAAATTATTTTTGTTACTTATGACAGTATTTTACATTTAATTTTTATCACTCATTATCATAGCTGTGCTTTAAAAATTAATTTAAAAAATACATGAAAGCACATGTGCTGGCATATTTCTAGCCTTGCAATTTATACACAAGTAGAGTTAATTACTTTTTTTACCTTTTTCTCCTTCATTCCTTTGTCAGTCTGTGATTTTCTTTGAATCTGATATGTGTATGCCATGCAGCCTTTGATGAGGTATTTTTCCCCAGCAATGCTTACAACCTTTTACTGCGTATGAGGGATAATAAGTGTATACAGCACAGTGCACCTGGTGCATTTTCATTTCCTCTAAGCGTTGTGCTGAGATGAAGTGCTCCACTGCGAGTTTCTCTCACAGTTGGCTTGCTTGTTTTCAGAGCTGATCTCTGAAACTGTCTTCATTTCCTTTTCTCTTGCTGCATATTACTGTCATAAACTGCCGGGGACAGGGACCATCTTTTAAAATATTGGGCACAGTGGCAGCAAAATCAGCACTATCGCCATCCTGCAGAAACCAATTTCTACTAGCAGGTCTGTACTGGTAGATGGCAGCTAGAGATTGATGTAAATACTTTAATGCAAAAGTTAAACTATCTAGCAAGTTAAAGAACATGTTTCTGACTTGAGCTAGGAGATTTTGCCCATAACTTCAGTTAGACATTCTAATAATGCAGCTTTTAAATGTAGAGAATTCTATTATTTATATACATAGTATAATACAACTTAGCAAAATCTAGTAATTTACATTAATAATCTAAGCAGTTTTTACAGAGAAATACAACCTGGGGCCTTTTCCACATCCTTTGCTTGACAGGCACTGGCAAGAGTTGCTCTACTGAAGTACTGCTATCACAGTGTCCAGGATTCCCTGTATTAATGACGTTATGTATTGCGACTTGGATACTGTAAAATATGATCATATTTAATTTTTTTAAAGTTAGTTTTGTGGTTTTGTTTATTCTCCAGATCTACTGTTAAATACACCTAGTTGCTCTTACTTGAATAATAAAACCTTTGTATTTCGAAATTATTTTTTCATAATATTATTTCTCTTCATATGGGAAGCTGCAGAGAAAAAAAACAAAGTGGTTTCCCAATTTAATACCTTTGTCCAGTTGCTCTTAAACAAGGCCTAGTTATTGCTGCTGACACAGATAATATTCCCCTCCATCCCCTTTGTTTTAACTGCCTTTATGGTTCATGGAATTTAATTTTGAAACAGTAATTCAGTATCTCTTGCATGATCCTCATTGAACGTGATGTGTCCCTGTTGTTTGTATCTTCTGAAATTAAAATGTACTGAATTTAAGGGATCGTAATTGCCCATCAGCATTTGTTTCAGGAGTCTTCTAAAGAAGTAGGATACGGCAATGTGTTTTGTTACAAAGATCTTGGTTTCTATACACATATGGACTTGTCTTCTAGTTCCTTAGATGGCGTGCTCCACATCTTATGGCATATCATGGAAGTATCCTTAAACTGGAAAGGATGCTTGGCAGTAAAGGCTCAGAATAAAAACTCTTTAGGAATGACGTATTGTTCAGTCAGGTCTTTTGAAGGGTTACTTCAAATAGCGGGTGGGGAAAAACAAGAGCAGTACATTCGTTTATTTTTGTGGAAATATTTGATGTTTTAGGACTGCTAATTTTTTAACAGTTGACTTCACAACATAATGTACTACTACCAGAAAAATTACTTGTAGGGTCTTGTACACTAACGTGGTCATCAAATTAATGAAAATTTAATTTATTGTGGATCTTGACTTTCTCTACTGCTTTTTGTCCTGTTCATTTATTTACATGGGAGTTAACTATTAAGTCATTTTTTTAGACAATTGTTAAATTATATCAGGGCTGAGTTAATTGAAAGCAAGGGCTGGTATACATGCTACCTAGCTTTGGTTGTTTACGAGTCAAGTATCTAGTCAAAGGTTGCAGTTTCACCGCTGGTTAAGCCGATTTCAATCAGGGTCAATGTGACCCAACTCTCCTGCCCTCTCATTTCCACCCCTTTGCAATGGTGCCATTTCTTTGTTTTACCCTGGCGGGAGCCAACTCGGGAGTACCAGTTTGTCACTGGACTGGAGAAGAACCCTAGCTGAAAAATAGCCTCTTTCTGGTTGCTGGCTCTGATCTGGTTCATAAATGCTTTTGCCAAAATAGGCAGGAAAACGGTTATTAGAATAAGTGGCCAAACAGCAAGGGAAGTAGAGACAAGTTCTTTCATTTATGTAGTATTGTTGTCTAGTTGTTGCCTGTGTGTTATTATTACTGTATTGCACTTATAATTTGAAATGGATGTCTGTGAATGTATTTTCACTTGCAGGCCAGACATTTCAGTTTTTACACTTCTTAACGTTCATCTCCTTTAGAATGAGTCTAATTCTTCTCTCGCTTTATCACTGGACCTTGACCAAATTACTCTTACTTAGCTCGTAAGGGACTGTGCTATTGTATTATATGCAGGGCAGTTATTTTCTCTAATTTTAGCAGTACATAACTGAAGTACACTTCTTGTATGGGGGTGGGTGCAGAGAGAGTCATAACATGACAAAATTGTTAACATATATTGCCAAGTACTTTTGGTAAACTGTGTGACATATATGAAATAGGTGATAGACATTGTACATTTTTCTTAATACAATCATTTGGGTGACCAGTGCATCCATCCCCATCTGAAGAGAAGAATCACGGTATTGTAATATAATGTTCAATTTTCTATTACAGTGTTTAAATACCGTTAGACAACCATACCTCTCTACCTCTGGATGGTGCCTGGTACACTAATACCGTATAGTGACAGAGATAATGCATCCCTCCCCTCTTTCTTACTTTCTGAAAAACAATCATAGAAATTTTGTTTTCATGAAGAACTGAAGTTTGCTATTTTGAAGCCAGTTCAAACTGATAATTTTTACAGGCTGCCATTCTTAGTGTGTATTGGACATGTTTTCATGCCAGTCTCTGGAGTTTTATTGGCTCTAGCAACTAAATGGCAAATCTTAAAAAATGTTGTTTGTTTTGTCTTTGACCTGTCAGCTGGTAATAGAAATCTAATGTAGTAGACCGTGGCTTAAGCTTTTTGTCTTCCGTGAAAATTAAGAAATTACAGCTAAGACAAAATGCAGTTCATAGTTTTAAAAAAAAAATCTACAGCTAAGTTCTTTGGATGAGAGTTGTTGGCAATGAATAATTCAGCTGGCTCCACAATCCTATTTTACTGTTAAAAATGGAAGACACTTGTTAAGTACGTTAAATAGCATAAAATTACTGAAAGGAGTTCTGCAGCCTAGGCTTCTCTGTAGGAAGTTGTATTTGTCTGGAAGCTTTAATACCAGCTTTTCTCTTCCTGGCAATTGGCTTTTGTGATGATGATAAGTTCACCCTCAGTGGATTTGGATGTTGACATAGATGTTTTTAATTATCTTTAATCTAGTCTGTCAATGAAACTCTTCTGTTTGTCAGAAGGTTAACTTTCCCTGGTATTGCTCACACATAACTGATTTTCCTGGACATATTATTTGAAGTATTGCATGTTCTAAAATAGAATTGTAGTTCAGTGAAGTGTTTCAACTTTCAGTCTTCAAAGAGCATTTCTGATCTGAATTTGATTAATATTTATTGAGACTTCGAAAAGGACTTAAATAGGGGCTTAATAAAGAAGAGGTTTGTATAAAGCATTCTGAGGGGTAGGATCACATGTTGAGATTGAAATAATTTTCCAATATAGAAAATAAATCTTGTTTTAGTCAGCTCTTGCTAGACCATTCTTCTCTCACTGCCAAATTGAAAAATCTGTTTGTAGAGCTCTCAGTATGAAGTGGTAGGAAGCTATTTGCTAAAGATGCCGGTTTTTTTATAATGCGTTCACTTTCTTGACTATCACAACATTTGTCTTGTTTAGTAAAGTAAGGACTGTGAACTTCTCCAACATCCAAACGTATACTTGAGATGTTAAAGTTTAGCTATCATGTGAAACCATTACAACATAGTGGTGTTATTGCTGCCTAAATAAAGCTCTCTTCTTTGTGTTCGTGTAGCCAATTACACTGGGGAGCTGCTTGGTGTTTTAAAATAAACTAGTTTTTGGACAGGTCATAACCTGGATTAGTCTGTTAACTTGGTTTAAGAAGCAAAAGCTTTTATACTGGTGCAAAGCAGGGGCAAGAAAGTAGACTGAGATGTGGAGAGTGCAGAACAACTTTTGAAAACTCACTTAGAATGACTCTACAACTTTATATTGAGACATTTGTATTTGCCTTTCAAAAATGTGGCAGAATTCCAATACTTCTGTATTGTGGGTGGAACTGAATGAACGAGGTTTCAGAAATTATTTCAGTAGCTGATTTCTTTTGTGGGATTCAAGGTGAGGAAAGGAATTCCAAGCAATACTGGAAAAAATTTTAGAAGTGTTGCTGACATACAGAATGAAAGAAATGAATACTAAAATTAGAATCATAAATGTTAAAATGTCCTAATTAATTTACAGAGTAATTTGCTGTCATAAAACCTAAGGAAATTTTATGTAAATTACTGGTATAAACAACTGTTACATGGAGCATTGCGTAAGTATGGGAGAAATCTTTAACCTGGCTTTTTTTTCTAGGTAACTTATAGTTTTTGAATATATTTTAACTGATTGTGAGGGTGCCCAAGTTATTTAGTTTTGGTCATCACATTCTGATAATAAATTGAGATTGAGAGAAATTTTAAATATTGAGCAAAACTGGAAAAAAACGACCAAGGTTTTGCAGTCTAAAGAAAATTTATTGATGCTCTTAGAGTCTGTGGATGGTAGCTTTTGTTAAATCCAGGAAAAGGATTTGTAGAGAGATAATAAAGCTTTTGCAAGTCAGACTTAATTTTGTTTATCTAATCAGTGGGATCAACCTAATGTTTAAAGAGAGAGGGTAGTAAGGAATATATGTTAAAGGGCATATTTTTATAATTAATTGAGACATGGATCCTTTCTCCAGATGCAACACTGAAGCTATCAAGCTTTGATTTTTCCCTTTTTTTTTTTTTTTTTTTCCTCCAGGAGAAGGGATCTCCCAGTTCACAGATTCATTACAGCTGTGTGCATTATTGCAACAAACTAGTGTCTGTTGTCCTGTTTGCTTTTCTGAAAGTGTGTTGTAAATTTATGGGTAATTTAATGGAAAGGGAGTCCTTCCAGAACTCAAAATATTCTTTGTAGATGTTCCCTGCTAGGTAGAGCGTAGGATTTGAGTCATAAAATAAGAGGAGGAAGAGGAATTAATTTTAGAAGTTAGGGTTCAGAAGCATAGGATATTGTGGACTAAATGGCTTAAGTATTCCTATCCAGTAATTAATGTAGATAAAACCATCTGAAATATTAATCTTCTGTTGAATCTTTAATGTTTTATTTTGCATCTTATGCTGTGCTGTGGGAAAAATTGAAGGAGATAGTTCAAACAGTTCTTGCTGTTACTCTCTTTTGATAGGCACTATTATGTGTATGCAAAATCATACTGCTAACAAAAATCATCAGTCTGAATCTGTTGGTTATTGTAAGGTTGCTTATCAGTAGAAACATAACAACATTGTAAGTGACTAACTAGCTCTGTCATGGAAATTGGAGCACAAACTCGTCTGTCCCTTTACAGAACATTTTTGCCCGGTGACACTGAGGCTCACCACTCCTTGTCTCTGCAGTGCCGGTAGTGAGAGTTCCAACTCTTCTTGCCACTTTTATGTGTATGATTTGCATGTTAGTCATCTTGGGATTTAGAAGTGTCTGATACATTCCTCCAGTTCTGGATGGTGACATCCAGTCTCTATACAATCTGTATATGCGTTTATTATGTCCTTGTAGGTAGATCGTACTGTTTATTACACATCTATATTTCACTTATTTCAGGAGACTTGATGGTTTTTGCCTTGGTACTTTACAGTAGTTTTACATCAATACTTTCAAATTGTTTCAGCTACATGGGGAGGTTTATAGGGTACCTGCCTACTTAATTTATTGATAGTTTCATGAAAAATAAATTAAAAATTTCCCTTTAAGTCTCAAAATGCCATAGAGAATTACACGTTTCCTCTGTCTTTATCTCTTTCTCTCTGTTTTTGTATATAACTTCTGTCGTTCTTACTCTGTCGACATCAGCAAACATTGTAAAGAGGCCAGAAGTAATAGAGGGAAAGAAAATGAAGGGAAATTGCATTATTTAGTACAGATAACAAGAGCATGTCAAGTAGATGAAATGGAACTGCTCAGAATAGAATGTGAGCCAACTATTGCTTTTTGTATATCATCTCTCCCAAAATGTTTTGCCCTGTTAATACCCTAGCCTTAAGCATCATATTTTGGCAGTAAGTCATTTTGAGAAATACAGAGAAATACTGGTATCCAAATCCAAGAAACTTTTTTGGTGCTTTTTTTTGGTGCTGTTAACAGCTTTTGACTTCTCGCCCTAGTTTCTATGACTGATTTCTGAGAACCAGTAGGATCATAACAGGAGGTAAGAGAGACAGAGCTGTCAGCCGTCTGTGGACAAATAATTAAAAGGTTAAAAGGATTAAATGCCTACTCAGCTAAGAAGACAACAGATGGTACCCATCATTCTAGCTCTACTACTATGTTTCTAAAGGCTATCTGAACAAATCTCAAGACCGGAATACGACTTCAAAATTGCTTCAAATGCAGCATAACAGTTTTTCTTCTACATTTGTCTTCCTGCTGCTTTCAGAGGAACTACTGTTGAAACTATTTTGAGGAACTAAAGCTTTGTATTTAAAACTTCATTTTAGCAATAAAAATACATTACTTCTCTGTGAATACTTAAACTATTATAACTGTTGCAATATCTGATGCTTGATTTATATTAATTTGCAGCTTTTGTTTAGGGTACTAAAATAGTGAATTGATTTTACTGAAACTATACAATTGCTTCTCTTTTAAAGCTTGTAAGGTTACTATGGTCTGTTCTTACTGCTTAAATAATGAAATGGCAGGTTCAGGAGTAATAAAACTCGTATTCCTGTTCTTGATTTGAATTTCGATGTGTAAATCTCAGTTCTGCTCCTATCTGTCACTGTTTATTTTGGCTTCCTACAGAGCTCTCACCCATAAAATGACAGTCAATACCTAATTTTAATTATGTTATGTTAAATTACAAGGCTGGGATTTAACAAAGTACTCCATGTGTTTATACATGATTGCAAAGCAGCTTCTATACCCTGTAGAGGATTGCTTAGGTGTTTTCTTTTTTACCAGTTGTCGTCTTAACTGACATTAACGTTGAACATGAAAGCATTTGAAAATGGAATTTTTTTTTTAGTTATTTGTATATAATTCATATTTGTTCTTTTTAATGCTCTTAAATGAACACAGTAGTTGTACGACATACTAAATGTTCTCTTGTGTAAGAATATTTCTCAGTGGTGTGAAGGGTCTTGACAATTTATGTTCTTAAGCAGTCTAATATGACTTACAGTGTGTGTGAATATAACTGTTATTTCCTCTGTATCAACAACTCTGTTGTTGCACTGCCTTTTTAAATACAAAAATGATTGTTCTACTATGTGGTTAAGACAAACAGGTATGTTATATAAATTGCAACTATAGATACTGGAGAAATACAGGTAAAAGGTTTTCCTGTCTGTAAAGAAGTTCTCAAATATTGCACGCTGTCTGGTGAATTAAGAACTTTCACAGTGTATTTTTACACACCCCTTTGTTTTGTTTTGTAATTACTTGACAGTTTCATGTTAATAGAATACAGGTAGAAATAGCTTATTTCTTTTGACTCCTCCTTAAGGTCAAACATTTATCCACACTGTAGTTTTTAACTTTCACGTGGTAAAAATCTAAATATTTCTCACTGCAGTCTATCTGTTAATATTTCTGTAGTTAATCAAGTATGCAGTCAGAGACAGTAGGGTCTTGTGGTTTTCATGACGAAACTAAACCAGCAAAACCACCACTTAATTGAAGGAAGCATAATGAATTCTTCTAGTTCTGTTCCTCCACTCTGCATAATATCCTGGTGTCTATGTTAACAGCTTGTAGAGAGAACTCGTGCTATTAACCATTCTCACTTAAAAATTACACTACAAAGTTCTCAATACTACCACAAATAGTTAAAATTAGCCTGAACTTGTCAAATAAAATTACAGTTATTTTGACTCTTCTGAGCATTTTTGTAGGATCATTTGCAAAGATAAGGAAGTCTTTGTGACTAGCAGTGTATTTCTTTGAGCTTCTGCCAGTCTTCATGGTATAATCTTATTGCAGGGAAGTAAATTCCTCTGTGTTGTATCATATAAGTTTTATATCAAATCCATATTTTCAGGGAAAAAATATGAAGTAGCAGTGCCAGGTCCAGGGACATTCTGCAGCAAGGCCAGAAACAAAACTACAGAGCACCCAGTTTCTAGAATTTTGCATGTGATTGGCATGTTTAACTAAGGTTTTGTTTAGTAGCATGCAACTTGTTTGGGTTTTTCCTGGATATAAAGGTTTTTTTAAAAGAAAAATATGTGCTTTGGTCTTGCTTCAACCAGTGCTTGTCAATCAACTGTATAATTCTATATTAGTCAGAGCTGAAGTAATTATTTCGTGTTTGAAGAATGAACACAAGCATATGCACATACACACTTTGCAAAGCCCTCCTGGAGGACAAAGCCCTGAAATTGCGCACACTGATAGCGCCAGTGTACAAGGCACAGGAACAAAAGTGGTCTTGTAGCAGCAAGAGAATTGATTAGCAGCTGGAGGTGTTGCATTTGTCTTGCAAATTTTCTTGTCTCCTTACAGATAAGTGCAGTATCTGAGTGGGGTGGACCATGAATCAGTGATTCACCAGATTGTAAAGAAGGATATAAAATAAGTCAAAGGCAGCAGGGCACTTCGCTTACAATTTAATATAAAATGTATTTGTGAAAGACATCTTATGGCAGACTGTCAAGTGTACGCACTGTTCACTCCCCATTGTTATGTAGTACTCTGTTGCATTAACTCCTCTGTCATTTGTTGTTAAAATTATTTACTGCAGTATATCCCATTTCTGGGTCTCAATAAAATAATTGTGAAGTAGTAGTGAGTGATTGTTTATGAGATTACTTTTTCGTATGGTATGTGAGGAAATTAAATGTTATTCCCATGTGAGAGAGGATGTTGCTGTCAGAGGCAGTACCAGAATCCTGATTTTGTGGCTTTCGCTTCTGGGTATTAGTTACAAGGCCATCTTTTTCCAGTGTTGATTTCATACCTTTTCTTTGACAAAGATAGCTTCAAAACTGTATTTGCCTAATAAATGCAATGATAAAAAGTATCCATATTTACATGTGTGGCTGAAATAAAAATCAGGAAAACAGCGAGTGGAACTTATGTTGAAAACTTGATCTTGTAGTTTAGCATGATGATAGGTGGTAATTGCTTTTGGCATGTGATGAAATGGTATTTCCCATCTGTTCCTCTGTGGAAGTTCTTAAGTGAGATAAGTCTCTTTGAAATATTTGTGTAGCTATTTAATTTTGTGGTATAGTCAACTGACTGACTTGTAACAGAACTTTTGTATTTGCTGCATAGGAAAAGATTCTGCTGTATAAATCCAACTTATTTTCACTATATGCACTACTAGTGTCCAAGTGTCAATGACCTGATATTGAGGGGTCTAATATGTGCAAAAATAGTAACTCTGATGAACACTTATGCTTTGAAATTATGTGCATTAGCTATGTGCATGCTGTTTTACCGCATGGTAAATTCAGTATAGTTTACCTACTTGAAGGGCAGTTACAGCAAGTTTGTTTGTGTTTATCTCTCCTTTACTGTGGGGCAAGAACATGTATATGGTCAGGTGCCATTGAAGGATTGTCACCTTTTTACCTGTGGTCATTAGTGTGGCCATACCTAAACCAGCCTGTTAAATTTAAATGTTTTATTGGAAGTTTTAGTAGATAATAAAGCAGTGGGTTTTAACTTTCTCCCTCCATAATCAGTAGTAATGTAGGACACTTTATTTACCATAAAATAAATGCTTTTGAGCTGCAGTAATGATGATTCATCAATAGTGTCAGAATTGTCTGCAATTAAAAAAAAAAAAAAAAATTGTAAAGTTGCTAAGACTTCAAAAGAACATTTACTATTGTACTTCATGTGTTAAAAACCTACCAATGTTGTAAAGGTGACTAGTGAGGTTAAATGTGCTCTATGGCACTAACTATGGACAAGGATTTTCTGTGCGCACTTAAGCAAACAATTGCCTTTCGCCTGTTCTTCTCTAGATGCTTCTATAAAGTGTCATACACCTCCCTCCGCACCTCCAGCAGAGGAGGTATTTTACTGTAAAAACCTAGCTGGGTTGCAGGACTCTGGAGGTAAACACAAAAAAGCCATGTTACGTTCATTCTCCTTTATTCCTTTTAGTTTCCTCCTTCAGCCTGTTCTTTGAATCTTTTCTCCCATAGTCCAGCCCTGCATCATCTCCCACCTTAAAAAGGGAAGTCTATTCCTGTAATCAACTTCTGCTTTTCTTTTCATTTCTCTTTCCTTTTGATGTACTCTGTATAATTACTGACTAGTGTTCTTTTTCTCTAGCTTCCACCAAACTCTGAATTTGACCCTACACTAGATTAAAATTTTTCTAGCTGGTGTTTCTGGCCACAGACCATTCACATTCATCCTCTATGATATGATATGAGTATTTGACAATTAGCCATATTCTTTTGTAAATGTTGTTTTCCTCTTCCCTTCCTTAGTTCTGTCTGTCTGTGTTTTTCCTCATCCTCCTGTAACATCAGATTGTAGGAGCCTCTCAGGCATCCATTTTGTCTGAATTTGATACCATCTCATCTCTTCAGTATATCTTCAGGTATTTTCAGTGTCACTCTGAGCATGCCCTATCTCAATCTGTTTCTGAAGCGTTAACTGTGGCAAGCCTGTCAGAGTAAAGTTCCATGAATCTAGATCCTGCATGATCTGCAGTGATGGTTTTTAGCAGAGTGTGTGTGTGTGTATATATATAAAAAAATCATAGAATAGAATCATAGAATACTTTGGGTTGGAAGGGACCTCTAAAGGTCATCTATTCCAACCCCCCTGCAGTGAGCAGGACATCTTCAACTAGATCAGGTTGCTTAGAGCCCTGTCCAACCTGACCTTGAATGTTTCCAGGGATGGGGCAGCTACCACCTCTCTGGGCAACCTGTTCCAGTGTTTCACCACCCTCAGTGTAAAAAATTTCTTTCTTATATCTAGTAGTCTAAATCTACCCTCTTTCAGTTTAAAGCCATTCCCCCTTGTCCTGTTGCAACAGGCCCTGCTGAAAAGTTTGCCACCATCTTTTTTATAAGCCTCTTTTAAGTACTGAAAGGCTGCAATAAGGTTTCCCTGAAGCCTTTTCTTTTCCAGGCTGAATAACCCCAGCTCTCTCAGCCTTTCTTCATCGGAGAGGCATTCCATCCCCCTGATGATTTTCGTGACCCTCCTCTGGACCCACTCCAACAGGTCCATGTCTTTCTTGTGCTGAGGGCTCCAGAGCTGGACGCAATACTCCAGGTGGGGTCTCACCAGAGCAGAGTAGAGGGGCAGAATCACCTCCCTCGACCTGCTGGCCAGGCTTCTTTTGATGCTGCCCAGGATTTGGTTGGCTTTGTGGGCTGTGAGTGCACATTGTCGGCTCATGTCCAGCTTTTCATCCACCAGTACCCCCAAATCCTTCTCTGCAGGGCTGCTCTCAATCCCTCCATCCCCCAGCCTGTATTGATACTGGGGGCTGCCCCAACCCAGGTGCAGGACCTTGCACTTGGCCTTGTTGAACCTCATGAGGTTCACATGGGCCCACTTCTCCAGCTTGTCCAGGTTCCTCTGGATGGCTTCCTGTCTCTCAGGCATGTCAGCTGCACCACTCAGCTTGGTGTCATCTGCAAACTTGCTGAGGGTGCACTCCATCCCACTGTCTATGTCACTGATGAAGATATTAAACAGTACTGGTCCCAATACAGACCCCTGAGGGACACCACTGGTCATCGATCTCCATCTGGACATTGAGCCATTGACCACTACCCTCTGGATGCGACCATCCAACCATTTTGTCACCCACCAGACAGTCCACCCATCAAATCCATCTCTCTCCAGTTTAGAGAGAAGGGTGCTGTGGGGGACCATGTCAAAGGCCTTACAGAGGTCCAGACAGATGACATCTGTAGCCCTTCCCATGTCCGCTGATGTAGTCACTCCATCATAGAAGGCCACTAGGTTGGTCAGGCAGGACTTGCCCTTGGTGAMGCCATGCTRGCTGTCTYGAATYACCTYCCWGTCCTCCATGTGCCTTAGCATAGCTTCCAGGAGGATCTGTTCCCTGATCTTCCCAGGCACAGAGGTAAGACTGACTGGCCTGTAGTTCCCCGGCTCTTCCTTTTTTCCCTTTTTAACAATGGGGGTTATGTTTCCCCTTTTCCAGTCAGTGGGAACTTCACCAGACTGCCACAACTTCTCAAATACAATGGATAGTGGCTTAGCAACTTCATCCGCCAGTTCCTTCAGGACCCACAGATGGATCTCATCAGGTCCCATGGACTTGTGCACCTTCAGGCTCCTTAGATGGTCTCGAACCTGATCTTCTCCTACAGTGGGCAGCTCTTCATTCTCCCAGTCCCTGCCTT
The DNA here is from genome assembly GCA_035582835.1 of Phoebastria nigripes. Classification (NCBI taxonomy): domain Eukaryota; kingdom Metazoa; phylum Chordata; class Aves; order Procellariiformes; family Diomedeidae; genus Phoebastria; species Phoebastria nigripes. The sequence continues at coordinate 227,488 of JAYKAV010000267.1, forward strand.
TGCCTTCTGCGGCCTGGGCGGTGAGGCTCGAGCACTTGCTGGTGAAGACTGATGCAAAAAAGTCATTGAGTACTTCCGCCTTCTCCATATCCCGGGTAACCAGGTCTCCCATTTCGTTCTGGAGAGGGCCCACATTTTCCCTAGTCTTCCTTTTATCCCTGACATACCTGTAGAAGCTTTTCTTGTTGCCCTTGACATCCCTGGCCAGATTTAATTCTATCAGGACTTTAGCTTTCCTAACCTGACCCCTGGCTGCTCAGACAATTTCTCTGTATTCCTCCCAGGCTACCTGTCCTTGCTTCCACCTTCTGTAGGCTTCCTTTTTGTGTTTGAGTGTGTCCAGGAGCTCCTTGTCCATCCATGCAGGCCTCCTGGCATTTTTGCCTGACTTCCTCTTTGTTGGGATGCATCAGTCCTGAGCTTGGAGGAGGTGATCCTTGAATATTAACCAGCTTTCTTGGGCCCTTCTTCCCTCCAGGGCTTTGTCCCATGGCACTCTACCAAGCAGATCCTTGAAGAGGCCAAAGTCTGCTCTCCTGAAGTCCAGGGTAGTGAGCTTGCATATATATGTATGATTCAAAAACGGATCTCTGTGTAACTTGAACAGGGTTTGGTATTTTTTTTTTTTACCCAGAAGTCTGAAGTTAAGTATTTTTTATGGAAATATGAATTTGTTTTAATCATTTTGTTTAAGAGTTCAAGAGATCCTGTTTTCCGAGAAGTGGTGGTGAAAAAGTGAAGTGTAAGCATGAGATGTTTGTTTCAAAAGTTTAGCAAGCTGTAGTAAAATGTGCCAGGTCTGTATAGCTCCCTGATGGTCAGCAGCATGTCTGAAGAGAGCAGTTTTAGTACTTTAGGGGAGCTATGGGTTTTCGTATGCTGTTAAATAAAAATTGGCAAGATCCATCGAATCTTCTACACTGAAACCATCCCAGATGTATCCAGTTCTCAACAATTTATTCCTTTTTATGGCATTAAATGCATTTACTGCATTTATGCAATAAAGAAGAGAAAATGATAATTAAGTTCTGATTATAATTGTAGAATTTTTTATAGTGAGGTGTACTATTTTACTGAAATCACTGTGGGTAGATAAAATTAAGTATACTGTATCTCTGTACTCACATAAATAGTAATTTGGTACTTCAAAATATAATAGTCTTAAAAATGCTTTATATTACTGGAGTTTAGATGCTTAGTTACAATGTATATATAGATTAGGGTTTTACTTTTGCTGGAAATATTAATTTGATATTCTATAAAATCAAGATGTGCCCATTATCAATATTCTGTAACTTCATTACTGCCACATTAGATAAGTTTTTATAGTAATCCCAGACATCTAAAAATTAATGGGTCTATTTGTTGTAAGGTTATATTTTGCTTAAAATTTGTTTTCATTTAGCCAAGAGGTAATCCTATTTCATCTTAAATCATGTATCACTGAGGTTGCTGATGTCTTAGTTTCATATAATCCTCAGGAACCCGAGGAGAGTTTCTACTCCAACTCCTGCTCAAAGCAAGGTCAACTAGAGCAAGTTGCTCCGGACATTGTCCAGTTGGGTTTTGGATATCTCCAACGATGGAGATATGTTTAAACAGAATTTCCTGTGCTTCAGTTTGTGCCTATTGCATCTTGTCCTGTCCAGGGGCATGACTGAGAAGAGTCTGGTTCCATCTTCTTTACTCCCTGCCCCCCTTCCAAATTGGGTATTTTTACACTGTGATAAGGTTCCCCTTGAGCCTTCCCTTCTCCAGGCTGCATAGTCCCATCTTTCTCAGCCTCTCCTTATATGATAGATGCTCCAAGCCATTAATCTTCTTTGTGGCCCATTGCTGGACTAACTCCAGTATGTGTATGTCTCTGTCATACTGGGCAGCCCAGAACTGGATCTAGCACCCCAGATGTGGTCTCACCAGAGCTGAGATAGATCATCTCTCTGTCTGCTAGTGATGCTAAGGCAGCCCAAGATGCTGTTCAGCTTCTTTGCCTTAAGGGCACATTGCTGGCTCGTACTCAACTTCTTGTCCCCCAGGTCTTCTATCTGCAAAGCTGCTCTTCAGTCAATAGGCCCGCAGCCAACTGTTGCTTGGGATTAATCTCCACTTTAATAAACGTCAGAGGTTTCTGAAGAAGGTTTATAGCATCGCAAGTGGATGGATCTGCGATTTTTGAGTCTCATTCTTGTTTTTGAGGTGTTATTTTTGGTACAAGTTATTTTAATTTTTGAAGTGCTAGGTTTCATATCCCTCTTTCTGAAGGGCTGTAAGATTCAAATGCATGTCACTGTGCATCAACTGTGCCATAGCATGTGTTCTGAACATGAGTGCTCTCTTTCCATATCGGGCATATGGGAAGAAGTTCAGGTAGACCTCAGTAGAACAGCATTAAGCTAAAATTTGTTACTTCACTTTTGCCAGCTATGTCATGGTAGTTTTTGCAACTCAGCTGATGCATATGCACTTGTTACCGGCTAGTCACTCAACTGTGTGTGAGCTTATTTACTTGTTAAGAAATGGGAATAGCAAATGGAATCATATCCATGGAAGCAGATACCATATTTACATTGAAGTTTTCCTTTTCAAAATTATTCTCCCTCCTTATAACAATAAAGGTCCTGTACGGTTCAGCTCAAAGATACTGAGACACAGTAAATGATCTATTTTTTTAATCATTTATTTTATGACACTACCCCTGTGTTAGCTCACTTCTTATTTCAGCCTAGGTTTATGGTTTTCATAAAACATTTACTGGAACACTGACTTTACAACTGTGTCTTATAACCCCAGGCTACTTTTTCAGTAGGGCGTTTGATATTTAATACAGTATATAATCTTTTCCTTCAAAAGAATGAGGCAGAAAATTCTTTGATTTAAAGAATTCTTTATAGAAAGGAATTTTTTTCTAAGTTTGCATTATTAGAACAAGCAACATGGCTCAGTTTCTTTTAATAAGAAGATAATACTCTTTTTGCTAAGTATCCTTAGTTTTTCCTGGAACATCAGTGGAAATATCCTTTTTCCTGAGAACTGTAAAAGAATAGAACAGTCATGTTTTATCAGACTTTCTTCTTAAGGAAATATATGCACTGCAAAGATTGATGTTTCACAGCAGTGTGGATATGTCCACACTGTAAACTGGTAGTCAGCAATCAGTCTTTTGAGCAGGCAGTTCAGCATGTACCTGCAGACATCTTCCTTCTCCAGCCCTCTTCTGTTGTGTTCTCAGTCCTGGGAAGCGATTCCGGCATTCTGTTGTCACTTCTCTTGGATCACACTTTCTGAGGCTCACAGGTGGAGTTGAGTAACTTACTGTTCATACACAGAATACTCATAGCACAGCATTTCTGTGAATAGACAACCTCTTTTTCCATGCCCATCTTTATTCTATTGGCAGACTGTTGACAAATTGGCAGCAAAACCCAACAGGATTTGGGGGAATATTTGCCTATATTTGGTGCTCCCTTCAGAGGTAGCGTGTTCTTGCTATGAGTTTTTATCCCGTTCTGATTGACACTTTGAGCAGTGATGTCCCCTCCACAGAAGTAAAAACAGAGATTCTTGAAATGCAACTTTTATCTCACATCTTTCTATTTCCAGAATGCTAGTGTTGTTCCTTCCTTTCTGGTTACTGATGTTGTTACTGTGTTTGCTCTGTTTTCCAAAATCGTCTGCTTATTGTGAGTATTGCTACACTCACAATATTGCACTTCGCTGCATGGCCAGGACACCACCCAACTGAGCTGAGGACTTCCCTTACTCATGTTGTTTTTTATTGTGCTATGTCTGTGCTAGGTCTTGAACAAAACTATAATCTACTCAAAAAGTAGTTCTTGCTAACTAAATGACAGCTTAAGGCTTCTACTGACATATGTAGACAATGTGGTGGTTTCCTTTAGTGTGAACACCTGCCCAGGGGGAATGAAGTGACATGACCAATGCACAGCTGGTGGGTAAACTTTGAGGAAATGTGAAAATTTATTAAAACATCCTTTGATGTTTAATTTGAGTGCTAAACATACTTATCAGTGTCCTTTACAAAATAATAATACCTGAATCATAATAAGAGTTTGACCTCAGTTGCATTGCTTTTCCAATCTATTCTTCTATTCCCAATCGGTTCAGTACTTTCTGAAATCTTAATGTGACTGCTCTGGAAAACCTGGTGGCATAATACAAGGTGGAGTACTGAAAAATGGGGAAGGGAAAGAGAAGGAAAAATGGGGAGTAGAGGAAGATAAAAACTGTTTCAGTATGTAGGGCATGTGAAAATTATTTTAGTTTTATCTATACTATATTAAAATTGCAGTGTGTGTATCTGTCAAGAGTAACTGTTTTCATACCTTTGCAGTGAAAAGAGTATAAATATAGGAGTTCCTATGCAGTTCCATAACAAAGGTGGATTTTGAAACAGATTCAGAGAACTTGTGGCACCCCACAGACTTGTTAATGTTAATCTGAGGCCACCTTTAGGGCTGAAAGACTGCACCCTGTAACTGCGTCTTATTATGCTGTTACAGTTCTTCAATATGGTTCAAAACCCTCATATGCATTTGTCCAAGTTTTACCTCGTTGTTTAAGACAAAGACCTACTTTTTATTGGTTTTGGTCAACTCTTCTGTTTTCTTCAGTTTTCTAGGGAAGGGCAACATTATGAAGCTACTGTATACCTTCCCAAAGTTGAGTGGTTTCAGTAGAGCTGTTTACTTTCAACTTCCTTCTTATATTTATATACCAAAGTTACTCCGATGTCTTTAGTATCTTACAGTACAGAAATGCAGGAGGACAACTCCTATGTTTCAGCCTATTTAGGCTGAAAAGAAATTTTAAATGATGACTGTAGCAAGGCATGTTGGGTTCACATTATATTTCTTTATGCCTGACTAAGGATGATTTTGACAATGAGGGGAATTCGACTCAGTTCAAGATTTCTAGTTTCAAGCCATTGCTTTGCTATAGGTTTCCTGTGTTGACTTGTAAATTCACTTGAGGCCAGTTGTACAGTAGTACTTATGATCCATTTGGTCAGAAGAACAAATAGCCAGTTCCTGAAAACAGTTCAGTATGTCTTACAGGGAAGTGGTTAGAAAAATCATTAATACTAATGAGATGCCATGGCATTTTATTTAGGACGTCAGGATATAAACAGAAATATCTAATATCTTTAAATATAGTGAGACTGTAATATTGTTTTAACTACAGGTACCGAGAGGCTATTCACAAGTGGGATGAAGCACTTCAATTAACTCCAGAGGATGCTACCCTTTATGAGATGAAATCGCAGGTAAAGCATGACAATTCTTTATCAGTTTAGAAATTAAAAAATAAAACATTGTGCTTGTGAACACATACTGTGCAACATTATGTAGTTGTGTGCATAAACTAGAGCACAACTTAGGTTTTTAATTTTTCCCAACACAACAGGGTATCTTTAAACAGGAATTAAAATAATGCTGTTATCCCAGCCAATCACAATAAACAATGTCTTTGTTAGGACATGAATTAGGATATTACAATGTGGAAAAAGCAAGTGAAATATTTAAAAATTGTATTGGGAGAAGCAGGGAGAGCCTTACTGTGACACATTAGCAAATTTGACCATTAAAAATCTGCCTGCTCTTTCTAAAGAGTTGGCTTAACACTATCAACATTAAACAGGGATACTGTATGCAAAAGATATGCTCCAGTCTGTTTTCATGTTAAGTATGGCATAGATAAATTAGTTTTGGAAAAGAGCATTAAACAGAGTATACTTATGATGTCAGTTCATCTAAGCGTTTATTTTAAAGCTGTTTTGAGGAAGAAGGCTTGCGGCCATCAATGCCTCACTAAAGTTATGAGAACAGCTTGTAATTACAGTGTATTTTTGTGTGGCTTAGATGGCAAAAGTGCCAGGATCCATTATTTTGTTTGGATTGGGAAGCTTTTGTCTCCATCTGTATGCAAAGGTCTGAAAAGACTTTTTTTTTTTTTTTTTTCTGTATTAAATAAAACTGCTCTTCTGCAAAAATGATTTTAATTTGGATTGAGAATGAGAACAAGAAATGTATGGCTTCTTTCAACCACCTGGACAGATTAGAATGGGAGAAATTATTTTTAGGAAGGTAGCTACTCAAAATATGGCTGAAAAATACATTGTTTAAAGTTAGGAGAAAGGAAAAGAGAAAGTAAAATCATGGTACTTCAGTGAATGTGTTACATAACTTTTAGGAAGCTTGCTATATTGTTTAGTTTTAAAATATTTGTTGTTATTGTAATTCTTTTCTTGTATACAAAACAAAACACACACCCCACAAAAAAAAAAAAAGGCCACCAAACCCAAAAACCAAACCAACCCCCAACCCCCCCAACGAAACCCAAGAAGCAAAGTTGGCTATTATCCAAGGTGTGGTGACTGCTCTTTTTTTTCCTGGATGCTATCACATCTCGTCCTCACAGTCATGTTGTTTGTGAAGTGAAGAAAGTTTGATTCTGCAAAATAATTAATTGAATAATCATAAGCTTATTTCAATACAGTAATGCTGCAGGAGGCTTTTGTTTTATACAGCTGCAGAAGGTTTAGGTCTTACTTGGTTTTGCTTTTGGTTTGAGAAATACTTTATGGCTTTAAAGGTTTTTCTTCTGAATTATTTTGGGAGAAGTATATTGTTGGATTGCTTCGTCAACATACCATACGTATAGAAGGGATCTAGATAGACTGTGTTAGGAAAAACTCGGGTAGGGGTGTGTGTGAAGTGCTGATTTCTGACTTGGGTCATTAATTTGAATGGTGTTGGTAATAAGATGCAGTAACTTTTTACTTTAAATCACTGAGTTTTTCTAGTGCAATTCTTTAATTCTATATCCTACATGATGCTGAAAAGTGGGCATTTTTTCTCCCCGCTTTCTCACCAGGCTAGATTTGTAGCCAATTATTTCTTCGTAACCTCTAAAACAGGAGGCATATATTTTTTAGGGGAAAAAAAAAAAATCTCGTCATGCATATTGTTCAAACCTTATGGAAATTCTGCAGTGGTACTTTCTCTTAACTTGGGCACGCTTAGGATCAGATCTATATGTTATTTAGGTAGCATATTAGCATTTACAGATCTCCTATACGATTTAGGTGCTTGACTCCTACATACTTACAGAGTTCTATGGTAACAAAAAAACTTAAACATGTAAACCTCCACTGAATATTTACTTGTATTTGGATGCCTTTATATCAATGCTAGCTTAAATGAAAGATCTGTCTAGCCTAGTATCCTGACAACTTCCAACAGTGGATGGCTGGGAAAGAGTCATACAAATGGTACAAGCATGTAGCAGTACTTCCCCCACGATACTTTTCCCAGCCTCTGGCAAGCTTTGGCCCTGGGACTTCTCTGTGTTTAGAAGTGCTTGAAAGATTTTTCTTCAACCAATTTGTCTCATTGCCTTCTGCTCTTGTGTAAATTTTTAGCGTCTGCAGAGCTATGTGCCAAGGAGTTCCGAATCTTAATTATGCACTATTGGAAGAGACAGAATAATATAGTTCAGCTTTAATTAGCAGCTTTCCAGGTTGCTGTAAAGGTTGTTAACTTATATAGCTGTTCATTTGTGCATTTAATTTTTAACTCCACTAATAAAGAAATTCTGTTAAGATGTGAAAATGGTATCAGTCCTATAATTTTTTTTTTTACTATAGTTTAAAGATTTAACTCTGTTTTGAATAAAACAGACCACCTAGTAGGATTTCTTCTAGGTTGGAAAGAAATTGTTCATGTGCTCTGATGCTGGCTCCTTAACACAGGATCTTTATGAAGTAGCCTTTATTTTGCAATGAGAATTTCTTTTTTTGACTTAAAGTCAAGAGAAAGCTGTTAGAAAGGACAGTTATGCTCAGTGGGACAAATTAGTGAATAGCTCTCTTGTAACAGTTCTTTATTATGGTCTTATGTGAATGCAGGAATTAAGCTAGCTCTCCAAAAGTACTCTATTTAATTGAAATTTTACTAAAATTAAATATTTTCACAGTGGAAATGAGAGGAGAACAGGGAATTATGTTAGCTTACCAGGATCCGAACTATGATGCAGTGACTTACGCAAACGGATGCTTACTACAACATCCTTCAGTCGGTGCTACAGCTGCAATACCCAATACTGAGGGGTGGTTTGCTTACTCGGCACCCCAGTCCCTGTATTTCAGCTAAATGGCAAAGGTGCGTTGGAGGCATAAGGCACGTGGCTTTCCTGCTGACCAGGAAGAGCTGAGAAACCAGCTGTGTTACTCTGATTCGTCTTGTAAAATGTCTTTGCCTGTCTAATGAAACCATCGGAGAGTAATGAAAGCTGAAAGAATGAAGGAACCCAGGCCTCTGCTTCCACCATGCCTTTGCTTCCTTTCCTGAGGAGGAGAGCAGTGCTGGGCAGTGGTACTGTTTCTCTTTGGTTTCACTTTCTGATATTGCATAACACTTCTGTTACACTGTGAATAAGAACACAAGAAAAGTTTATGTACAAAATATGCATTTATAAAATTACTTCTTGAATCTTTTTAACGAAACCTCTACTCTTCAAATTGGTAACATCTCTTTAGTACACGTCAATAATTATTACAGATGGTTTTTGCAGTATGACTTGTGCTTACTGGAAGTTGATTAGTATAATGTGTAACTTGATACCTTTCTACTTTTCAAGGCACTAATGTGAGCTGTAAAAATCCATTTTTGCCAAAATAGGAATATGTAATTCATTCCAAAAATATTGTGGTTAATATTTAAAAGATACTGTCTTAGAGCTGACTTATGTTATTCCAATCCAGCATACCAGCACAAATACTGCAGCTATTATTGTGTAGCTAAATGAGAAAGTTTTGGTAGCTCCAGATCTGGAAGAACTGTACACCAACTTCAGCAAGGGCTTGACCAGCATTGAGCCTATGAAAATCTGCCTGTGTCGGTATGTAAGTCACATACTAGAGGAGGTGATTCATGTTAAGAATGACTTTGTGTGATATGCAAAGATTCTTTATGGTCTATACTAATTTTCTTGCAGTGAGGAAAAGTCTCCTCATGAAGTAATTCCTTTTGAGAATTAATATTGGATGGAGTGTTTTGCACGGGCTTGAGTATCTGTGTATCCTGTTACATTTATTAAGATAATCTTATGTTGGATTATATAGCAGCTTCCCAGTTCATTAGTATTTCCTTTCTCAGCAGCAAACTTACCATTTTAAATACCCTGTTGTTTAATATGCAGCTCAGATAAATACGCTAATGACACAGTAGGAATCTGTAAATATTTATGGTAAGTTCTTAAAGATCTGTATTTTAACAGATGTAGGACAAATGTCTTTCAGTATTTCTGAAGACTGGAAATAGTGTTTAAAGTTCCCAGTTGTCAATGACACTTGCAGTAAGTATGTTCCCAGAAAAACATGGGAATTGTGGAATTGCTCAACTGCTTCAAAAACCCATAAAAGTTGATGAGATTTTTTTCCATTGCTCTCAGCTACTCTTTGATCCATTTAAGAACAGATTATTACGGTGTGTGGAGAGGTTAGGGGTGCACTCAAACTGTTCTTGCATGCAAGATCTTTCATTATCTTTGATATTCTGTTAACAGCCTAAACTGCTCCCCTGTTGCAAGAACAATGAGTGGCAAGTAAATGTTTGTGCAAGTAGTTCATTTCTATATTTTTGTTAAAAAAAAAAACAACAGCAGCCTAGTGTTGATTCTAGTATTAGATAGGTAGCATCGTAAATATATTCAAAGGAGTGTATGAAGACTATATTAATGCAGTCACTAAGACTGCTTGAAACTCATTGTGGCCTAAGTTTCTTAAAACATTGACTGGATTATTTTATTGCTGCTTTGAATTACAAAGATGGAGGAACAGGCTTGGAGAAATTCTTTGAATTTGGGTCTGAATGTTTGCATGGTGGACCACGTGGGACTCTTTCTTGGGTGAAGAGAGGTATCAAAAGACTTATTACATTATGATATATAAAACAAATTCTCTTGGGAATCAGGCACTCTGCTATTCTACACCACTCCTGAGAATTTACCTGGTTCATGTTGCTCATCCAGTGATACTTCCACCTCAGATCTCAGATGACATTGTCAAACACACTGTGCAACTATGMCAGGATTCCTAAAGTACACAATACAATTGTTTATAGATATTTATAGAAACAAGTAAATACAAATGTAAACAAACAGTCAGGTTTATCTCCATTTAATAAGCTTTTTGGATGTTTGTCATTCACCTGTCTGAGGTTCTAGTTTCTGTACAACCCTGCATCCTCAATTTGCATTCACTGAACAGGACCGGGATTTCAGATGTATGTCTCTTTTGTTTGTTTGTTTGTTTTTTTCATGGGCCAAACCCATCATACTCAAATCATTCTATTTCCCTTCTTCTAAAGGTTTTCTTTATCTTGAACTCAGTGAAGAAATAGTACCAACTTCCACCCATCCCTCTTCCTGCTTAAGAAATTATAAGGTTCCTAAGACATGACCAGACTCACAATCCCCAGTTTAGGTTACAACAAATCAGCTAATAACTGCTGATTATTTTTGATTTCTTTTTTTTTTTTTTTTTCTTTTTTAAACTGGCATGTAGTGAGGCAAGTTTACCATCAAAACATTGATGTAAACTCCAGAAAGCTATCTAGCAAAAAGCATTGCTGTGTGGTGCAACAGTAATTGCTTTACAGCCTGGATAAAAGTAAACTGCTTATGGGCAGGAAGAATTTTATTCATCAGTGTTTTGAAATGGGTTTCTGGATGGAAGAAGGAATTGGGTCAGTTTCACTGGACTTGGAATGTATCTATATATAGTGATTCAGCTTCAAGCCAGTGAGCTCATCTAAAACCAGGACTTACTCAGATTCATAACACTTCCAAAATATTGTGGGTAGGACAGGATGGGTCATTCTGCTGCCTGGATTTTTAATACTTGGTCAGTCTCCCAATGGCAGTTGCTTAGTGTTTAATTGTTTTTTTGCCACTGAGTTCTTCTAATTCTTTTAATCTGTCTCATAAATACATTATTTTTAAAAGCTAGATCTATTAAACTCAGTCATTGTAGTGACATAGATGTTCTTTGTTTTAATGCATGTGATAATGGTAAGTCTATGTTGGAATAAAGTAAGTTTTGAAAATCTACCTACTGAACATCTTTATAAGACGTTTCCCTCTAGTCATTTTTAATATATATTTGCATGATGGTCTTGAGATGTTTTTTTCTGTTTTGAAAGATTTTTTTTTTTCCTAATTGATTGGTTTTAAGAACATTTTCTAATGAAGTGTTACAACTATAATTGGAAAATAAATCAAATATGCAATGAGATTACTGAACTGTGAAACTTGAGTGCCATCCTGCTAATGAAGTTTGCAAAAGAAAATTCATCTGAGAAATTAATTTGAGAGCAACAGGAAAGGAATAGAATCGTAGTGTGTCAGCTCTTAAAAGGGTGTTCATAGGCAAACACACACATCCTCACCTTTACCTTAGGTGGTTCTGGCAAAATAGCCCTTTTCTGTCATAGCTTGCTTCAAAATAGATTAAAGACCTATTTTGCTGGTAGGATTGTCTCTTTTATGAAGGTTTCCCCCAGCATAATTTTGCTAAGTAAAAGCTTAGTATCGTCATACTCTCAAATGACAAGGTTATGTCTGTGCATTTTTCTGAATGCATAGCCATCTAAAGACTCTAAGTTAATCCTAAAACATTGAGGAAGAGGAATTTAAATGACGTTTTCAGTGATACGTAGTTCTTCTGTGAAGCATCATGCTATTTGTCTGATCGTTGAAAGATACCCTAATGCAACTGAACTAGTTTCTCTAAAAAGTAAACATCTGTTTAAAAAAGAAATGTTATGTCTGAGTACTCTATTATAATAGTTTGTGACCTTTTTAGGATAATGCTTGCTTATTCCTGTTTTTACTAGTAATTGGAATGTTTTGCTGGAAGTAACTAGCAGAGGGTGACAATTATCTCTGCTGTCAAAAAAACCCCCACCAGAAACACATTGAAATCGGTATGAATGTAACTTGAATCAAAAGAGATTGCACAAAGTTACTGATGTACTAATGTAATTGTATGCAGGTCTGGATTGATGCTGACAATGGCTTGCAGTGTAGAGTCAATTGTACTGAAGTAGTCCATAAAGGATTAAAAGAGGGTCAAGAGTTTGTTGTATTAAGTAGAATAGAGCTCCCAACAAGAAACACTCCCCACACAGAGGAGTTCACTTTACTCTTTTGAAAGGAATTAAACCAAATCAAAAAACATGCTTACTTTGGGGGGAGCCCTTGTGGGTGTGTTCTATTTATTCTATTTTCTATGGAATAACTATTTCAAAACAGTTACTGAAGTTAAATGTCTTAAGTGTAATCAAACTTATAGAGAAAATAAATAACTGTGACAATGAGATAAAATTGAGCAAATGTAAGAGTAGCAGCAAGCATTCTGCTCAAACTGGGTGTAGGGACTGCTACTGGCTTCCAGATTCATGTTTCAGTCACACATCTGAATGGAAAGATAATAGTTTTCTGATCAGCTGAAGTATTTCAAGCATATGGGCTGAAATGAAAGAAGATCTGGGGGCGTCTTTGTAGGAGGCAGAAAAATAGACCATTATGCTGATGCCATGTTGGAGCAAATAAAGTAACAGTAACTTACTGAAAAAGAGGTAAATAAAAGGAAACAAATAGTATAGATTCTTAAAACGAGATGAGAAAATCAAGTTGTATACAGTAGAAAGTGGGAGCAAGACTTTGAGCAAGACATTCATTGAGTGTCTAATTTTTTATCAAGTCAAGTGTGGACTTCGGTCCATGATGGTGTGATATGTAGGAACCAAGGAAATGAACAATAAAGAGAACATAATCAAGACAATGAAAAGTTTTGCAGATAGCAAAAATAACCTTGCTCTTATACAAGGCATAAATGTAGAATAAATTTATGTGAAGGAAGAGAAAATTAAAAATGATACTGTCATGGTAATGACAGCACTACAGATAAAGTAAGATGATTTGGGAGGGAGGCACGGTGTTCAGTTCTAGGTGTGTTTAGCCATGAGTTATGCAAGAAGGTCTGAAATGCAGTGAAAGTAGTATTTCAGAGTAGCTGCATCCTTGAAAATAAGCCTCACATCTTGTATTGTCATGCAGAACTCAAGATTATTATATTATTCAAGTATGTATAAAAACTGAAGTATATGTTGTGCATGAAATGCTATCTATGGAATTCGAAGATTGTGGGTTTTTGTTAGACTGAGATGTTAAGCTAGCTCAGGATGAGAAATCTATGTTTGACCAAGGCCACCAGTATAATTCCCATGATCTACTACCTGGCTTCCCCCTTTTTGGACACACCCTGTCTAAGGGGCACATGTGTAAGGAGTGATAATAACCCTTTAGGTACTTAACATATTAGAGGAATAGGGACCACACTAGACCATGTGTTATTGGGGGATGATGTATATACGCATAGATTTGGTGCTTGATGTGGCTGCACGTTGAGCATGTGACAGGCACATTGTACGACAAAGGGGGCTACAGCACACGTGGTTCCTGCCTGGCTTTGTCTTGTCCATGTGGCCTGCCCCAGCAAAAGGACTGAGCACCTCTTGTCAGATCTGTGCAGAAGAAAACTTCATGCCAGTGGTGTTTTTTATTCCTTTTTCAGCATGACTTTCCAGATGTAGAGTAACTGAGTGTTTGTTGGTTTAGTTTTCGAGTAGCAGTGGTACCTAGCATGCAGAGGTATTTTATTAAAGTGATAATACCACAGGTAGAGTAACCCAAGGCAAGGCTGCACACCTTCAGGTCTGCCATTATATGTTCATTTTGATGACCTCTTCACCTGTAAAGAAAAGTGTAGGAAAATAGCGTGCATTAGTAAGTTTATTCTTTTATAATGACTGACAAGTATAGCTGAGTCATTTTATTAATAACTGAACAAGGCACCTCTGCTGGACAAAATGCATATACATTCAAATTTGTATTTGTTTGAACGTACCTTGAGAAACTGATGCCATAGTTACTAGGAGCACAGTGATTACCACCATGATCTGGAAGAGCATTTTTAAAGCAGCTGTCTAAATTAGTAGACACAACAGTCATAAATAGATGAAAGTGGAATAATTGTCTTTTATTAGTGAGGTCACAATTCAGTAAACAAAGCAGTGAAATTCATTAAAAACTACAAAAGAGTTCCTAGATACTTATGTAGATGTTTTGGAATTGTGTTGCAGCAGAAAGTACTGGTAGGAAATACTGAATACTCAGGATGCATAAAAATGTTCAGGTAAGTGTATACTTGGATTTGTTTTCTCTTATGAGAACAAACACATTAAGAGATTAACGTAAAAGCTAGCTGATAGATGCAGAATCCCTTGATCTTGGTAGGATGTACACTTATCCACCAGTAACAGTTTGATTCAATTCACAGATCTGCTGCAGATAAGAGAAACTGCACACAAAAATGCAGTTGAACTGAAAGTTTTGGAAAAATACATAGTACTCATTACAAACTTCACTTACAAAGCACAGTTATTGAGAACTGTTGAGGAAAAAAGGGAAAATGACATGACATACAGCTGTGGGTTGTTTTTTAAAGATTTTTAGGTACTTCTAAATTCCAGTGTACAGCCTATTAAATGGAATTAAAGAGAAGCCATAGGACTAGTCTTTAGAAAAATTTAGTCTTATTAAAACAGCAGGAGTATGGATCCAAAGGGTTTATTGGAAGCTATGCTTCCTGTGTTTCTTGGGTACAGGATTACTTTCTGTAGTAAAGCTTTTTTTTTTTTTTTTTTTTTAACTGTACTCACCCCAATGCTGTGCAAGTACTTTATGTTAATTAAATACTTGAGATTATTGCATTTGAATCCTCCTCTACTCCACACTCATATTTATCTATTTAAGATATCATAGAACAGTAAGGTTAAATAAATGCTTTTTGCACTTCAGCGATAGTCCTAATACGTTCTAATATTATTCATCACGCTTGTGGGTCAGTTGGGATGAAAGTGGTTGCCCACACATGAGTCTTACTCTTGTGGTTGACATTCTCATCATACTGTAGGAATGCAGTTGTCATTTGTTTCTTATACTGGTATCTATCACCATAGCATGTGGGTGTCTGAAATCATGATCTCAGAGTGATGCAGGTCTTCATGTAATGTGCCAATCTTGTGGTGGTCTTGGAAAAATACGGCAAGCTTTGAGCCATGTTATGTATCGTTAACTATGATTTATAGGCTTAGTTACGGAGATTCAATGCAAGGAGTAGAGTACTGTGGTAACAGGCTGACACTAACCTGTACTGCTGAGTAAAAGAGATTTCCACATTTGGAAACCACTTTTTTTTTTTTTTTAAAAATGTAGGTGACTTCATGTCTAAGTTAGGCTTTGCTATTGTAGAATGCTTACTCTCCAAATACAACAGTCATTGTTAAGGGCTGTTTCTATGCTGAATTACAGGGATTGATTCTATAATTGTATAATGTGCACTGCAACTGTATTTGGTAGATTCCAGTCTTCTGGTAAAATCAAGAATAAAACCCAGGAGTTTTTCAACAATACTTGCTTATTTATTGTGTTTAATTCTCAATGTGTTTGTCCTTCAGCATATTCTGTTACACTTTCACAGACTGTGGGGTTTGTAGGGAGGAAGGGAGAGGGAGGGACACCTTCAGAAGCAATTCATCTACTTCTTAATAGAGTTGCTTAAATAGTTCAGATGAATCATCCTCTAGCATGCCTTTTTTCTCCGTGGGCTATGGGATGAGTCTGGGTGACTATCTGAGATTAGACAACTAACTTTTAAACTAGAAAAAGCTAGGTGAGATGAACCTGTCCTTAGTTATTGAAACAATGGTGGTTGCCTGGGTAATCCCAGAAAACTTAAATCTGTTTTCAATTTTGCTTATTCTTATTCCTCTTATTTTTCTTTTTCTGTCATAGGTCCTGATGTCTTTACATGAAATGTTCCCAGCGGTGCATGCAGCAGAAATGGCCGTCCAGAGAAACCCACGTTCCTGGGATGCCTGGCAGACTTTGGGACGTGCCCAGCTTGGATTAGGAGAGATAGCACTGGTAGGAAAACAGACAACATCAGTATGCTAAACTTGTAAACCACATCCTCTGAATTGTGTGTGAGAGAATGAAAGTACAGAAATAGCAAGGTAGCGGAATATCCTTATGTAACGTGAAAGTAGGCAAGGAAAAAGGTTGTTGTTATATATCTCCAGTATTCCCTCTACTTTGTTGTTTTTCACAAATGCTTCCTGTGTGGTTTTGTTGCTGGGCTTGTGGAAGATCTGCCTAGCTCAAAGCCTTTTGTGTTATATACTATATTTATGTGGTGGCTTTATGCAACAGAATAATTATGTTGACATAACTGCACGTACTACATTCTGGGTACTGTATTGCTACAGCACAGCTCACCATAGTTTAAAGATGAAGGTACTGTGAAGTCCCAGTTGATATTCAGGCTCAGTTTTATACCTGCCTGCTAATAAAATTCTATTATCTTATTTTCCCTGTCTCCTGCTCTCCTGCGTCAGGTGCAGCAAGTCATGTTTGCTCATTCATACCTTCCTCTGGCTCCTTGACCCCAAATCGTGGCTGAAGTTAGTTCTTTTCTTAATAAGACAGCAAAAAGGCTGGGATGCTCTGCAGTAGCTGGAGTGCATCTTTTCTCTAGCTGCATCTGTATGCCATGGTGCTGTCTTGGCTACATGATGTGATGCAAAGGGAGACTCTTCCCCCATGTCAGATCCCCTTCCACCTATAGGCTATACACCTGTAAATAATATAACATATATAGCGTAATAGTTTTCTGCTAGTTAATGTGGAAACATAGTGAGTGAGCTTTTTAATTCAGACACGTTCACAAAAGTTCATTAGAAAAATAATTCATCATGAGCTCTCAGATTAAAAAAAAGATACTGGTTTTATTTTATTTATGATAGAAGTAGCTGTGTTTGATACAAATAATTTTGTTGTTAGAGTGTTTTTGCAAAGTTACAATGTTTGGACTGAAAATTTTCAAGAATAAAAAAAAAATTATGTTTTTTTTGAGGGAGGCTAACAGATCATGCAAAACCAGTTTCTTTTCAAAAAGTAGTAAGGAGCAGTATTAAAAAACAAAACAAAACAAAAACAACAAAACCCACCAAATTATGAGAATAACGTAAGACAAAAGCTGTGTGTTGCAGATGTGTAGTGTGCTACCTTATGTTGTTGCAGTATCATAATATGAAATATTTAATATAAATCCATGCATATCTGCATCACATCATATAACTGGTGACATTCCATGGCTTTTGTGGTGTAGAAGGTAAGAGTAGATGGTCTGTCCTGTCTGAATCTACAATCTATAGATCTTTTTTTTTTCAAGTACGTGAAATTGTCACTGTAAATTGTGTCTGAGTTTTTTAAATGCATTAGTCTCAGGAAATTCAAAGTTTTATTTCCTTCAGGAATCCTAGGTAACTGATGTTGCTTATTCTAAAAAAATGCTACAGTTACTGTAATGTGAATTATAGATATTGATATACGAATGCTAGTTATACCACCAGCTCTGCTCACCAGATCCTGTAAGCTTCGTCTACATTGGCAAGTCACATCACAACAATAGGAGTGGATATCTTGAGTTAGTAGTGCTGGGGAGCCAATGTCCACAGTATACTCATTTAGTTTTACTTCGGAGTAGCTCTGTTGTTCGGAGCACTTCAGGTGCTCTCTTGGAGTGCATTGTCGGGCTTAATCAGAAAGGAATCTAGTTTATGTAGTCTGAGACTATTCCATGATGCAAATCAAAGCATTTTAAGTGGGAACAATCAGAGATTTGCATCAAAGCGCATTATTCATCTGAAACAAAACACTACTATAGGTGCTCCTGTAATGTTATCTTGACCTTACTGTCTGTGAAGAGAGAGGGAGGAGGAGTTATCACCAGGTAGTTTGCCCTCTGAATGTTTTTGTCTGTCTCTGTTTGAGCAGGGACCCAGAGGTGAGTAAGCTCCTGTTGCTGTCTCCAGTGCTTTAGTACTGGGTGTTTCTGCTTTTTTGCCTTTCTCTCTTTAAGGCATATTGAACTGCCTTCTGATGAATATGTTCTCACGTACAAAGAAGAACTTGGGGAGTTATTCTAAAATGCAGATAATGTTCACTATTTGTTTTTGAACCAAGAAATTTTTAAGTAATCTTAAAAGGTTAAGACTGGAGGAGTCTTAAAAGGTTAAATGATTTCATAATTACAGAACCTGTGGAGGCTTCTTGACCAGGTGATCTAAGTCATAATTATCCTTTTCCCATTAGCCTTTCATTACCATGATCTTCTAATTTTTCACTGCATTATTTTTTACAAAGAAAAGTTAATAAAGCATAAATGTCAGGGCTTTTTAGTAATGTTTGAGATTTGGGTATTACGACCCTTCTCAAGAGCAGCTTCTTCTGTTTCTTTGTTTCATTTCTCCCCCACCAATGTCTGTCTTCACTACCCACATCCTGCCAAATGGTCTGCTGTAAATATTTTTATTACTTCACAATGCATTCATGCACTTTTTCTTACGAAAAAACAATTTACTGTATTTTCATTTCAAGTTTCCCAGGTCTAAAATACAGTTTCCAAACAAATCTAATCTATATTATGAGCTGCATAATATATTCATTTCTTGCAAGCAAAGATTTGTTTTGGCTTGGTTTTGTCAAACGTGACAGAAAGTGTGAGATAAATTAGCCCCTTTTTATTTAGCTTTTACAAAAGCTGTTTGCTTTTTTCTGAATTTACTAAATAGGGTAATTCAACAGTAATATTTAAATGTGAGCAGGCAGAACTTTATTTCTGTAAAGGCAGAAATTCCTTAAATTCTACAAATCAGTTTGCAAGAGCACACCTGAGTAAACTTGCAACGTGAATGTAGAAACTGTAGAAAGGTAGTAAGGCTTGCAATATTTCTCTGATTTAATTGAAAATGTTTGTTTTTACAAATGATATTTACTGTATTGGTGATGACAACTTAAGCAGTAACAATTTCACACTGATACCTTCATTAGAACAGTTCTTCCCATGAGACAGAGTGAGGCCCACACTTTCATTAAACAAGCAAACAAAAAAAAACAAAAGCAGCATTAAAAAAGAAAGACCAACTGAAAGTGATTGAGTCTCCCACCTTGGAGAGATTCATAAGCCATCTGGACATGGTCACAGGCAACCAGCTCCAGGGGGGGTTGGCCCAGATGACCTCAGAAGGTCCCAGCCAACCTCAACCATTCTGTGATTCTGTGATTTAAGCTTACCCTGTTGTGGGCTGGCACCTCCATGTCAAATCTGGAGTACTGAAGATTACGAAGTTAACTGGGCAGATGTGTAAATGAACCAACTGTGCATGCTTTTTGTTTGATGTTTTGAAGGATGTGGTTTGCTGTATTGTTACTTAGTAGTAAGTGGTTTAGCAGTCTTTCAGTGTGATACTACATTTTGTAAAAGGACTCAAGCCTTGACAATGTGAATCCCCAGATCAGCCCTTTGCTTTTATTTCTCTTGAAAGAAATAGTTTTAAGTCTTTTACATAATGATGGGACTTATGTACTAGCAAAGAAAGGAATTACTGCATGTTATTGGAATCCAGCTAATTAACATAACTAATTCTGAATTTGAGAGGATTTTTCAGAATGTTACTAATGTAAGTGTGTAGAAATACAAAGAGTTTGGTAATCAAAAGGAAACTGATGGTTGGCTTTCCACTGAGAAGCAATCAAGTCTGTGCTTCGGATTGTGTTCCTATCAACTTGAGGGGATAAATAACTCAGATGTTATTTTTATAGATTTATATGAGATTAAAATATTTAATTACACTGCTGTGGTAATCTTCCTTCTAAGCACAACAAAATGTGTGGATTATTTTATAGGGATGGAATATTTAACTTTATCATTATATTAATACTGTTAGTTGATACTTCTTCTTATGTGCATAAATGAAAAGGAGGCAATGCAATTTTAAAAATTGCTATTTGTTTTATAATTTTGGCCTAGAATTTCTTGTTATGCCATTTACAGTGTTTGTGTCACACTTTAAATGGTACTGCTTTCCTTATCAGGATTTGATAAAAGACATTTCTTTTGAAAACAAAACATGTGACGGGGCATATTTCTGTCCTGCTGACTCCATCTTGAACTACACTCCAGCCACGTATGCATTCTAGTGCATAGATTTGGGAAGTATTAAGTTAGAGAGAAAATAAAATGCTTTGAAAGTTGTTTTACCACTATTTTAAAAATCCCTGTAATAATTTTTGCAGTATAATTTGGTAATAGAGAAGTAAATGTTTTCCATCCTCCTGGATTTTCCTGATTGACAAGTTAAGAGCACTCATCTCACTTCAGGCTTTATTTTGTTGGGCTAAATATGTCAACTTCTAGGATGGGATAGATTTTTTTTTTTTTGTCCCCTCGATCATCCTGGATTATGTCCATGGATGTAGTAGAGCGTAGTGTACAGATCTCTATGGTAGAGGCAGCCTGAAGCAGTGACTTCTGCAGAGCCTGCTGCAGTGTCTTGCAGGCATGCTCACTGAGGTGTAAAGGCAGACAGGCAGCAAGCGTTGTGAGGAAAAGGGGCTGGGAAGAAGTGAGTTGGTGCAAAAGGAGATCTGGGAAATGAGAGTACCTTACCGAAGCAAAAGAAGTTACAAGAGGAGGATAGAAACTTCTTCAAAAGAAGAGGAAGAAGGAAGCTGTGGAAGTGAGGAAGAGGCACTTTGAAGAGAAACTTGAATTGGATACAGTGGCTGACGGAAATTTTCTGAAACTCTAGTCTGTACAGAAATGTGTGTCTGGGGCCAAAGAAACCGAGGAGATCTTTTTCTATCAGTTGCCACAGGCCATTACGTTCCTATTCTCTTCTCATGCCTCCAGGCTCAGGCACATGGCCTCTGGCCTCTTGTGCCAGCCATCAGGCACTGCACCCCAGGGAGGATGTATGCTGAGTTACCCCTGGGGGTGATGCATCTTCATCCGCAGTGCATAAATTCTCTGCAGTGAAGAACCTCTAGCGTAGGAGAATTAAGCTAGCATCGTCTCATAGACATCTACCAAATGGGAACAAAGACTTTTAGGGGTTTATAACCTAACTGAATTCCAATAGGTGTAAGGCAAATACAGTCTTTCACGTGTGGAAAATTGCCTACCGTATTTCAAGCCTTTTCTCAAAACATGAGAGCACCAGAACCTTTGAATAAAAAGGTTTTGTAAATGTAAGAACCACAAAATATTATATATATATATTATAATATATAAGTGTTCACCTCATTTTTGAAGACAGAAGAATTGTTTTTGTGGAAAAGAAATTTCCGGAGAGAAAATTTTTATTGAAAAGAAGAAATAATCTGAACAGAAAAGTTGCATAGAAAAATTCATCCTGACAGTTTAAAGTTAAAATAGATAAGACATTTACCATTCAGATTATATCATATAAACTATTAAACTAGGGTGAAAATATCTGAAAGAATTGGATTTTTTTTTTTTTTTAAAGAAGAGAAATGTAATGAGTCTTTAAATACACTAAAATTTCATGAGGGTCTCTATGCTAAAGGCTTCTGTAAAAATTAGTTATTTATGTTCACGGTGAGTAGTACAAGAAATAAGACTTAAATTACAATAAATTCCTAGGTCATCTAGTCCAACCCCCCTGCAGTGAGCAGCGACATCTTCAACTAGATCAGCTTGCTCAGAGCCCCATCGCAACCTGACCTTGAATGTTTCCGGGGATGGGGCATCCACCACCTCTCTGGGCAACCTGTTCCAGTGTTTCACCACCCTCAGCGTAAAAAATTTCTTCCTTATATCTAGTCTGAACCTACCCTCTTTTAGTTTAAAACCATTCACTCTTGTCCTATTGCTACAGGCCCTACTAAAAAGTCTGTCCCCATCTTTCTTATAAGCCCCCTTTAAGTACTGAAAGGCTGCAGTAAGGTCTCCCCTGAGCCTTCTCTTCTCCAGGCTGAACAACCCCAACTCTCTCAGCCTTTCTTCATAGGAGAGGCATTCCATCCCGCTGATGATTTTCGTGGCCCTCCTCTGGACCCGTTCCAACAGGTCCATGCCTTTCTTGTGCTGAGGGCTCCAGAGCTGGACGCAGTACTCCAGGTGGGGTCTCACCAGAGCAGAGCAGAGGGGCAGAATCACCTCCCTCGACCTGCTGGCCACGCTTCTTTTGATGCAGCCCAGGATACGGTTGGCCTTCTGGGCTGTGAGCGCACATTGCCAGCTCATGTCCAGCTTTTCATCCACCAGTACCCCCAAGTGTTATGTTGGATGCTGTAAAAAAGATCCATATTTAAGGATCATTAAACACAGAAAAATATTACTTATAGATGTATACATATTTTCACTGATGGACATCCTTTGAAATAGGTCAGATAGTGTCTGTCAGATGTAACATAAAGGCTTAATACAAACCTTGGGGGCAGATGTTAACTGCATAACCTCTTGAAATGCTCCCTTACCTTTTTTAGTGGTGACTGTATAGTGACAATTACTAGGTCCATGTGGTATAAAAACATGTTATAAAAAGTGTAGTCTGATCACAACTGCCCTTCACATTTAAAGACCCTGGAAACCAGCAGAAGAGATTTTGCTCATGGAACAAATGAAAGATTGTTTGCTACAGAATACCCTATAGTGAGACAAAATGTAAAATATTTTAAAAATACATATTCTTCAAATATTGTAATTCAGCAAGCGAGAACGTCTTGCACTAGATTTTATAGTACTCTTCCCTACAGAAGCAAAAGCAGATATGTGACTATGTACTGATATAAAATCGCATAGTCCTTACATGCAGGGTCTCTAAGACCACAGCTGCCCTTTAAAATGAGGCTAGAAATACCAAGTTTATCTAGTGCCACCACATTTTCCTATAATGCCAGACAGGCAGTTGAAGAAGGAGATTTACATCTCCATCAGTGGGAAAATTAAAGTAGTACAGTTACTTTCTTTTCTTCCATCTTAATAGAAATTAACAGCTGTGGAAGCAGTTACAGTGGCAACATGAAATTTTATGTGGACGACAATTCTGTATTTTTCAGTATTACATTGCTGCTTTAAAATGAATCCCTCTGATCTTTTGCAGCACTTAAAATTTACTTTATTGTTACTGTTATTTTATTATTTATTTATAAAAATTCACGCACAAAATCTTTTTTCTAATAGATTTACAAAGATGATTGTTTTATGCTGTATTGTGTGAATCATCAAGGCAGCTTCTAAGCTCATTAAATGTTACCTTATATTTGATTACTGTGTTTAATGTTGTTTATTGTGCATGAACATAACTATATAGACAGGTTTTAGTTAGGGGGCCTCTTTCATGGAAAGCTTAAAAGCAGATGGTGTTTGTTTATATTTTGTTTTCAACAGAAATACAAAAAAAGAGCATTTAGTGTTTACTTGTAGCTCATCTATCCCTGGAAATTAAAAGCTAGCAAAGTTTAATAAAATGACATTGTTCTGCAAGAATTAAACTGCACTCCTCCTTCTGTTTAAAGTTCTGCATGCTCCTACACTTCAGAGCTGGCTGTGGACCAATAATAAAGTATTTTTTTTCCCTGGAACTGAAAGGCTGCCTATTACAACAGCAGTAATACTGATAGCATAATCAGCATTCCTTAAAACTGATTTGTATCTCTTGTCTGCTGAGTTCACATCATATGGAGTTAGTATATTAATCTGTGCCAGCAGAAGGATGAATTGGCAGTTTCTGTCAATGCAGATGATTTTTCAAATTAACTTGCATGCTTTAAGTATTTATAAATTACAACAGAATATGGAATTCGTTGGTTGTTCATATGTCTTTAAAGTATTTATATGCAAGTTGTTAGAACATCCCAAATATAATCCAAATCCATATCATCACTGTTTTCCTACCCTACAGGAAGGCTTCTGTACATCATCACGCAAGAGTTTGGTCACTCAGGTGGCCATTTCCATAACTGACCATACAGTCATAAGTGTGAACTACAAACATGCCTGTGTGCACATACACATAAGTCTGAGTAGGTAAGGTCAGTCTTGACCTTTTCACTGTTTATATAGCTATAAATCCAGTACAGTTGTAATTCTTGGTCTAGCATTTTTCCAGTATTGTAGCAATCTCTTCTTATTGCCGAATATCACATCTACTGGATTAGATGGTCACCTTTTTTTATATTTAACAGCTTCTGTGTTGAGTATTTGTATTTGTGGGACTTTTCCCAATTGAGCTGAAGGACAGGAGAAACAGTATCAACTATACTTACTTGTATTAATATTACATGGTTTATAAGATTATAGGAGTTCTTTCTTAGAGCAACTCTTCAAGTTGGGAGTTTATTTGTCTACTTCTGCCTGTTTAGGTAAAACCACAAACCTGTTATGGAAACTGCTTATCATGGGCTAGGATTACGGTAATATTAGGTCTGTATGTGAAATGACTACATGCTAATTTAAAAGCAGCAATATTAGTGATACTTCAAATCCCAGTCATCCCTTTTCTGTATTTCTTTAAACCATATCTGTCTGCTTTTGCCTTCCCATACATCTGATGATAGGGGAAAAGTGGGATAGAAAACCATCAAAACAAAAATTATTTTTGCTTTTACCTTTTTAATTACAATATTATTTTTGACACGTGAACTCTTATTTTTGCCCTTGTTGCCAGGTACCTGATTTGTTCATGCATTCTTGGTACTTTCAGACACTTGTATGCACAATTGTTTGGGGGTAACGCTGCTATTGAACTTACAGCTGAGGGAGGATTGTTCCACTAAAGACAGACCGGAGTAAAATCACTTTTTTCTTTGCTTGAACGATGTACTTTTTGTTTTGTTTTGTTAATTTCTATGATGAAATATGTAGGCTTTAAAGTTTCCAATCCTTGTTTCTTCCCTATTCTGTTTATAGGCAATCCGAAGCTTCCAGGTATCCTTACACATCTTTCCAATGAACCCTGAAGTATGGAAGGAGGACCTTTCCTGGGCAAGAAAACTACATGAACAGCAGAAGGCAACAAAGACTGAGGCAGTGCAACCACTGGCAAAAGAAAAAGAGCTTGCACAAGAATCAATCCCAGACTATGACTTTGAAAGTGATGAAATTGTGGCAGTCTGTGCTGCCATCGCAGAGAAGGAGAAGGCTCTTTCAGCAGCTAAAACGGTAGTGATTGTGTCTGCTTCAGGCACAGTAGAGACTGTTACTGAGAAGGAGAATTGTCCTACAACTCCTGATGAAACCCTTTTCATCAGAGCCCGATAGGGCAGCCTTATGGGTTGCCACTACTGTTTTAAGAACTAGTGTTATTTATTGTATTGGGCTTGCTTTGGTTTTGTTTTTTAAACAGTGGGAGAGCCTACAAAAGTTAAAGAATTGAAGTTATTTTTCTTTTGTAAATTGAAAAAGCAATGACCTGAGTTGTTGTTCTATCCATGATTTTGGAGAAGAAAGCCAAGAGTTGATTCTAAAAATCTTATGAACAAATGTAATGTTAAAATGCTTAACTACATTCTAACAACTGCTTTCATCTTTCTGTATTTCATAATTTTACAAGTTAATGTCTACATTTTCCCAGTAATTAATAAGCTTTTATTTAAACTGTAAAAGAAAAAGGGATTTTTAAAAAAATCTATTTCAGTCCTTATTCATTAACATTATTTATCTTCCAGGTAAATTGTGAACTGTTCTCTGTTATCAGAAGTCTTTATTTTCATTGAGATTACTTTTTCTGTGAGGAAGTTACCTATGAAGCAGAGATGAATTATTATTTTGCTTGTGTGTGTGTGATAGATCTGGCATCTGATTTGTAGTCACATGAGATCAGTAGAAACCTTTATGTTGCTTTCATAGGTGAATGGGTTAGACACTTTCTGATTAGATGAAAGGAAATGTGATACCAAACAAGCACCTGAATGCTTAGTTATTACTAGGTGTTTCACCAGAAGAAAGAACATTCAGCTGAGACTGAAACTGGCCTTTCCTTATCTTGAGTGCTGTGCTAGAGACATCACCAAAAGTAAAATGGTGGGAGTTGGAAATAGGTACGTCTGAAGTGTATTAAGTTTAGCCTTTTCTTTCCTAGTGAAGCTAATCTGATAAAGGGATTCAGTTTGTTTTTCCTAATTCTTATGACCTGCCATTTAAAGTATGTACTTAGTGAACCAGTTTTTTAGGACAGCATTGCCTGAGTCTCCCTTTTTATCCTTTTTGGATTTTGGATGCTGTGGTGGGTATTCACATTGTGTTAACTTAGAGGCATAACACAGGAGATTTGTTTAATGTTCATCTTTCTTTAGGGGAAGGTGGCCACTGGTTCCTCACACAGGCAGTTCAGAGAAACAAAGTCAGGCTGTTTCTTTGTACTCTGTGGTGAGACTGCTCTCTTTTCATTGTCTTGGAGACATGGTAGAGATGGTTGCCTCCTAACTGGACTGGAAAAAATGGTCAACTGAGGAATTCCCAGAGAATTCAGGATTGGGAACATGTCACTTCTACTTGACTTTGATAACATTTTGCATGATAAAACATTTTGAGTAATAGTTTTGTAGACAAGTGAAACCTTTTGAAATCAGTCATCTTTGCATTTTTCATATCTGATTTCTATTTTCAAAATAACACATTTTAAAAGGAAATAATGTCGCTCGAGAAGCATAGTGATTTTTGCAATAGAAAGTGTATTGAAAAATTATTTATCTCAGATCATCCTTTCAGTTGAATATATTTAAGAAGACACTTACAGTCTTTGCAGAAATTAATTATACCTTTCAAAAACTTAATTGCCATGTTGTACTTACTAAGTTTTCATTAATTTTTGCAAGATTTTTCCTAAATATATTTTCGTATGTATGTGATTTTTTAGATCTGTGCTTGCACGCACACATACAAAAAATTTACTTTTTAACATCTCCTGAGTATTCAAAATAATTACAATTGCAGCGACTAAAATATATTAAGAAATGTAAAACATCACCATGCTACATTTTTATTTGTTCATTCATTTCAGAAATAGATCTTAAATGCTTGCTGAAAAGGCATTTGATTAAGATATGGTTTGATAGACAGTTTAAATTGTCCCAGTTGAAGAATTTCTTAATCTTATTTTTTGTAACAGCTTAAATAATACAATCTGTTCAGCCACAAGAAGAGTTAGCATGAGAAGGATTTGGACAGATTTCTTCAAAGAAGAGACATTCTCTGGCTAGAAAAGGAAATGTGCGAGAAGCTGTAAGGTACGTTTTCATTTTGAAGGAGCTCGGCTATAATCCAACACATCTTTTCTTTCTTTGCACTTTATACTCACGTCTGTGTTAAGTATTTACTCATACAGGAAGGACTGCCTTCCTCCTTTCAGAGGTCCATGTTATCACAGAATCTGTTTCCACTGAAATGATTCACAGAATTCCTATTGACTTCAGCACTGCTGGGCCAAACTAATGGAGGGGTGTGCATCTACACCATCAGGCAGAACGGCCATGCCGGGCTTGAGGGGTGGTTGTTTCCATCCCCTGTACTAAATGTGTTTTTCTTCTGATTAGATTAGGTTATGAATTCTAGGTATTGTCAGGACCGTAATGTCTTGTAAAGCACTGTAGAGCAGATAAGTTCTCGTGACACTGTTACTCACAAACTGGGAAGAAGTTCAAAAATCGATGATTTCAACATTGTTTTTTGTACAGCATGCCATGTTTTGCATGTATGGGATTTTTTGGATCTGTTTGAATAAAATACTGACTTCTCTGCTGCTTAGTGATACCTGTTTATTCTTTTGGTTATAACAAGAATAAGGGTTACCATTGACCATTTTGGAATGTTACTCATTGAATCAGTTGGCTTCTTCTGTCTCTGCTGAACATGTTAATGTGTTGTAGTAAAAAAAAAAAAAAGACATTTCGGGGAAAACATTTAATAAAAGGTAGCGCTGAGTGCTTTTAAACCTTTCAGGGGTATCCAAATGAGAGGGACCCAAAGGAGAAAGCCTTTGTTATCAAAAATAGGGTATCTGTGAAGCACGCTGCCACTTTGCCAGCAGGAATTTATTTTTATTGTTCTTCGTCATCACTAGTGGCAATGGCTGCAGTAGCTTCCATGTGTTTGCCTTCCATATGAATCATATATTAAAATGCTGAAGCGTTGCAATGTTGTTAAAGAGGAAATCTCAACAACAGTCGGTTAGGTGGATTAATTTTGCTTAATTTAAAATCTACAATTAAACAGTTAAATTTTTTTTTTTTCCTTTGAATCCCTTTATATCCAGTGGAAAGAAATACACAGCCTCAGAGGGCCATTCATATGCCTTATGTTAGATAAGTATCTTAGAATGAGTTGAATCAGCCTCCCAAGGTGCCTAATTATTTGCATTGACTACAAAGGAAGCTGAAGGTGACTGACTGGCAGTTAACTTCAAATGCTGAAACAGGGCAGATGAATTCCACCCTTATAGATGGAGATAAGTATCTTTAAAAAACTAAACAGATTATACTGAGAGAGAATAAATCCTTCCTGGCAATACTAGAGGGTAAAAAAAGTATGGCTCAGATAACACAACAGTGACTCTAATTTGGTAATACCGTAAGAGATTGGATTTTAAAAGTAGTTACAGAGGGGAAAAAAGCAAATGTAAGTTTCCTCTACTCTTCTAGTTCCTGAAAGTTGTCTTTGAATATCTGTTGGTGTGGGGGATCAAGATGAGAGAGGTAGAATTGGAAACTTACCTTGCCATACCAAGTAAGTGTCCCCCAGATCCTAAAACCAAGGGAAAGGTGGTAAAAACTAATGTTGGGGGCAGGTGCTTTCTTAATTTATTTTGGGGTCATATAATAGCTATAAAACTATAATAAGCATAGTTAGGACTGGGACACAGGAAAGCAGAAGCATGTAGAAGGCTTGGTTTATTGGCAGGTTGCAGACACCATGTGTTTATTGTAGGTTGGTATCACGTTAACATCATATTCTCGAATGGATTGGAGTCCTTGGCCTGTGGTATCTCCAGAGAGGGCTAGTTTAGAAGCAGGAGGAGCTTATGAGCATGGATGATTGCTGGATCCTGCCAGATGTGCTGGCCTGATTTGAGGGCTGATTTTCTAAGTGCTGCAACTCTAGGAGGGGCTGTAGAGGGTAAATGATCAAGGGGAAAGATTAGAGGTGGGGAATTAATTGACTATTCGGGTTCAGAAAGCAGGTGATTTAGACTTTAGTTGGTTTCCAGATTGGTAAAGCTGGCAGGTCTAGAAAAAGGCCTAGGAGTGGAAGGGTCTGGTGGTATTTAGTAGCTCTAATAGTAAATCTGCCTTAAGTAGAATAGATTTGCAGTTGTGTCTAGGAGCAGAACTAAAAACTTTGTAGAAAGTTTCTTGGTTAGGATGATGGCTGGTGCCATTTGAAGGTAGTGGATTACATTGATTTTGTTAGTGCTTTGGCATTGCGCCTATAGCACCAATTTGGGTTAGGGAGCACTAGTGTTGCAGACAGCAGAGATGTATAAGCTTGATTTAAAACAGGATCCTACAGCCCACCCTTATAGTCCAAGCCTTCTGTCAGTATATCCTACACTGTAAACCTGGGCCCAGTCGTAATGCTAACTTGTATTATTAGTCAGAGATTCAAATTGATCTACAAATTTTCATAGAAACCACTGTCTCCTACAGATACTGGCTGTCATCCTGCCTGTGGTGGGTAGATTCTCTAAGCCATGCCACAGGACAGGGGCTTAAACTGAGTTAGGGCTTGGGTTTGGGGCGTGGTAATGGGATGGGAGGTCTCGCAGCACCTCCGAATGGAAAGAGTTCTGGGAAGCGGTGGTCTGGGACGTGTGGGAAGGACAGGCTGCTGGAAGTGAGGGAGCGGGACTGCCAGTCACAGGACTAGCAGGATGGAGTCAGGGAGATACAATTTTGGTATGAGAAATTTTTGAATGGCAAATTAGTACATTTTTTGTGAACACAGAGGACTGGGGAGGGTGGATACGGATGTGGAAGACAGGCTGTTTCAGGGGTATATGGATCTCTGGGGACCGGGAGTGGAAGGGAGCTATTTCGTGTGAGAAGGGAAGCCCTTTTGAACATACGGAAACTACTCATAATACCTAGCAGGAAAATAACCTTTTAACTTCCATGTGGCAAATTAATCTCTACAAACTTGTAGCTTTATTTCACGAGACTTGTTATGCTCAGAGAGGCTGAGGAAGATAATTCAGTAATGTGTTTGTGGTCAGCATGGAGGAGCGTGCCAAAGCTGAGTGGGACTGTCAGGCAGGTGAGGGAGATGTGATAGTCTGTCACCCTAAACAAAGGCACACTTGCCCGGTCCTTTTAGCCAGGCTACTTCTGAACACCCATCTGTGTTTGCAACTAGGCAGTGGAGGTGCTCCCATTTTGTCTTTGTGCACTGCCATTGAGTTGTGGCAGGCAATTCCAGTATTGCTCAGGAGACTTTGTAATCTGTGGGCTGGTTGGGAATCCTTGAGTTCATTACTGAGGGAGTTGGTGTTGGTGTTGTGTGCTGTGGGTCCAGTCCACTGCTGACACACCAGCAATGCTGTGGGCAGGAGGAATACCTCAGGCTTATCATACGTGTTTGCTAAGGGAGGCTAGAAGGTCAGCTACTTATGATGGTCTATTCTTGCTTAAAGCTCTTCCAGACCACATGTATTTCTCATCAGTAATGATGAGAAATAATAATATAATATTAATAAAATAATAAAATAAAAAAACAATTAAAAGTAATAAGCCCTTGCTTATTTAAATACTTACTATACACTGTAGATATTTAATTCTGGTATTGCATACACTACCAATAACATTAGTGTGCTGCTTCGGGCCAGCTGCAAAGGTGTGGTCCAGTATTGGTATAGGTGGTGTATCTGCAGGTGGCAGTCCCACCTTCCCGCTCTGCCAGGTACTATTTCCTGTCTTGGGAAGCATGATGAGTGTATTGTTTATTGGTCACTAGTAAGCAGCAGACCATAGTTAAGTGGTTTAATTGCAAAGAATTCAGGCAGATCTTTATCTGTAGGTGCAGTAGGAACTTGAGTAATACTGTTCTCCAGCTTAACTGGTGGAAAAGTGGCTACTGCTGCAAATATTTGTGTAGAGATTTAACTTCACTTTCTATGTGTATCAAGGCAAATATGCTCAACTGCTTCCCTGGTAAAGGAAAATAATGGAGCAGGCCTGAGGTTTAATTAAGTGTAGTTTTTTATTTTTGTTTGTTTGCATGAAGAATTTTCATGGCTCTGTGTCGGTGCTCTTGGGGACATTTTTGAAGATGGCTGCCTCTTGCTGATGGTAATCATTCTGTGGTGTTTCAGAAACTTACAGAACAAAGTATGTTTTGGCAGCAGCTGAGCACAAAGCGTTCCAAGATGGGAGGCTTGTTAAGGTGAGGAGTTGGCACTGAATGGCAGACTCATATAAACTTCTGAGATCAAGCAGAACATTTCCATTTAATTGTGATCTCCAAAATTACTTTGGTCAGTACAACTACTTAAACATATCAACATAAGGCTCAAGATTACAATAAAGCATTTCACATGAAAACACTTTAAGCAGCATAACATGCTTAGTATTTGACAAAACATCCTCCAAATATCTGTACAGAATTATTTTGATAAACAGTGTTTCTGGAACATGATCTAACCCTTACAACATAAAATACAAAACTCCTTTTTGTCAGTGGTTAACAGCTGGTTTTGGTGATGTGTTTGCCATTAAAACCCTAGGAACAAATGATTTTCAAGGGCTGCAAGACCAGGATATGTTTCTATATAACCTATACTTTTAAATGAAGATTCTGCTTCCATGGTTTTGTACATTTATTTGATGGAGTATCAGATTACAGAGTCATAAAATTCTATTTACTATTTAAAGTAAAATGATAAATGTTATGAAAAAATACCTTTATTACATCAGTGATGCTTTAACTAAAGTGAATATTAAGACTATTAACCAGGGTTGAAAGTTTTAGGCCCTGATATTGAAAGCACTTCTATATGTCCTTAACTTTACATGTAAGGAGTCTCCCTGGCGGCAGAGGGACTACTCTGATGGGCGATGTTAAGTGTGTGCCTACGTGTGTGCAAAATGTGGGCCAAAGTACTCGGAGAGGCGCAGATGTGTTATACAGAGAAACATTCTCAGCACATAAATAAAATCTGGCTTTTTAGCATGTACATATACTGAAAAGGAATATTCTTAACTGAAAGGATGTGTTTTCTTTTTCTCTCTTAATAGCGCACATATTCCCATTTCACTCAGAAAGTGCTTATGTATTCTCAGCTAGAGAATTGCCTCATCAGCTGTGAATCTAGCATGGACAACAAATCTAAACCAAGAATGTCTTATCAGCAGGAAATACTGGGGGAAGAGAAGGCTGGCAATCGTTTCTATATACCTTGTATTAATAAAAAACCTTCTCATAGAGAAGAATAGACTTTTAAATATTTTCAATCCTGATATATATACAACGGTAAAAATTCACATTTTCATGCTTTAGTGAGACACTTTAAAATCCTGCCCCAGGCAGCTCTCAGTGTAGCTGTGCCCAGTTCCTAGCAGCTGCCTCACCTTCAGGTCTAGTACCAGAAGCTTAAACTCTTGATAGCTGAGCAACCATGGGGAGAGAAAACACAGTTCTACCAGATTTGGAAAGGGAAAGAAAGAAAAAAAGAAAGTGATGGGTCTTTCTCTTTCCAGAGGCCCAGTAGCTCTCCTGTGTCCCAGAAGAAGACAAGGCAGTTCCTGTTTCCAGTCCCATCAGACCTGCCTTGTACCATTTCTGATGGCAGGGCCCAAGTGCAGCGTCTGTTCCACACAGTCCTCAGTAGTCTAAAAGAAATGGACCCATCACATGGCAAGAGAAAAACAGCCCTTTGGAGCACAGCTGAACCCCTCTCCCCTTGAATAGGCAGAATACCTATCTATTGCACCAGTTTTTCCAATGTATCAGGAAGTATCCCCAGGGTCGATGCCTTTCACGGCTATCTATATGCACTTTTCTGATAAATTCAATGTCTCTGTGGGGAAGGTGACCTGGAGAGGGCTGCCCTTGGATGCAGAGCTGGCCCCACCACCAGACCTGATTTCATTCACCAGGAAGACGCTCTCGGAGTCCTGCCCCTGTGAAGAGTCCGAGGTCTCTGAGCTACGCAGTGTCCTTACTGACGTGGTATCGGACTGAGCCAAGCTAGCACTGGGGCCTGGAAGCAGCACGCGACCCCCGACGCTGCTTTCACTTAACTCTGGAGGATAGAGCAGCGTTTGCGAGGTGCTGCTGATCTCCCTCAGCTCACGGGAGATGAAGGAGGGTGACTGACTCGACATGGCCGAGGAGGTCCTGCGGCCATCCACGCAGTTGAAATTGCCCCCCGAGTGCTGCCTCCGAGCCCCTCCAATGCGGCAGAAGAGGCATTTGATCTTCTCGATGGCTTTGCTGAGCACAGTCTTGCGGAGGAGGATGTAGACCCATGGGTCCAAAATGGGGTTCACCGAGGCAATGCGGATGGCTTGCAGGTCAGGGTTTTGCCTCACATCCCTCACTGATTCCGGCTGGTACAGCTGGTTCACGAAGACACGGACCTACCCAAAGAGATGGGGGAAGACAAAGACACAATTATACAACTACATCAGGAAATCAAAGTTTACATTTCAAAGCAGAGATCTAGATTTGCTACGGCAAGCTACGACAAGAGAAGAGGCTGGCAAAGCCAGCCATCTCAGTTTGGCGCCATGAGTTTATTTTTTGAAACAGAAAAAAAAATCAGAGAGATGAATCTGCTTTAAACTGGCCTTCTTTGTTAACAGGTAGGAAAGGAATGGCTCTTTCTCTCTCCTTCCCCTCATAATTAATCCTTGAACCTCCAACTTCTGGCTGATGTTTTTAAAAATTCCTTTTTCCTGGTAGAACTCAGGAGCAAAGATGTAGACCTGCATCCTGCTTCCTTGGTATGCCTCGAGTCTTACACAACCTGCAGAGGAGCGTCCAGGAGACCTGGACAATCAGTTCCTCTAGCAAAGGTCTAGTAATTGTTTAGAAACACAGATTATAATCCAAGTATACTAGACTCTGGAAACAAATCCAGAGCTGTCGATTCCCAAGTTTAGAAATGCATTTTGCTGGCACCTGTCCTTACTGGAATTGTTTGTATACCCTCAACTGTTTGCTTGCTGCAGCATGGTTTGGAAAAAAGAAATGTGGGGGGAAAAAAGGAAAAAAAAAAAAAAAAAGGAAAGGTCCCCCAGCTAGGAGATTTTTAATAGGTCAAGATGATGAGATGATTGCAGCACTGGAGTGCTCTGCTCTCCTACATGAGCCAGCATTTTGGTTCTACTTACAAAAGCATAAAAATGCTGATGAAGTGGTCAAGAATTTAAGTTGTTGAAGCTGCTGCATGAAGTGACTATTTAATTAGCAATTTTAGTTTATCATGCACAAAATTTAAGACTAAAGGATCCTGTCTTCTACACAGAAATGTCTTCTTCAGCTTCTTCCTCTGAATCCAAGAAAAAAACCAGTAAACTAATCCCTCTCCTGGTTTAGAAGCCACTTTTGTAAATGCTACTGTCAGTAAGGCTCAGTCCGATTCTTTGATATCAATTGTTATCTTTCCAGTGTCACTAAGGAGGATGGCATCATATGAGTTTGTTATGTTGATCAGTCTCAAATAGCTGTTCTCCATTTTAGCAAGACCTACGCAGTGTGCAATTACAGGAAGGCCTCGGAAAGCCACTGGAAAGAATTGGTAATGGAAGATGCTGTTTTCTTCATATTCCTTAAGGTAAGTCAAAATAAATCTCTTAATTATCTTATCTGATACAGTAAAAATCTAGTAGCAAAATTATGAGGTTTTAAAAATCTGATCCTTGACTCCTGAAATGAATCAAGTCTTGCCTAGCTAGGAGGTTACAGACAAGGAGGCAGACAAGCATTTAAATGAGCCAAACTAGAACAGCCCTCTTAAGTCATCTTTATTAAAAGTTCTGCATGTGAAGCCGTCCAAGTCTGGTGAAAAATTTCACAATTCTGTTTGGAGAAATTTTCCTGCAGCAGGGCAATGTGGTGGCATTCAGCTTGTCAGAATTCAGAGATTGAGCATGCTCCAAAGCTATCAATGAAGTCTGTTTAAAATAACGCAGAGTCCCTCTTCGGAAGTCCTATGCATATAGTCTCTCTCAAACTGTCTGTCAATCAATGACTGCCTGTATTTTCTTTCTCAGTACTTTTCTCTAGGTTTATGGGTAACAAAACCTGCCCACGGAATTCAAAATATGGGAAAATCTTGAATTTATACAGCAATATAACGATCCGAGTTTTATTCTCAGTTAGTTTCCTAATGATTTCTAACACTGCAGATGTCTTTTTGACAACAAATTCATTGACCTTATTTTTCCATTAAGCCAAACATGCAATTCAGGTACTTCAAAGAGTATTCCTATGCATATTGAATGTATTTTAATGGGTTTTTCTTTTATTAAGCTTTACTTGCTTTAGATTTTTTCATTATTTATTTTATATTAGCCTCCTATCTGATACCCATCACTACACGATTCCATGTATCACTGGCTGAGAGAAGACCAGCCCCTCCAGAGGCCAGAATTTTTCAATACCTACAATTTGGCTGGTATTCGCTGACGATTCCTTAAAAACGCCCGTCATTAAAAGCTGTTGCCATTTGCTGGTGGGGGGGCGCAGGGAAGCCCGTCTCCACCCGACTCGACGACCCCTTTCCCCAGGGCGCCGCTAGGTGGCACGGGCGTCCCACGGTCTCGGCGTCCCGCCCCACGGCCACGGCACCAGCGGCTCTGCCACCTGCCCGGCGCCGAGGGGCAGCCGCTGCATCCCAGAGGCGGCCAGCGAATGGAAACGGGCAACCGCTGGTTCGCTCTGCAGGCGGGGAGAAATTTTGTGACTCAGTTTATCAGCTTGTGCAAGTAAAGCTGCTGTTAGCGACGCCAGCGCTGAACCTGAAACACAGCAGTCGGGACTCCTGAACCTGGACGGCTGAAAAATAAGTTGACGCGGCGCTGTCTGGCATCGGCTAAAATCTCTTCTTGAAAACCTACTTGACCATTTCTGTGAGATTTTTTTCCCCTCCGAAATGAGAAGAGGTCAAATGTATAAATATACAAAGGTCAAATACGTAAATATACAAAGGTCAAATTTCCCCAGGGGATTTAACCTGTGCCATAACAACGTTTCTTTCCAAATGCTCCTTTTCTTTTTCTGTACTGAGATTTCCTTACACAGGGGAATACACCCTGGAAGTGTGTAAATGCTGGTCTGTGTATTTGACCAGTTGATCATTGGACAGGTACCTGCCCCAAAAGCCAGGTGTTCAAAGGACAGCATTGAGGGAGTGGAGGCCTTCTAGCAGCTCAAACAACTAAATGCAGTCATTACGGGGAAGATTAGAGGTGTGACAGGGAGGGGTATTTGCTGATAAATTCATCCAGATCACAGAACCAGAAGGCACACTTTGAAGATAGCTAAGGAAGTACACAGTCGAACTTTGGAGACCTGACTTTTTTTTTTTTTTTTTAACTTGGAGCTATAGTTACACGTCAGTGATTTAATAGTGGGATTGTTCTTTTGATAAGCAGCATATGAAATTGAGGTACCTATTTCACCTTTCTCTGTCTACCTGGCAGACTATGGAAAGCCAGAATGTCTTTAAGTGCTGACCCTGTGGCTGAAAAGGACAATTGCTAATTGCACAGTGCAGCTTGTTTATGTTATCTCTGTATGCTTTATTTTCTTTTGACAGATAGGCGGCAGGTATAGGTTAAAGATACATAAAATGGACCTATTTAGTGAAAACTTTGGACTGTACAAAACTGTTTCTACTTCCCAGAAAGGTCCCATGTCTTTTATTAGAAGCCCTCCAGAATGTCAAATGCATTTATCAATTCAGACCTATTGCTGGGATTACATCTCAATCACAATACGTTAAAAATTAATCTGTGTTGGAATGTCAGTTTTATAATTTCTTTACATACTGGTGAAACAGCATTTACTAATGTATCATCTACAAGAACAGCAAGAGCTGTATCCTGTTTTGGCTGCAAGTCTTCTGCTGCAGGAGGTAGCATGATAAAGGATATTGCCTTGCATCTTCTAAGTAAGTGCCGAGTAAGTGGAATCCACTACTAAATTAGCCAATCTGATGCTTGAATTTGTGCAATTTGAAATCCTAATTAAAGAAAGAAGCAAACTAGAACAATTCAAATCTCAAAAGAACGAGTTTTGTATGTTAGCTTTGTAGCTGTAGAATTCAGGCAATGTATCTTAGAAGTACTAGCAGTTTGTTTGCAATTGTGTCAAGAAGCATATAGCTCCAAGGTATGTTGAGTTTATGCTCAAGTGATAGGTACTTGTAGGATCAGAGTCCTGTGTGCTGTTTGCTGCTTTTCCATTTTGCTAACTACAGATGCAAATCATGATTTCTAATCCTATGMAGTACTATACAGTGACTTGTATAGTTACAGTCACACCAGTAATTGTTTTCATAGCTTCTACCTGCCCTCAAAATCTCCCCACATACTGATAGGATAAATTTAAAAACCATACGGTAGTAAGCAGGAACAAGTTTTTCAGCTCTATAAGCCAATAACCTTTGCCGTTCAAGGACTTGGTGTCTGCTTGGTATCTACTCCATTGCTGTAAAATCATGTCTGCCACCTTGCTGTTGGCTGCGGACAGTCCCTCATATTTAAAGAGAAAAGTCGAAACCAACCAAGCCAAAAGAAAATCCAAACTTTTAAATCAATTAAACATTAAGTTAGAAACTCCTGATTATTTCATGCAATCAACCAGATGAACAGCCTGAAACATTATATTTTATTTTCCACTTCACCATAATTTAACAACAATGTTCAGTGGTCAGGATCAGAAAAAGATCATGCACTTAAAAATCTTAAGAGTATCTGACAGACTGCTGGAATGAATTACAGACTTTGAGTAGTGTGTTCCTATTTACTCTTGAAAGAGTTTGTCTTTTTTAAAGACCAGATAATAATTTCTACTCTATTCTTGACTAATCCCTCCTAATATAACGTATTCCCTGCTTTTCACTCTATCCAATTCTATTTTCTAAAAACTCACAGTAATTTAGAAGATGAGATAACCAGTGTGGAGTGCAGACAAGAGTCAGCACACAATTTATGTATTTTCCTTATTTCATTTTTAAACTATTGTCAGATTTTTCTTCATGTCTTTCACATCACTTTCTGCACATTGAGAACACATCAAGTTATATCAAAAGTTTCCTTTCACTCATGTTTTTCGTTCAACTTTTCTTTCCTTGATAAATTTGATTAGCCTTCAGTTCTGTCAAGTTCATTCAGCGTTTTGCACAATCCCCCATAATTTTGTTATAGCACTTGTCACTGTAAAATTTTGCCGATTTTATGAATAAATTATTAAGACACTAAGCAACCCTACTTGTAAACTAAGTGCTGGAGCATCTCATTATTAAAAACTGCTGTTCTCTGTGACTCAGCTTGCTGTTCTTTAACCACTTTTTAAATCAAGACAAGCCTTTGCTTATTATTTCAGGGCTATTTAATATTTTAAGACTTGAAAATTTTTTGTCAAACCCTAATAAATGTAGCCTGCTGGATTGCCTCTGTCTGCTATTTTATTATGTTGTGGAAGTGTTCATTCTAAAATGTTAGAGGTTTATGTGTCTCTTTCAGAAGTTGCTTTGCTTTGACTTAAGTGATGGTTTATTCAGCTGAAATCATCAGTAGGAAGTCAGCTCATCAGAAAACTTCAGTCACAAAGAACCCTCTGAGCTTGCTTTGTGTATCTGAATCATGCTGCCACCATCACCTTACCACTTGCATATTCTTGATGACTGCCAGGCTGTCCTGTTATAGATGAGCCTCTTGCCTGGGGAAGGCTCCCTAAAACTCCTTCGAGTCATGAAAATATATGTCTATATTAGACTTACATAACTTATTCCCTGCTTTCCACCTATTCCACCTATCTCTGCTAGTGGCTCTTTCTAGGGATTTATAGCATAAAGGTGTCACTTCTCTGAGTTTATATCCGAATTCTTAACCTCAGTCTATATGCAACCAGAGGGCTTAACACAGCAGCATACACTGCAGTACATCATGGCACAAAGAAGCATATATGGCTATAGCTTATTCCCACAGGGGGAGGCAAGTCACTTATAAGCTACTTAACAATGAAGAAATGTAACCACACTGGACACTGTGATGATGTGTATATATGTGGTTGGTTTTTTTTTAGAAGAAAGCTTCCTTTTTTTCTTAGTCATCCATCTAAGTGAAATGACAGTCTCTTACCTCATATTAGATATAGAAAAGATGTGCTGCTTTAGCAGGGAAAAGCTAACTTAATGTGAACACTCCCAAGGTAACACTGTGCTTTTGTAAATAGTGAAATCAAGGTCTGAGAGCGCTACACAACTTCATCACCTGCACCTGCACATACCTTCTGCTGTATACAAGTTTTTCACTAGCTAGTGTTTAAATAACAAACCTTTTGCCCCACCCAGGTTCATTAATTTTAACTGTCAACAACCCAGTTCCCTTTCTGGTAACCCCTCCCTCTTGATTTTTCCCTTTTTTTGTTCTTTAATACTCTGTAAAAGACTGCCTAGCTCCAAATGGATATGAACAATTTCATTTTGCATTTTATGTTCAGACTTCTCAGCCTTCCTCTAGCTGCTCCTCCATGTGATAAGGTTTCGCTTTTTTCTGAAACTGCTGAAGTCCATCAGCTCATACCCTGTATCACGTTACGGCACTGTATTTAATTCCCAGAACTCGTTCTCTGCATTTACCAGCATCTCTTTTGAAAACGCAATATTGTTCTTTTGTGAAGTAGCTGTTATAATACTAGATTAATCAAATTACGTACTGTCAACCCACGGTACTGTCGGGGTTTTGGCCACTCCATGATCTCCCGCTGCAGCAAGTGGGCTTACCCCTGCAGTTTCTGGAGCTGGACTGCAGGGCAGGTTGTGTGCGGTTCCTCCATCTAATGCACGTGCACCTCCTGGAGACACCCTGGATGCAGCTCAGACAGCACCCCTCGACTTCCTTCAGATGTTCGTGCTCAGTCATGCCACGGTGCAAGGCAAAGTGACAACACCAAAGGACGGCAGATGGCCTTCGGCGACAGCCGGGGCACTGGTGCTCCAGCACAGCCACACTTCACTGGCTCCTGTTTATGTTAGTAATGTGGCGAAACTGGCCCGACCCTTGCGATTACAGCTCTTCTGAAGCCGGGGGACGGACTCACTGACCTCTCGAGTTCTGTTCACATGTACTTCTCTAAACTTCCTTACCGCGCTATACACTACTTGTTTTGCATCCCCAGCTGGCCAGCTGTATTTCACACACATTGTATGTAGCCCCTCTATGACAGAGAGATCACCCTACTGACAATAAACCCCCTTAAAACAATCCTTCTAAAAATCCTTTGTCTGACAACCACTGCTTGGCTCCCTACCCTGTGTTTTGGAAGGTGGTGAATAAGGCAAGCCAGCTATTTGTTTAATGTCTCTGAGCCAGAAGAGGAGAGAAGTTTGCCAAGTTTTATTATGGTGGGTGGCAAACAAGAACTGAGCCTCCAGCTGGTGGGGTGTTTTGTTTTTTTCTTCCTTGGAGATAAGGTGGAGGAATAGAAGTAAGTGGATCCTGCATATTCAATTCAATGACAGTAATTGTATCAGCTGTTTCAGAAAATTAGCAAGTGGTTAGCGGTAATGTTGTCTGACATTTCAGTATGATCTCTAGGTTTACGTGGGCCAGATTCCTCCAACTCCCATTTAACTGAGAATTAACACTGACAGGAGGTTCCACCGAGTTTACTCCTCCCACAGTAGGGAAGCTGCTGGAGGGATGTAAGAGTGTGGGATCTACCCCAGAGATGGTGGGTGAATCCCTCAGCAGGGGAAGCTTGGCTCAGGTTTTGGGCGTGAAGCACTCTGCGCTTTGCTGGTGCTAAGTGAAGAGAGCTCTCTCCTCCTTCCACACATCAAGGACCGCCGTAACCTTCAGGAACAGCGTACACATTTTTAAAACACAATAAACATCCAGAAATGCAGGCCAGACCCAAACCTCACTCATCACAGATTAATTCTGGAAGTGAACTTTAAAGTGCCTTTAGCTCTCAGAAAGATTTTTGCTGTGTGGATTCCAGTTAAACAGTGGAAAAATTATTGAGAATTTTTGGCTCTGTATTTTAACCAATCAAAGGAGCCGAGGACTTGGGATAAGCGTGTTTCTTTTCTTGTAAATATAATCAACACAACTTTCTTGCACCATGCATGTATGCTAACACCCTTTACGTTATTATAACAGTTTGCAGCACCAGCTAAATAGGAGTCTGTCCTACAAGCACAGACTAGGAGGAGAAAAGACTCAGCGGTGTGGGTGATGGAAAAGAAGAAGGGTTGCAAAACGTTACTCACCACCAGAGGAATGGAGCAGATGACCACCACCAGGGAAGTGGCAATGAGCAGAATAACCATCTGGATCTCTGCTCCAGCCATCCGACGGAAGCTCCGGCGTCTGCGAAAGTCAGATAAACGGCTGGAGGTGGTGTCCGTCCCCAAGGACGTGCGCCGCATGAACTGGCGGTGCATGCGAATGAGGGCCACACACACCAGGATGTTGCAGATGACGGTGACCATGATTAGGAAGGAGCTGAAGCCGGCGTACATGTAGGAATATGCCGCATGGGTGGCCTCCTTTGCTCGCCAGTCTATGAAACACCAAGTGTAAGGGTATTGCAAGGTAGATTTGCCGAGTCCCATGCTTGGGAGGGCGCAGAACAGCACATTGGAAGCGTAGATGGCAAAGAGTGTGAGCCCTGCCAGCTTCTTGTCTACATAATGGTTGTAGAAATATGCATGGTTGATGGCCAGGTACCTCTCTATAGACATGGCACAGATAATGCTGAGGCCAGAGAGTCCAAAGAAGAGGAGGATGAAGGAGCTGTACTCACACAGCGCCGGTCCTCCCGGCCAGCGGTTCTGCAGGTAAGTGGCGATAGTGACCGGACTCACCAGACAGGTCCCCAAGAGATCAGTGACCGCCAGCCCACAGACCAGTGTGTAGAAAGTGGTCTCCTTCTGCTCCTTCCTGGACTTGCACAGCACCACGATGGCTATGAGGTTGCCCACCACACCAAAGATGAACATGACGGTGGGGATGGTGGGGGGCTTTCCGCCCTCGGCCCCGCTGGCGGTCCCATTGGCGGAGCCATTCGCAGGTGGCATTATAGTGGGGTTGAAGGACATGATGCCCACGCTGCCGCTGGTGAGTCGAGCAAAGGCGAGAGCGGGTCCGAAAAGGAAAGAGAGAGTAAGGGAGGGGAAGGGATAGTCTAGTGTGGAAATAAAAATTCAAATGAGGGAGAAGGGGAAAAAAACAAAAAGTGGTGTATTTTAGTTAAAAAAGGAAAAAAAAGTCCTAAAGAGGAGCCGAAGCGGGGTGCCGTCCGGCAGTGAGCGACTGCAGCTGGGGGAGCCGAGGCTGCCTCTTCCTGCCGCTGCTGTCTCCGCGCAGACCGCAGCGCTCCGCCGCCCAGCCCGGAGAGGGATCGGGGCGGCCCGAGCGCGGAACCGAGCGGAGCGGAGCTCAGCGGAGCCGCCTCACCGCCTCTCGCACCGGCGCCGGGGAGGGCTCAGCGCGGTGCTGGGGCGGCTCTGGGCGGGCGGGCGGCGGCTCCAGGTGCTCCCGGGGGCGGCGCAGGAAGGTGCCGGAGCGCGGTGGCCGCCGCTCATCCCCTCCCGCCGGCCGGCGCGGCAGTGCGGTGCGTTGCGGGGCGCGGGCGCCGTCTAACTCCCCGCGGCGCTCCCGCCGAGTTTCGCCGCGGAGGGCGGAGGCGGCGAGGGCAGCTCCCGCCGCTCCTCCCCGCCCTCTCGCCCCATTGGCCGCGCCGGGGAGGGCAGGTTGCGCGGGGCCGGGCGCGGGCACCTCCGCCCGGGGCTGCCTGCGGGGCGAGGCGGGGCGCCGGCCGGGGGAGGCGGGCGGCCGTTGATGGCCGGGGGGGGGGTGTGTGTGTGCTTTCTGTGAGGAGACGGCGGGCACCGGCCGAGCTGGGGGCACTAGCCCGCGCAGCACCCGCTTGGCCGTCTCCTCCCCCGTGGCCGGGAGGCCCCGTGCCCCCTCGGCCCATCCCTCGGTTGTAATGGATGGGAGCGAGGGCTCCCCGCACCTTCCCCTACAGGGCAGCGCTGCTGGACGGGCACCCTGAGGGAGCCGTGTTTACCGAGGAGCTGGCTTGGCGCAGGCCAGGCCCGCCATATTCCAGCGGGGAGCCCTGAAGGGGGCCCGGGCGCCGCGGGACGCGGGCTGGCGCAGGGGGTGAGCTCGTGTCACCTCCACGCCCCGGGGAAGGAAGGGGCTGGTGGCCCAGAGCCTCTCACTGGCTGCTGATTCACGAGTGGCAGCTGGGAGAGACTGCGGCCGGGCCGTTTATCACAAAGATAAGCACAGGTGCAGCGAGGTGATACCACAGAGCACGAAGGCTGGCAGCCGACGGTCTTGCATCAGGCAAGCGTGCCCGGTGTCTCCCGCTGCCGAAGAGAAGATCTCCTGATGTACTGCCTGTATCTGGCCTCTGTTAGTGAGGTAACTAAACACAGGAAGGGTGTGTATACGTTCAAGTGAAATGTTTATATGTTTGTTTCAAGAACTTGTTTTGTCTTGACCGTGAGGCGATCATGTATGAGTTGGAAATAGGGTTACACTTGCTGGCAAAGCCTCAAGATTATAGTTCAGTCTTCAGCTGGGCTGATGGAGGGACAGCAGTCTCTTTTATGCAGTGCCTGCGTGGCAGCTTTCACCCAAGTGGTGGTGGTGGAGGAGTCCCTAGTCCAGAAACGTCCACAAAAACCTAGCACGGCAACAGGTACACGCATGGGTGTTTCTGCTGGAGGGGAGAGTACTAGTGACTGATGCTAATGCTGTTGGGTCAGCGATGAAGCTTAACACCGTCGTACTGGAT
The DNA here is from genome assembly GCA_035582835.1 of Phoebastria nigripes. Taxonomy (NCBI): domain Eukaryota; kingdom Metazoa; phylum Chordata; class Aves; order Procellariiformes; family Diomedeidae; genus Phoebastria; species Phoebastria nigripes. The sequence goes on from JAYKAV010000267.1 coordinate 271,481, forward strand.
CGGACACCCGGATCCAGCTGGTCTAATGCCCTTTCTCATACATGAGGTGACATCGGTTGCTACGAAGGACACAAAACCTGTGCTCTGAAGCATGACATGTATATCCTTACAAGAACCTTTTCTCTGACATAAAGGCAAAACGTATTCTAAAAGTCTGATCTTTTTTCAGTCTTACTATCCTCCCTCCCCCCCTCTTTTTTTAAGCCTGTGAAAGTGATGCCTGGGGACTTACTAGCATTCTGTAAAGTCACGATAATATCATGACATACTGACAGCAAAAGTACTGACATAACAAAATACATGAGAGGAGAGAACAAGTGTGTACTGTGGGAAAGAGAACGAAGAGTTGCAATTTTCAATGCTGTATGAATAGACATGAAAAAACCGATTTTTTTATTTGATCAGCTTTTTAGTGTTATCTAACTGCTTTGAAAACTAAAATTCAGGTTTAGAAAAAATAGTTGATTTTGAAAGAATGCATACAGAGATAAATGATAGTAGTGGTGGTGGTCTGGTCTGCTCAGAGAAAATAACTGGTTTTTTATGTTTTGCTAGTATTAACAGCTCTTTTTCTTTTACAAAATTGGAAAATTCTGTCACAAGCACAGAGCTACATGTGGGAGTAGAGGTTGCTCAGTTAGGTTTGCCTAATTGTCAGAAGCAAATTAGAAGCGTTTCAAAATACTTTAAAAAGAAGCACAGGACAAAGGTTATTTTTTTTCTTATCTTCTAAGCAGTTTTCCAGCTGTTCCAGGAAGGCTGACCCAGGTACAGAGCAAGCTCTGAATTCAGGTGGTGTAATTGCACATGCTTTCTCAATAGTCCTTCTTTCCTACACTGAGACTTTGGTGCTCTGGTATTAGAGGCCATAATGTGGGATTAACTTAACACAGGTGCAGCAGTCATTACTAGTATGGGAAAAGAATTACCTTGCTTCCCTGAAGCGGTGCAAAGGTTTTTAATGACTAAGGGCAGAGGAAATGATTGGTGTTTCTCTGTTGCTGCCTTTTTTTCACTTTTTTTCTTATCCACAGATCCAGTCTTGGGAGGTATTTTGACCATCTCAGACTGTGTGTCTTCAGAAGCCTCAATCTATAGTAGAGGGTGCTTGGGTTCTTCTGTGGGGTATGTATACATGTGTGAGTATGTGAAGGAGTGAATGCTGTTTTTCATTCTATAAGGTCTGTCTTATAACGGATACATTTAAGGAACTAATGAAAAATGCAGGGAAGCCAGGAAAATCAATGGAGAAACCGCAAAAGTATAGCTTTGAGTGCAAGGATAGTGAGATCAGTTTTGTGAAATAGTGTTAGTTCTTTAATTAGACAATATGATAGAAATCAGTCACAGAATTGTGGGACAGGTTGCATGTGAGCTTACTGTATCTACTCATTACAGTTATTAGAAAAAATCAGCAACTTTTAGGAGTTTCCCTTTGAACTAATGGTTCTGATATCTAGAACTCCTAGTCAAGATGAAAAGCATAATCACACAAAAGCCTTAGTCTTCAGAGCAAAGAAGAGACTTAAAGTGGAACTGAAAAACTAAAGAAATTCCACTTCCAACATGAGTAGTCATGCTGTCATGGCAGCAATGTCACACGTTGTAGCATTGAGTAACCACCAAAGAATTTGTGTTTGTGTGGAAACCACTTAGGTGAGAAGTCAAAATATCACAAAGAAAAAATGAAAGCTTTAGAGTGATAATCATGTATGGAAAAAACCCCCGTTCATTTAAACAATACTAGATTAGAAAACACGGACACTGAACATGATTAGGATAAACTTTTACTTGCCTCAGAGTAAACTTTTTCTGATTTTAATGTTACAATTTTTAGAAGATTAATACTGAAATACATGCGTGAACTACTATAGCTTGATTAGTTGAGCTGTATAACTAACTGTGGTCACATTCCTAGCTTGGTGAAAGATTTAAATTAAAATGCTTGACCTTTTTTTTTCTTCTTCCGTGGTGTGGTAAGAAGCTCATATTTATTCAGCATGTCTCAGCTGCCATGTGATATCCCTTATAAAGCTCCTTTAGCCAGCTGATTGTTCCAAAACCTTACCTGCGTTGCTCAGGGGCAGCTGGAATATAGACAACTAAACTACACAAAGGTCTCCCTGCTGTATGTAACTGTGATTTTAACACCAAAATGCCCATGTAGGCATGTGAATTGATGGGTATTTTCTGGAGGTGCTTCTATGAGCTCCGTTTCCAGAGGAGCTATGTGTTCAACGGGCAGTAAAAGTGCATATGCAGCCAATTTTGGAAACTTTTTGTAGCTCTTAACATGCTGCAGGTCTGAAAAACATTTTGCATGTTAAACTCCCATTAAATATCTGAAGTTCAGTAACATTCTTGACTTACTCAACAGTTTGTCAGCCTTTCTCCTTTGGTGGGAAATTTGGCTATGGGAAAACTTTCTTGTTGCTTTTTTGCTTAATTTTTGTTCAGCTGTCATGCTTTTGACACATAAAGTTTTTCAGGAAAAAAACCACCATTAGACTAAACTCTGTCTGTGTGCCAAAATAAAATCATTAATAGACAATGGAAATAGACGGTACCAAATGTTACATAATAGTCTTTCTTTAATTAATCATTAGAAAAGAAAAAATACACAAGGAGTAAGTTGAAAAAATGTTTAAAAGGAAGCAGAGAATTCTGTAACGTAATTTGAATAGAAATAGCATTGTAAGTAGGTAAAAAAATTTATATTTTAAAGCATATGATATTTTCCTGCCCACATATTTTCATATAAAATCATCACAGATAGTAACAGTATTAAATTTGTTTTAGGAGTTCTGGTTATTACTAGTATGACTAGCAATTTTACTGGTACTTCTGGCACATTTCCGTTGTACCTGATAAAACATCTTGATGAACGGGGGATTTCCCTGGGTGGGGGAATTCTCTGGGGCGTGAGAGCCATCCCCCCCCACTGCTCTTCTCGCTGCATGACTGTGGAGGAGAGAGCTGCAAACTGCCACTGCCAGGGGATCTGACAGTGCGCTGGCATGCGAGGCACCTCTGCACTCCAGTAGGACACTATCGTGCCAAAAAACACAGCTCTATAATTTACTCCACCGTCATGTGTTCCGTATTAGTCAATCATGCTACTGAAGTTTGGGGTTTTTTTTCCTGTTTAAACGATGCTGTTAATCTTTATAGTACACTGAATTACTTTTTCCTCTGTAATAACATTTGTCACTGCAGCAGTACGTAGTGCTATTTTAGCAGTTATGAAGTCTGCATTAACAGTTAAAGTACTTTAAAGCTGTTTTTTTCAACCCATTTCTTTGGAGCAGTATAGATTAAATTAGCTTCTTCCTCAACTGTTGCTTATACTGTTTTTTCTGAATTTTTTTAAGTTTGGCAGTTCTTACTTGCCTTTCAGAGGCCAACAGTGTAAAAGGGAAGTTCATGGAAGAGCACTAATAATTAGCTGTCAACATAATTTTTTGTTTTAGAGCCCTTAAAATAATTTTGGCTATTTCAGGTCTTACCTGATGAGTCACAAATAGACAGCGAAGTCAGACCCTATGCAGAAAAAAATGTTGTAAATTAAATTCCTCTTGGGCACAAACTGTGGCAGCTTCACTGAAGTAAACTAGTATCTTTTTAGAACATTTGCTGGATTGGTTTTACAGGGAACTTGAGAATATACTTTGTAAATATTAGCAATTGGAAATTTTTGTATTGTTGGCTGCAGTTGGCTGTGTGTGGTGGTTCATTTTGTTGTGAAGAGGTACAGTAATGGACGGCTGTGGTGGAAGCAGAAACAACCCAGCATTGCACAGGAAGTAGTTACCTGGCAGGTCCTATTCGAGCCTAGCTGTTCTGCAGATTTTCCATGAGAGATCTGAAGACTGAAGACTCTTTCCAAGGATCCTGACTGTAACTCTGTGATGGTATCTGTGTGCCAGAAATTTCAACAAAGTGGCAGGCTTTCTTCTGTTTCTTTTTTCTCTTGAGATGTGGTAATGGGACCCAGGATTGTGTTAAAAAACCATATTCTGTAACTTTGAAGAAAGAACTGAAGCTGTGTATTTCTGTTTGAAAGTTGAAACTTTTATCAAGTGTTAAAACCTGTGTACCAAAGGCACCTGTGATGAAATCAGTGGACCTGTGATTTTTGCAGCCAGATTAACAGTCATGGAAGTGGCTTAACTCATGATACGGTTTTGTAGCATTCCTTTCTTTGTTGTCATACTTGGCTTTGTTTTTTTTCAACACCTTCTTGTAAAATAAACTGAAGTTTCTCTGGAAAATATACTACCTCTGTACAAATTATGTTCTCTGTTTCTATCCTGGTGAAGTACTCCAAGAAGATTGTCAGAAATTTTGAGGTGAAATTTGTTTTCTTCTGTGAAGGTACCTGGACCATCTCTGGAAAGAGGCAGAATCCTTTATAGTATGCTGAGGCTGTGTGCTACCTCTGCAGCATGAAGGCTGGCTTGGGCATGTGATTTGAGGCTAGATGTGAGTTACGATCAGCTGAAAGTTTAACAGAAGTTTTTTCTTGTACCATCCTGCCCACTATGGGGCTGGGCTTGAAAGTGTTTCCAGCTGTCAGGATGGATTAACAATTAGTAGTGCAATGCAATGGCTCTTTCATTGCCTGGTGGAAGAATTCTCCTAATAAACAGTGAGGCTGGGCTCTTCGGGAAAGATTTTTCCTTTTTGTAAATGCTTGCCATTGCAATTATTCAGAAAGTTTTTGTACACTATGTAACCACTGTATGTAATCAAATCTTGCACGGAGTGAATTATATCACATTAAACTTTGAATTCTGAAAGATTCCAGGACCAAGAAAAATAATACAAACCAACAAGCTACTGGATACTATCTGTAAATCAGGAGCTTGGTTCTTAGAAAAATCTACTTAAGCTCATTGAAAAAAGGCTAATTTTGTGGGAATGATTCATGTATTAGGTGAGTCAGTTATCTTTCACTAAGAGGACACTGGCTGCAAAATCATTGGAATAAACCCCAGCTTTAGCAAGCCTGTAGCAAATGACAAACTATATTTGCAGCTGAGTGCTTTTAAGAAGGTCTGCAAAAAGTTTTTAAGGATATATTTTCTTGCCTGTAAATTCTCTGTTATTCCAGCAGAGGGTAGTTTATCCTCTAGGAAGCTAGGTGTGTTGAAGGAATGATCAGGAAAGGTAACTTAATGATTCCCCTTTCCTTTTATTTGAGATAGGGCAATAAAAATGAACTTCAACAGACTGACCTCATCAGATTAACAAATACTGAAACATACTGTTAGGCTATGGTATGTTCTTAGGCTGGAACTGGAAAAGGCAGTCAGATTCAACAGTAGTCCCATTTCTGTCCTGCTACCAAGCACTTCATTTGCCCTTTAGGAATTACTGCTGTTTGCTTATGCTGAGAACAGTTGCATTATCAGCCTGATGCTTAACAGCTACTTGACTTTCATTTGTCAGCTAGTAAAGTAGATACAACGTGAGACCTTTTTTATTCTGAATGCATAGAATCACTCTAGTTGAAGAGTATTCGGCTTGTTTATAGTTGCTTAAAAACTTTCAGATCTGGACTGATGCAATTGTGCCTGGTTTTAGCTCTTTATTCTAGGGCAAGGCTATCTTAGCTGTGGTAGTGAGACACACACCACTTTAAGCCTGGTACAAAGTTGGGAGTGGTTCTGCTAGAGGTGGTATCTATCACCCTTCCTTCTGCCACTGCACCCACTGCTACAACAGCTGATGTTAAGGAGAATGTATGTTTGTGGATTGTCGTGATAGTACCCGCCTGCATCTGCTCTCTGCTATAGTACGTGGTGACTAGGGGAATACTCTTTCTGATATTTTATTTTAAATCAGTCGTCAGGGAGCAGTCCTGCCAGTAAGCTTCTGTGGCTGTCGGTCCTGAAGTGCAGCAGAAGCTCTTCTGATACGAGAACATGAGGGAGTGCAGTGACTACCGAATCTTTGGAAGGATAACAGAAAGGATGTGTGGATCTGCAGCTATTCTGTTGCCATGGTTCAATGAAGCCCTATTACTCAGAATTTATTTCTATTCAAAGTGGCGTTTCAGCTTCTCATGGATATTAGCCTTTTTACCTGATTTCTAGAAAGAGTAGTTTGGTCCACTGATCATGGAAAGAAAAGGCAGGGTGTGCTCTGAGAGCCCCAGGAGGAAAACTAAGTATGGGTCTGTACTTTAGGCTGCTTTGGGCCTCTGTGGGTCTTGCAGCTGGCATGTGAAATTTTCAACACAGCCATCGATAAACCACCTAACTGAATAGTAAATAACACAACAGCAACTAATACTTATCATTTTATTCATCTTAGAATATAAAAAATAATAAGTACTATGCTGCATATTTTAATTTTGAACATCTGTATCATTTGCTCTGAAAAAAAAAAAGGCAGTACTCCTTAAGAAACCTGTGAATATGGTTAGTGTCAATCATGTCCATGGAAATGCTTCCATGGCTAGTTTGATCTTGGCGTTAGTATCACTCGGAGTTTTCCCTGTGGTGTATGGGACTTCTTTTTTTCTTTTTTTTTCTGTTTTTTTTTTTTTTTTTTTTAAAAACATATGTCTGAGTCAGGTAGGCCTGTAAGTCAAATCTAGCTGTATCCCTCTGTGTTATAGACTTTTTCCCCCTCTTCTAGTTTTGACTGTCCTTTCAGAAATAACACATCATTGTTTTCTATTTATTGGGAAAAAACCCAGACTATATCAGGGATGAATAATGTATCTAAATTCCTTATTTTGGAGCAATACAAGTGTAACCAATTACCTTGATTCGATTTTTAAACACATATTCTACATGATCAAAGGAATACAGAAGAGCTTTTATATGGATCAGTAGAAGATTTATGTCATGCTCTCCACCAATTATACAAGAAGGCTAGGCAATTAATCTCTTAAGGCAGGCACTTTGGTTAAGGTATCTTACTAACGTGGGATGATTCCAGGCCTGAGTACCGATCCAAGATCGCTGTTGTCTAAACACCAGACAGACAGAAGGTGGAGGAACCCGGGACAGCTTTTCCGAAGTCACACAAAGGGTTAGTGCCAGAATTGTTACTTGCCTGTCCCTTGCAATCTCAGTTGACTCTGTTGCCTTCCAAAGTGGGAATAGCTTTGTCTGGAGGAGGCAGACCCATTTATAGTTGATTTAATGTATTTAGTTTGAACTTTGTACTGTTTCACTGGTAACAGTTTGCAAATGTCTGGTTAATTGAGACTATAAGCTTGTCACAGATGGAAAATGTATGTGTTAGCAATTAATATACTTTAAATAGGCATAAGTAAACTTTGAACCACTGCATTCTGTAATAAACAGTTCACCATTTATTAAAGGTATGTATTATCTTAGTAATATTTTTGAGCAGTTTATAAGTGAATCTTCATACGTACATCTGGTATTTATATATCCTATCCATTATTATAGCATCTGGCTGTGGTAGAGTAGCAGACTGGAACAAAAATGAACTCCATTCTCCTTAGAAATGTAGATAGATAAGAGTCTTAAAAAATATACAAATTGAATTCCTGATGCTGTTTTCTTCGCCAGCTGGAAAGCCTCTCACTGTCGGAAAGGCATTCAGTGTGTTTGACATTAAGGGTGGGGGAATGTTTGTGTAATTATAAATGTTAGCCTTGCAAACACGCCTTTTGATTGCAACAGCCTGAACTTCCACATGTCAACAGGAATCGTAACTTTTCACAAGATAAACCTTCGTTTATGTACCTTGGCATTGTTGCTGCTCTTTTCTATATAATTTCAGTACGTATATTGCTAAATTGTAGCTGAATTTTACACGTGTGCACGTTTCAGATGAGACATTTAGATAATGTACGTATTCTTGACTAAACATTCAGTTGCTACAGCTACTGTATGCAGCTGTAACAGTTTTGGTATTGTGATGAAAGCTCAAATTGCACTGAGTATGAGTAATTACCTGTGATCATATAGGCTTGTGATATCTTGTGCAGTGCTGCTGAGCCTAGTATTAATTTTAGAAAGGTTGTTGGTTGCTGAGGTCTGAACATTTTCAAGGAACTCTACATGAAAAAACTTAAGTGCTCTACAGTGTCTCTACAGTGCTTCACAGGTGGTTTTGTTGTTGTTGTGTTTTTTTATTTGGTTTCAGTTGGAAGAATTATTTAAGAACTTGAGGATGGATTTAGGAAGTGGAGTGGCTGCAGTCCTTATCTAATCTGAGGAGGAAGAAGGAAAGAAGATTGAAGATGCGACCATGTCATGTGAAGGGTTGCACTTTAGGACTGTTTGTTTTAGTATAGTAAACGAAGTGTCCGTGTGCTTCCCATCCTTTCTTAGATAAACTGACTTTCACGTGCATGACGTGTTGTCTAATCCTGGAAATGATTGGGCAGTTCTCAGAAAAATGATAGCTCAGGATGTATTAAGCTTTATACATCAAGCTGTACCAAGCATTTCTGTGCTATGGGAGACCCCTTGAGACATGCTGACAAGAAAGAAAAGGAAGACAATGCAAAGGAGCAGTGTTTCTGTTGGATGATAATGGCCTATGGAAATCTCAAAGGTGTATGCCATCTTGTTTGTAATTTCTTCCTGCATGTATATCTGTAATACGCTTATTGCAGTAATGCTTCAACCACACCTACCTGAACAGGTGCAAGTATAGCAGTGTTGTGGGACACCCTCTCTGACAACTCAGCTCTGGAAGGAATGTGTGTGATGTGTCACTCAGTTCATGGACATGTATGCCATGTGGAAAGCATTCCTGCATAATGTCCTGATGCATATTAATTAGACAAGCAAGATACTTATGTGATGTAAATCAGATAATTTCTTGGAAATGTACTGATTCATATCACAACTGAGAATCTAACCCAGTATCCCTAATTAGGGGAAATTACAATCTGTGTTACAAATAATCTAAAATAATTTTATATATGTTCAGGGAGAGAGATGCACATAGAATGTTTTATTTTAATGATTCATGGTTAATCATTTTAATTTTATTAGTGTGATGAGAGAGGGATATTATCTGCATGGCTGTGGAAAGATGGTAGCTTTCAAGAAGACAGCTAGTGTGGCGTACAAATTGTGGGAGGTTTAGTGATAAGTCTGGAAATGATGGAAGAGAGGAACACAACGGGAGCATGTGGAGAAGTAGAGTTGGAGAAGACTTGTTTTGTAGGTGCAATTCTTTTCCTCTGAACTTCACTGTTTGTATATCCAAAAAGTTTTTTTCACTCCATTTCCTTATGACTTTCTGTTGAATTACAGTAAGTGCTCTTAGTCTGGGCTGCTCACTTTTAAACTCTATCGCCTAGCATCCACCCAGATTTGTGCTGCTGCCCAAGTCATCAATGTATTTCCCCACTGTGGCAGTGACACCTTGCTTCTTGATCTCTTCTCTAACTCACTGGGCACCACACTCACAAAGAAAAGCACAAGTTGCTGCAGCTTTGAGCTTTGCAGTGCCCAGGTGCTCAGTGTTAGTGAATTAACATCATTAAGGTTAGCTGCTTAGGCAGTCCCTCTGAAAAGGAGAGTTATATGGCATATCCCAACAAGCTGAATGGAGAGCTGCTTGGGAGAGATCTTGAAAAGAACTTCAGATGGGGGAGTGCCTTAAGCAGTGTCATTGTCTGGGACTGGGATTCCATAGTCTTCTTCAACTCAGGATCCCTCTCCTGAAATTAGCCATATAGCCTTTTTTGTTCAAAAACTCTTACTGTTCTATTTCTTGCCTGCCACTCCCAATGCAGGCTATGCACTAGCTCAGCAGTTAAAAGGCAGCAGGCTTGTGTTTGGTTCCTTCCTCTGCCTGAGGGAGCTCTAATCAGCGTCTCCTATCTTCCAGGAAAGTATCCTGGCTATAAAATACTCTGAGGTGGGATGGTTGCAGTGCCTCCTTTTGAAGGTGTTTTGCTTTGCGTGGAATAATTAAATATTAATTGGGAGTGCAAAAGAAGATCAGTTTAGGGATTAGTTCACACATCTGGGAGTAGAGACATGGGTTTTAAGCCCTAGCTCCAGGGAACACTTGTCATTAGTCTTGCTGTCTGTCTTCAGCATGGTTTTCTGAGGATGTCCTTGATTAGGGTGTCACAGCTGGGGGAAGCAGAGGAATGTGGAACTATCCGTAGATATGAACAGAAGTGAAACTGATTAAAATTAAGATGGTGCTAGAGATGTCGGCTATCTTGAGCAATAGCAGCTGAGTGTGCTGATATTCAGGGTTAAGTAGCAGTGATGATGCTGAGTATCTAATTTTGGAACTTAAACACCAGATCAAGCATCTAAATCCTACCTATAGTATACTTATACAGATCTAACCATGCATGTCAATGCTGAAAATGTAAGGTATTTTCAAAGTCCCATGTAATCTCTTGTGTTGCTGTCACTGCTTCGATCCTTTTTGTGTTGTATGTGTCTCTCAAACCTCTTCCTTGTGTCTCCTATTTTCGTGGCTTCCCATTTCCATATATGTTGCCACTTATTCTTGTGAGAATCCCTCAGTTCCTTTTTGCTAGATTCCATGTCTAAAATTGCTCCTTCAAATACACTATGTCATGTATCTGTTCAAAGCTGATTATCTTACTGATAGTTTCTGTAGGTTGTTTTTAGCTTTCATCGCTTCCTTATTGGAGTGCTTTCTGATACCATATTAACCAACTTGACTAATGTATGACAATGTTCTTTCTGCTCACTTTTTGTTTCCTACAGGAACTAATCAATCTATTTTATCTGAATTATTATCCTAGTTTTTGTTGATTATTTTACTGGATGGTCATTGGTAGTCACCTTTTGAGAGATTAATGGCTCATCCAGTATCTTATACAAATATATAAAGATTTAAATAGTAGAAATGATCTGTACCAGTCACATTTTTATCAGTGATCTGAATTCTTCCAACGTTTGGGAACTATGCAGATTATAGGACTTTGTTCTATTTCTTTAATAATTATGACCATCAAGAAAATAATACTTTTTTTTCAGTTTTACTACTGGTTCAGAAGGAACTGTGATGATAACTGAATTGTATTTTCAAGCTGTAATCTAATATGATTTTAGTTGTAACGTGGTAAGCATATAGTAGTGACTTCATCGTAAAAATTGTGGTGGGTGTTAAAGTTGTACTTTACTGCAAACCACATTTTTAGCAGAGTCCAGAAGTAGTCAAGAAGGCTAAACTGGTTATGGTAGTTCGCTTTCACCGTCACAAAGCTTTGCTAATAAATAGTGTGCTTGGTAAGACTCTCTCAGTAGCTAAGAAAACCCCACATAAACCCAGAAATTTATATGACTTCTGTAAATGTCTAGTATCTAGAAATTGTTAATACAAAAGCCGATGTTGTAGACTTCAATTTTTGGAGTAGTTTCTATTCAGGAAACTTAAATGCCAAAGACATCTGTAGTGAACAGTATTTTGAAAAAGTGTGTCTGTTATTGTAGGACCTTCCTGGCAGTTCTAAGCATTGTGTTTTGTCTGGGAATAAGAAGAGAATGTGTTAGAGCAATACCTAATCTTTTATAAACTATAAAACCCGGTCTAAAGTCCATTATAATAGAAACCAGAAACCTGTTTAGATGTCTGAAATATCACAGCATGGCAGATTAATGGGTATTTTAGTGATACTGAGAACTGCAGTATCTATTTTAGTAGAGCAGCATGAACTTTTCAAAATACTAGTTGTTTTATCTGAAGTACACACAGATACTACTATCAGTCCATTTTAAAGAAAATGGATCATCATGTCATTTCAAGAGCACCAGTAGAGGTAGTTTTGACTATATGCTTTCCCACTGATTTAAGAGTGTAATGCATTTTCATTCAGCCCCAACATACATTATCTAGCCCTTTTATCTGTGCAGAGACACAGTAAGAAGCATTTAATACTTTTGTGAAATGTTTGCAGTCTTATTTAATTTTTTTCTCTATGCTGCATTAAACCGACGATAGTAAGTATAATGTATAGTTTTCATCCAGACTGATGTACTCAGTTACTGTACTCAAGGTATTTAGCATTGCAGTGATTTCTGATATAATAATTCAAAACTGAATTAACTGCTTTACATTTTTTTTTACTCTCCAGCTGCCACATTATTTAGTATTAATGAGAAAATCTGATTCCCTTTGTGAACTTACCAATACAATGTAAAGTAGTTGTGATTCTGGTCTTAGGGGAAAAAGTATCCAGATATGCTTGGAATTGCGCAGTTACTAACTTCTCTCTTCTTCTTCTCTCTAATCTCCCCCTAACAGGGAAGAGGTCAGAGAGTTTTTGATAGCCAGCCAAGAAAGTTGCATCATAAATGTTTTAAAATGACAAATAAAATTCCATTAATTGTGACCTGTTTCTGTGAAAGTGTAGTGATGCACCTAAGTCAAAACAGATTGAAATCATGCTGTGCTGTTCCTGGCTGGTGTTTTCAGGGTATTAGCAGAATATTTGCTACCTGTGGTTGAATTGAAGGTACATTGAAAATGTCACCAGCCATTGTCATGATGGGGTAAAAGTTCCATTATTTCTTTGTCAGTTACTCCTTCACTGACAACCTGTATGTTAGGGATTTGAATGTTTTTCTTTTTTAATCTTAAAACTTTTTGTGTGTTCTTCATTTCATTCTTCACTTCTGTTTTTTTCAAGCAGCCTCAAATTCAATTTGAACTGTCTGATTCTTTCAGTTGTGTTCATCTCTCAGAGAGACATGAACAGTGAGTAAACCTAATATAAAGTAATATTGGATAACAACTTATAAAGTAATATTGGATAACAACTACAAGCCCTGACTCAGAGTTCCGTTTCATTTTAAAGATTGACTTTTTTTCCACCCTTTTTCTTATGTTGGGTGTGTGTTTATTACCCCTGAAACTGCCACTTTGAGTTATTCCTGGAAATAATGTTGATGCAATATGTATAGGGAACAGGGGAGTTAAAACTGATCCAAATCATGTCTCCTGTCTTCAGATCACCAGCCTTAATGCCATTTCTGAACTCCAGTGGGGCATGTGGTTTTGAGGAAGATTGCAGAGGGGCATAAAAGAAGAACTGCATCCTAAATTTACGCTTAATTTCCTCCATGCGCTTGAATTTGACCTCCAGAAGTTTATTTAGCAGAATGGTTAGTAGAGGCAACAGAACTCTTGAGCACTAATGAGGTACAGAAAGATAAATACACTTCATAATAAATTCATGTTACTATCCACTCAGAACAAATTTTAAGGAGGCAAATGAAAATTAAATATTTATAAATAAAATCAACTGAATTGCAAAACAAGTTTCAGTCTTTAAGAGGAAGGGGAAGCCTTCTGAAAGCTAAAATTGCTGTTACAGTAACTGGAAGGGTCAAATATTGCACAAGAGATTTAGACTGACGGCAGATGAACAGTTTAGGGAAATGAACAACCGAGCAGCTCTATTTCCAGTAGATGTAGTAGACTCAGCAGATTACTTGTGGAGCTTATGTCCTCAGGACTGGAGGGCTACTAAGGTGTGTAATTTTTTGCCAGTTTTAAGCCTTAATAAACTACTTTTATAAAACACACTGAAAGCTGCTGCTGCTAGTTTTGAAGAAGGGAGCTCAGACCTTAGTAGAATTGTCTTCTCATATACTCTTACCCTTGCTCTTTGCTTTTCAATTTGCTCTTGCTATTTGATCTTCAACTTGTTCCTGAGCCTTTGCCATGATGGCTGGATTTTTGCTAAAAAATAACTTGCAGTTTAAGAAAAGTTTAACAAAAAATTTACTTGAAGTCCTGCTGAATTCTGCATTTCAGAAACTTTTGTCTAGTTGATTTACACTGGTAAGTTAAGCCTTTCAGCTTTAGATTATTAAAAGGTTGACCTTTGTCTTCATAGGCCTTAGATCTCAAAAAACCGACCAATATGGAGATTTTCACCCAAAAAATGACTCTATGCAGATCTTTAAAAAATCTATACTTGTTGATCTATACTGTAGGGATTGATAGCAATGATAATCTACTTTGTATGATATTTAGCTTAGGATGACAGACTGAAGAAGTATCTGAGAGGAAACTGATTGCTTCTTTTCAGTATGGCCTTTCAATGATGCAATGAAAGAAACAGACACATTTGGAAATATCTCCTCTGTTAGGTAGCCTCAGTTTTGCTTTCCAAGAATGTTTCCCTGGTAAGTCCAGCATTTCCCTCTTTCTCTCTTGAGTCAGAGGACTACCCATGTCACCATTTCCTTGTTAATTATAAGGTCCTCCCATGAGTTTCTCTGTCCTTTTGCTTCTGAGTAATGCCTTCTCTCTCGCTCTTTTAATTTCTCTTCCATTTTTTTGTGTGTGTGTCAACATATCTTCATTTGTCAGAGGCTCCTGTGAACACTGACTCCTCTTGGGTTTGCCTCATGTCTCTGGTATCCCTCATGGTGTGGATCTCCATTCTCCTGGACACTGTAAACCAGCAAAAATACCTAGTGCTTTTTGTTTGTTTTTCCATTTCCAGGTTTGCAAATACAGATCTGCTCCTATTGCCACACTACTTGGTAATGTAAACATTTTCTATGTATACATTGCTTATAGTAGCTTTTGTTTGAAAAATACTACTGCTGTGGTTTTTTTACAAAGTTAAACCTTCCTGAATGAGACTTGAACAGATGAAAAAGATGGATTGCTAAGATTTTTTTGTGCCATGAGTTAATTTCTGGCATTAAAATCGTGAGACAGGTACTCCCAACAGAACTGGAGAACATACAATTCTAAACACTCAGTAATCATATTTCTTGGATAAAGTATTTCTTTTAAAATCCAGTATAGTTAGCAGATTAAGTATGCCACTTGTCTGTAATCAGGGCAATGGACAACATCCTGGAAGAGAAGTGAAAGCAAACAAATAGACTAAGGTGGGATTGTCATTTTAATTGCATAACATTGAACGTATGTCAGCAGGAGAGACAAAAAGAAGAGGGACATCAGTGGCTCACGATGGGTATTACTGTGTAAGCATGCTGGCTATTTCAGGGGCTGTATTGTTTTAAGCGTGTGAATTGGGGCTAATTCAACTGGGAAAGAGCACAGCTATCTAAAACAGCAATACTGAGACCCAGGAATAAAAACAGGTTTCGGGTGTATGTTTTAAGATATAATACCAATACCTTATATGTTTGCTGGCAGCTAGAGACTTCTTGGGCTGGAGAATGGACAGTGAGGGTAGAGGGCAGGGGCTGAAGTCTACCTATAAAGGGTTTCAAGAACCTTGTGCCAGTGTCAGATTTGATGCACTGTGGTCTCATGGTCGTCTAGTACGCTTGAAGGCCTAAATTTTGTGCTTTGTCCTCTGGCAAAGCTACCTGTATGTCCTTGGCATTAACAAGGCCTTATATAGCATGTTTTCTGTATTTTCTCAGCCACCGTCATACTGATTTACTCAAATAGACTGTGGTTTTATGGTTCTTGGGGATGTCTTGATCTTTGCCTCTCTTCAAACAGCAAGGAGACCAGGGAGCATGTGAGTCCATTGGTAGCACCGGGAGTTAGCATGGCACAAGCCCAGGAAGATGCACTCTTTAAGCTCTTAGGACACAGAAGTAATGTGGTCGTTGTGTTGCTAGACTGGCTGGTGGGAATAGGTTTCAAAATGTGAGATATGTGCTGGAGAGGCATGAAAATAGCTCAGAATGCAACTATAACCACATGAACAATGGGTCTTGCAGCACCGAGCCATATACCAGTTTATCGGATACATTCATGTAAGGAACTGTGTCCTGTGTATAACTTGGTTTGCACCAAGGCACACTGACTACTTACAGGAAATCTGGAAGGTCTGATGCTGTCTTCTCAAGATTTATAAACAGCCCGGGAGGTCTTACAAAAATCATAAGTGATACAGAAATTGAAAATTCAAAAGTAAAGTTTTATTCTATGTATATTTATGTATCCTCAGTCTTAAAAAAGCAAAGTCTACTCTTTCACCTGAAATATGACAAATTTAGTCTGTTTACAAAGAAGATTTTTTTTTTTTTTTTCCTGGGGAAACTGTGTTATTAGGTAGTATTAAGTAGAAGAAGAAGCCATGCTTCAATTTTTTTTTTAAAGGGAAGAGTTTAACTTTTAAGAAGTCTTACATTACCTGGAATATCAAATCTTAAAAGTTGTAGCATAGGAATTGCAAAAATGTACGTACCAGATTATTTTAAGTACTTTTTGATGTATGATATTTTTGTTTGTTCCAAAGGTATGGAGTTATTTGCTAAAAATAATCCATGGAGATTATCTCATTGTGCTTAGAAACCCTGCAGGATCAGCTTTCAGGGTTTTCAAATTTATGAACTAATAATAATACAAATAATTGAAGTTCTAACAAAAAAAAAAATCATGGAACAACTCAGCAGGGATTTAGAAATTCTATACAGTAGTCATTAAGTGCTTTTTTCTGCAGCTCTCAGGTTTCATAACTACCAATTCTGCAGAAGCGATCTAAAGTCTTCTTAAATTATTACCCAGAAACTTTCTAAGGTGGAACTCAGTTGCACATGAAGAAGTTTATGATTTTAGTTTCTGAAATTTTAAAGATGGACCTAGCTGGCTGCACTAATGCAATAAAGGCAAGGACAAAAGCATCTTACATTTAGAGGCTCGCTTTGTTGTTTGCATCTTCACTGGAAATAAGTTTTGCACAAACAATTGAATGGTATGTAAGAGAAGAACTTGCTCCACAAGCACTGTGGGAAAAATCTCATAACCATGTGCTGTAGACTGTAGGGAAATTAGAGACATTTAAGCAGGTTTCATACGATTTCACTAGTCTTATAGTGTTGTCTAGGTTTCTTCCATAATGAAGGGGCAGTCTGGAACTGCTTCCTATTTTAAGCTACAGTTTTATCACCATTTTAAATGAAACTGGGTGCAGGCTGCTTTTCTCTACCTACAGATTTTTTTTCTGTACGTGTTTGTTGACTCATATTGGGTTTTATGTTTCTGAAAGATTGTTGCCTGGAGTGCTTTCACCTGAATTTGGAGGTTAATTTTCACCTGAATCTGTTCCCTGATCTCATTGCATGTGAACATACAAAGGGCTGTAGGAATGTGCAGCTGAGAGAGGAAAGGGTTGTTCCTTTCAGCAGCAACCTGAGTTTAAGAGTTTTTCAGGTGCCATAGAGACCTCCCCTGAGAGCATGTAGAATTGTCCTCTGAGAGTGCCTGTCTGTCTCCTCTGACCAGAGAGGGAATCTTGATAACTTACTGAAACAATATGCGTTGTTCTTAAATGGTAAAATCAAGTGTGATCAATCCTGCTCCCCAGTTCTGTGATTTAATCCATGGTATTATCTAAGAGAGGACTTGCGGTAGGATATGGGCAGATACCTGTTAGAAAACAGCACTCATTTAAAAATCAATTTCCATGGCATTTTCTAAACTCGCTGTTGTTATATGAAGCACAAGATATTAAAAAAACCTGTATAGTAAAAGTGTTTTTATTCTCTGTTTGGTTTGGGGGGGTTTCTTTTTTTATATTTAGAGTTCTTTGTGAAGGGTCAGTTGCGATGTTTCTGTTTTATAGTCAGTTATACAGTAATTCTGCCAGTCTCTCTTGGCTGAAAAATACTATTCACAATACAAAGCAGTCATAAGGAATATAGTCGGACTTGAGCGAAATAAGAATCTGCTTTTACTGCCCCATCTACTGATGAATATCACTTGTTGCTTGCAACTTTATTTTATAAACTAACCCTACTGATTTCACTTAGTTGCAACAATAAACTTTACTGAATCAACTGAAAGCACTATATTTATGGAAATCTGTTTAATTTATTTCATTGTTTATCTTATGTAATTTGATTTATCTTCTAAAAAACCATGTTGCACAAACAAAATTATGATTTTATTGTAATTTAGGTTTCCTTCCAATGAAACTGTGGAGAATGGATTTGATTCTGCAAACTGCTACCCATGTGAATAACACCATGAAATGAACAGCTACCAAATTTGTGTCAAACTTCACAGTGAGCCCATGGTCTGTGTCTTTAAAGTATTAATGTGGAATCCAGTGCCTTCAGTATTACTGTCTTTGCGTTTAATGGGGAAAACACTACACTAAGTTAGTTCAGATATCTGTAGCTCCTGTTTTTCCTTTAGTCTCTTTGTGTTTCTTATTGTTGTTTCCTTGCTGAATTTGGTTTAATTTCCCAGCTGGGTATTTTTTAACTTTTCCCTAGCAGCTTTCAGAAATCTGCAAGATACGTGAAGAAAATGGAAAAGTTGTGGGTTTGTTTTCTGTAATATATTTTTCCAAGAAGAGTTTGCTCTTAATGTTTTTTTCAATGGAAAAAATACTTTCTTGATCATCATAGGAAGGTGACAGTGCCTCAATCACTGTGAATAAAACAGCATTATACAGTATTCTTTTACAAGGAAACCTGTCTTTTTTATACTGTAAGCACTCTAAAGATATTACTCATTAATCAGTGGCTGGGACTGAGTTTCAGCTTTAGCTGGCAAGCCTATTCCAAGGAACAGAACGGGAATAGACTGGGGAACTTTTTGTATGGACATGTCTTCTGGCCGGATGTTTTTCTACCATGGAGGTGAACTCTCTGTGTGTGCTTTGGCTCTTGTTTTCAACTGCTCATCCTGGAGAAACAAAATAAAGGAAAAAAGAGGCTTAAAGAAGCATGCTTTTGACCTGAAGACAGCTACTATAGAGCTTTCAATTTTCACCGTACTAAAGAACAAAGAGACTTCATTGAAGCACTGGGTAATAAAATGAGTCTGTGAGGTTAAAATAATTGTAGTGATACAATACTGTGAGGACTATGCCAAGGCACAAAGGGACAATTTGTTCTTAGTTTTTGTTTCCACTGTCCTCTGTTATTAAATACACCTCACCAAAACATTATCTCAATATGAAAAGACAACATTCTTAATGTCTGTCCTGCATGTGGTAATGCTGATTCAAATCTTTCTTGTCCAAACTCTTCACAAACTTATACTGGCCCTGCAAAAATCACATGTTCAGCAACTTATCTACAAGAGCTGAATTCTTGTTCATCTTGTTCAATATCAGATGGTGTAAATTCTTTGGGCCAGTTTACCATTGCCATTTAGGCTGAATTGCTTCATACATGTGAAGTGTCATTGATTCAAATGGGACTGTTCCATGGAAGAAGGAAGGAATTTTCTTAGCTGTGTCTTTGATAGCAGAAAATCTGTCTGCTTTATGCCTTTTAAGAAGGTAGGTTCATTAAATCACAGAGCATGTTACTGTTCTGTGCCTTACGATATTTGTACGTGTGGTCATTGAAAAGTAACATAGTCGTTCCAGCAACTGATATTTTAATCTCAAGATGCTAAAACATTTATAGTTAAGGGGATGTTTTCTGGCTGCATTACATCTATGAAGCTACAACTACATTTTCAAAGTCTTAGTTTTTGAAACTTTTATCTGCTTGTTTACCTGTGATGTGTTAGCAGCCATTGTCTGTGTTATCTGTCAATTTCTGATGACAGGTAGAAATACCTTCATGAAAAATTGTTTGAAAGCCTGGTTTTACTGAAGTCAGCAGCAGCTACGGCTGTTAACTGTGGTGGGACCAAGATTTTGACATCAGCATCGTCTTTGAAGAGGATTCCCACTTAGAACAAAACCATCTTAAAATTCTTCTTCAGAATGAATTTTACTAGGGATCAGCACAAAGGCTTAAGTGGAACATAAAGATAACAGTTTAGTCTGGCTCTGGACCTGAACATTCCAGAGATGTATTTCATCCTCTTTAAGCTGTATGGCAACATTCTTGATACGTACTTCTGTTTATAAACCATACTAGCACATGATAAATAGGGAGAACGCTGCATAGAAGAAACTATTTTTGTTGTTGTTTTAGAAATAAACTATTGACATTCACCTCTAGCTTAAATTATATGATTCATTTCCTCGATTGCCTTTGATGGGCTCAGTTATGATTAGAATATTGGTCATCGATCTCCTGTACTGCATAAATGCCATTTGTGGCTGGTAACATTATTAGTGATCTCAGAGGTACAAAAGTCTACAAATCATTGAACATGTTTATATCTAGGAGGGCTGATAGTTTAATTTTTTTTTTCATTTTTAATGTGCTATTTTGGGACGAAGTAGTATTACTAGATTACTGTTTCACTTGACAGCTGTGTTGCTTTAATTTTTTCTCTTTTAATGGCTTGGACTGAGGATGAGTGTCCCCATACTAAAGGAGTCAGATGAATGCAATAAAGAAGGATTTAGTTTAACTTAAGTAATATGAATGTATTTTGATGGTCCCACTTATTTGGACAACTGCTTTTTATTAGCATTGTTTCATTGGTGTTTCATTTTGGAGAACTACTATGGCAAGAAGACTGCCAGATAAAGCCTGTACAAGCATCAGGTACACAAACTTTGCACTTGACTCAGACAAGTTTGCTGTTTGTTCCATTTTCCTTTTATAGCAAATGTTTCTTATGAACAAAACAAATGACTGTCTGCATTTGTAGGCTTTGATTCAACAAACACAGGTGATGTTTGCATCCCTGAAGTCACTTGAGTTGCTTTAGCACATATGGGTTCTGCTAGGTTGAATCCCTAGAAATAGGTCTGAATTTCCCCTCAATCCCTTCCCCACCTTCATTTATACACTGGAGCATTAGATCACCCAATTTCTGTAATTCTACATTTTAGGAAGTGCACTATAGCCTTGGGTCTTTCCTCTGGTACCCTCACCCTCAGCAATAAGTCTTTGCATCAGTCTTCCTGCAAATGTACTTGCATTTGTTCGTGCACTGAGGGAAATGTGATCATGGAAATAGAAAACAATGTATATAGGCACCAGACTAGTTAATTTGCAGAATAAGATTTTTTCATCCTTAGAAGTTGGAAAAAACAAAATAACATCAGAAAGTTTTTTGGTTTTCTTTTTTATTTGATGACTGGCGGAAAGGTGGACTAAGAATTTTTTATGTCAGTACAAATATATATTATGATGTAAGAAGAAAATTCCCTCCTGCTTAGAGAATGTACCTGAGACCTATGGATTGTTAAAGAACTGTGGATTTTTCACCCAGAAGGTGGATTGCTTTTGAATATCAGCACTTAACTTAATGTTCCGAAAATAGCAAAATCTCACACAGGAAATTAATTAAAAATATCTTTTACAATATGAAGATGTGTAGAGTCATCTTGGAGTGGGTAGATTTCCTGTGGCCTTTTACATACTAACTGCAATAAAATAAGCACTTTTATTTTCTGTTTATGAAATTAAAGCTCATGCAATTGCATTTCTATGAGTAAGATGTATGGTTATGTGTAATAAACAGTGCAGACCAAACTGAGTCATAGCATTCCCTATAGTGTACAGTACATAATATGTGGATAGTACTATTCTCATCAGTGGGACTATTCAGTCTTGGGAAGTGCCGTACAGATGGGCTTTGCAATAGTCAGATAGGTTGGAGTTTGTTCAAAGGGAGTATTTTAACATTAATTTCTGGCAAAATTAAACTGTCCCACACGGAGGGGTATATTATGTAAGTTAAAATTAATTATGTGCAGCTTGATGTTGTGCTCACCTGTTCATGTCAGGAATTCTGTGTGTATGTATCAGCAATTTTGTCAGAGTTCATTCAATAGCTGTATGTTCACCCAGAGCCTTTACATGCATAACACAATATTCATTCAAACAGCCTCAAAACTGAAACAGGTTTCTGCATGATCTTTCTCCCTTTTTCCTGGGTGAACTCAGTCCTGCTTTCTTGTGTAATGTATCAAAGTCATCTGTTGTTGCATTGGAATATTTTAAACCGTGCGTGTAGCTCCTGAATATCAATATTAATCAGTCACCAACATGAATCCATACAATCTGTGTATGGAAGAGCAAACTGTACAGTCCCTCTGGAATGGGATATTACCATTTTCAAATAGTTTTGGAACAGATCTGTTCAAATCCTTTAGGTTACTAGTGTTGTGACACATGAATTAACAGTATTTGCTATTTTATTTTCAAGAAAGCAGTGGGACATCACTGGTAATCGAGGGTCAAATATTGTTACAACAGGAGTTGATGGTAAGGTTTGCATTGATGTTCATGGAGCAGGATTAGGCCCTGAACGATCGGAATGTGGTTGTCATTGCACTGAGCAAATCTTTCACCTGCGGTGTCAACTTTGAACTTGTGCCACACAGACCTCCAGTAACTGAGTTGGCTGATGTTGCTTATGCCTCACCTTGTTCACTTTCCAGGGGACCCACTCATACAAAGTTCGGAGGAGGACTGGAACTAGAAATGAGGTGTTCTCCTAGACAGGAGCTCTGCCTCTTAAACACCTACCCAGCTTTTTTGAATCTGGTAGTAATCTGGGTGGCTGAATATTTTCCAGCCTTTGCTATTCCAAAATAATACAAAAAATTGAGGACAGTAATGTGGAGGGGTGAAACAAGTGGTATGTATTAAAATATGTAATAAGTATACATATCTGAATTAGGGGAATATAAACACTTGCAGAATCCTGAACAAGTAAATATTGTTCCTACTAACTTTTACAGCAAATTTCCTGTTGATTCATTAGGGCCAGGAATTTACCTTGAAACAGAAGTTGAGGTTGAGGTGGAGAAAGAGGTTAATTGGCAGTAGCTGTACTTGTCAGCAGTGAAAGTGTAAATGGATTTTCTAATGCACACTATTATCTGGAATATATGGTATGCTGTGGTAGCACACTGTGTGCCATGTGCCTCACCCTTTCATGTCACTCCCCCTCTTTTAATGACTCGTTCTGTATATTAAGTGTGGAAACTATTCCAACAGTAAGACTGGCACATTCTTTACACAGCTGAATTGACACGTCTGAAGCTGCCTCTGGCTACTGCTTATAGACTGCCTTGCCTTTCTTTCATGGAGAATATTTTTTGCCTAATTTTAGTCATGCAAATCCCGCAATATGATGTTGTCATAAGTCCTTGCGCAGTAGAAGGCGGCAGTCTGCCTCCCTGTCCATATATGGCTTTTATGTTGTTGCCATGTACTGGCTCTGACATCACCTGAGTATCACACACATTTCATTTTGTTTGAACTAAGTGCATCAGAGGGGAAGGAAAAGGTTTTCTGCAAGACAGAAAAATATTTACCCACTTGGGACTCCTGTAATGACAGTAATGAAAAGTAATAATAATTAATTGTACTTTATTTGATGTGCCGCCTGTTGTAAAGAAAAAATACTACCAAAATTTAAAAAAAACACAGGTCAGATGCTGGTAGTCAGGGGCAGGGGTCCAGGAGCTGCTTTGTGCTAACAAGCACTACTAGGGCATCTGCCTGGCACTAAAACTGGGGTTTCTCTGCTGCTGCATCACCAGAACAGCCGCCACTGTGCCCTGGCCCAGGCCAGCTGCCCCTCTCCCAGGCAATTCCTGGGCAGGACTTGGGAGTTGGCACTGCCCAACATCCATTTCTAGGTTGTGCCTTCTCTGTTTTGCAGTCTAAGGCACTTCAGTAGTAGAGACCAAAGTCAGTTCATTGCCGGTTGGCCTCAGTGTCAGAAAATGGTCCTGGCCACATTTACTTTGCCTATATATACATATATATGTATGTATAAACAAACAAACAAACACACATATATATAGGCAAGGAATCTTAGTTCTATCAAGAGGAGATTTGTAAAGCTGCATATGCAATTAGCAATTTATTTTGACTATCAGTGGGACCTAAAAGTGTAACTCCTGTTAGTGTCCCTGAAAGTTGTGTCTAAAACTTCTAGTCCCTCAGATGCACACTTTGAAATATAAGTTAGTTTTCTAAGTGCCTTTGTGAAGCCTCAAACTACAGTCACTCTTACAGTCAGTTTCTGGACTGAGTTCCTGTTTTCCCACCTGTTCATAACACGTTAACTCAGTTTTAAAGCTTATAAGTGTGCCTTTTCTGAGGCCTGTACCAGCACACCTTTGCTGTCATGCAGATATACTCCATTTTAAACAAAGCATAATTTATTACGTTTTCACCTTTAAATAGGTTAGTTAGTGCTATGAGAGGCCTAGAATGAGCTTCCTTACCTACGCTTGACCTTTGCCAGTTGCGTATTCACATCTCTGCCTCAGTAAAGCTACTTTTTTTCCCCATTTATCTAGATTTTATAGTTGTGTTAAGGGCATCCTTGTTCCTTCCATGGTCAGCAACTTTAGTTTAGCATTCCTGTCATTCCTAAATTCAACTTTGATGAATGGATTTTGATAATCTCTTATAAACTGCTTTTCACTGTTTCTTTCCAGTGCTGGTGTGCCGTTTCCTAACAGCTTCTGTCTTAGCTGTCTCCATTGCTGATGTACAATGCACGTCACTCCTTCATCTCTCACAGACGCAGGGAAGGGACTGGAGTAAGGTCAGTTTTGTGTTTGATTTAGTACAGCAAGCTGCAGTCAACTCTGGCCATTGCCAGGTAGCAGAGGAAGTACAAGAAATTGCTTGTAAAACAGAGGGTAATCTGCCTCCTAGGTTTGGCTTACTCCTTATCCCTAATTGGTTTACTGTTCCATCCAAATTTTGTTAGCACTCTGTAGTTCTTTAATTTATTTTTTCTTAATTGCTTTGTAACATATAGAAAGAAAATGACTGAGTATAAGTACTTGGCTTTAATCACGTTTATGCTTTATACAGATTAATTATGTGTTAGATGTGAAGTATCTCCTTTTTTGTTTTTAAATTTGTAATGTTTTCATGTCAATTAATGGCCTTGTTCTTGTGTCATGAGGCAGGGAGAAGTAAAACCTTTATTTGCTTTCTCCATACTTCATCATGGTGCATATTTGTCATTGACGGATTGTTCCTTTCAGAAGCAAAGTAATTTTTTTTTCATCCTTTCTATTATTGTATATGAGGTTTCCAGCCCTTTGATTATTTGCATTGCTTTTCTTTGAATCCTGCCTAGTTCTGCAGTATCCCTTCTGAGACTGGGTAATCAGGAGCACATACAGCATTCCAGATGAGACTCCACCACTGATTTATATCATGGCATTACAATACTTTCTGTATTATTCACCATCTTATTTCTTATCCTTCAAAACATCATGTCTGCTTTTTTTACCACAGCTCAGCACTGAGCTGAGGTCTTTAATGAGTTTTCTACAGTGATACCAGACTATTTTCCCAAGTTCACACAGTTAATTTAGGATGATGAAAGTATGCTCTTCCTTTTTTCTTCTGTCCAATGTGGGTTATTTTGTATGTACTAACATCGAGTTTCATTTGCCATTTTGGTGATTACTTTGGTTTCTCTTGTAAACTTCTCACAGTCCTGTCTGGACTTGACCACCCTAAATAACTTTGAAGCACCTGCAGTTTTTTCTTGCTTACTACTCAGCCCTTGTTCCAGTTTTGTTTCAGTTATACTTAAAAAGAAACAAACAACTTGATCTTATACAGATCAACTTACTTTTTCAGTAAAGAAAATTGACCACTTATTACTGCTCCTTTATTTTTGTGTCTTAGCCAATTTTGATTTATGACAACACTTCACAGCTCACATATTTAATATACTGTTTCTGTGCTGACATTTTGAAAGGGACTTCATTGAAGTCTGATTTTTTTTTTATTAAGGTGCCAACCAGCTCATGCGTTCTGCGCTCTATTGATTTGTAACACGTGAACTCCTGGCTTCTCAGACTGTTGCTGAATAAATCAACTTCTCTAATTGTCACCCCTTTCTCATATTTTTCAACGGTGAAAAGAGGTCTTGAGTTCTTGCAGTTTAGTGGCAGAGTAAGTGACAGTCATAGGAGACAGGGCAAAGCAGGGTTAATAACATGTCATTCACATTGTTTAACCTATTTTTAAAGACTTCTGATGATGCCTCTCAAGCCATTTGTCTCAGACCTTAACCTGTCCTTACTGTTACAAAGTTTTCCTGAACATTTGAAGGCTTTCCTGTTACTTAAACCTAATCACTGCTCCAGAAACTTCAAAGCATGGCTCCTTCGCCTGTCCATCAAAGACATGCAGGACATATTATTCCCTCTTTTTTGCATTATCAGCATATCTGTAGTTTGTTTTTAGATTTCACCTTCACTCTTTTCTTCCTTAGGGTAAACATTCTCAATCATTTTTCACGATCATGCTATCTAGGTTGCTAATTATTATTGTTCTGTGCTGTACCATTTCCAGTTCATGCACAACTTCTGTAAAATGCAATTCCACAGACTGGACACAGCTGACACTTTTCCAATGCTGAGCAGAGCCAAAAGAGGTAGTCATATAAAGCTCAGGAAGGCAGTTCCAAGCATCAGAAAGCAAAACCACTGCGCATGTCAAAGAGCAGGAAAGCCCCAAATCTGCTGTTTGTTCCACTGGTGCTTCCAGTATTGATGTTCCTGGATATCTGTCATCAGCTGACATCTTTGAAACTCAGTTTGTCTCCTGGGACTTTGCTGATCAGGAATGAAAAGTGTGCTTGCTGTGTAGAGGTGGCATGAATAGCCTCAGCAAGTTTGGCTTTGTTTACTTTTATTTGGCATTTTATGTTATGATTTTGTTAAACATCCCAGCTGCTGTTCTCATTGTAGAAGTATTACTGCAGTAGCATTCTACACAGTGTCACAGAGTCTGTGAGAAGCCTTTGCTAACTATGTTGGGTTTTTAACAGCTTTCAAGAATGAGATTATGAAAAAGTAAGAGTCTTTTTATTTTCTCAGTGGGAAGATTCTTTGTCTTTGTTTGGGAGGCGATGGGGGTAGAGAAGAAAAATCTTGGGCCCATACCTTCACTTGTGTAAATTATCTGCTTAAACTTTTTTCAACTTTTTCATAAATAACTAGACTACAGTTATTGACACACCTGCTATATTTTTGTATAGTAATGCAGGAAATATGTGAAAACTATAACAATTACTTTACAGGTCCCACATAATTAAGTTTGCCTTTGAAGAGAAGTGGGCAAATTGTGGTACAAAAAGCTGGTTTTATGTGGTAGAGATTGGAAGGAAGGGGATTAGATGTTGTGAGGTATTTTTGGCTTTGTAATTTTAAATAAATGTCAGAATTTGCAGAACCCTTGGAAATTCACTGTATTTATTTGAATCAAACCAGCTAGAGCAGTGCTATAGTTCAAGTGGGCAGTCTGCCAAGTATGAATACTATGCTGTCTGTGGAGTACATTGTGTTTTGACAAAGGAGGAATGTCACAGCAAAGAGGCAGAGTTTGTAGAGTGGAGTCAGAGGAGCGGAGTCCACGGGAGAAAGTTAAATGAAGGAAGCAAAGAAAGAACGCTGTTGTGATCCTGAATGATGGGCCACTGTGTGCATTATTTAGCTGTCCAAAGGTGTTCTGAGTTCTGCAGATGAATACCAGCCCTTGCCCAGCCAAAGCTGTCAGTTGGCCCACACAGTAAGGATGAAACTGAAAGAATGAGGCTTTGCTGAACTTTCTCTGTTTTTCATACAGCTCTTAATTTTTTAAATTTTTGAAACAAGGTAAATAGAACTGAACAGTGTCTTGGAGGTGAGAGTGCAGTGCTGCTTTCTGCAAGAATTTTACAATATTTCTTCAAACATCCTTGCTATTTCTTTGCCTTTTGGGACATTATTACACACTGACCAGCATTCTTAACTAAATGATCATCGGTGAATGACAGTTAACTGAGAACCAAAAAATGTTCAGATTAGGCCATCTTTGCTTTGAATGGCAGAGTCCTGAATTTTATTTGTTGCTCCCCATTTACCTAGCTTTGTAAAGATCCTCTGATACTTCTCACAGCATTTAATCTTGATTATCTACAACACTGTTGTGTGATCTGCAGATTTTGCTATTGCATTCCTCATTACTTTTCTCGAATGACTCATTTTAGTATGGAAGATTGGATGTCCCACCTTCAACTTACTGATGTATTCTTCTTTTCTATGTGCTCTTTCAGATTCTGTCTGTACCATGCAGTGTTTTATCAGCTGCTCAGCCTCTACAAAAGCTTCTTCTGATGACTTGTAGAAAGTTTTTCTTAAATGTTTACTCACAGAATTACTATTTTGCTGCCATTCAGATCTTGACAAGGATTTTAGGATTGCCAGAGGTTAATTAGTCTAGGCTCTATAAAGTTTCACCAATTATTGTTCAGGCTTTCTTGCGGGGAGGGGGAGGAGGAAGTATCTGTGTTGAAGTCTTAGGTATGACAGCGATTCAAACCAACATGCCCAACCTGAATTAAGTAGTTGTGATGGTGATAACCACATAACTGTGGTAGTGTGGAGCTGAGCATGCAATGCAATGTATGTATGGAAAACTGTATAAACCTCAAATGACCAGTCAGCACAATGCAGTTCCCTACCCCAGTTAGTGTTCTATCTATCTCCAACCCAGCTAGTTTCTGTACATAAGCTGTAATCAGTCTTTTAAATGCAGTCTAAATACCATGAAGTGTTTCAATAGCACCATCAGAGGATTTCCATTAGGACAATATGATCAAATTTATATTTTTTTTCTTTAAACTGTGTAGTCATTTTGGGGAGGTCTGTACTGTGGTTCTGCCATCTGTTCCATGGGCTTGTGGAGCATGCATAAACTTGGCTAGGTAGCTGCTGATTTCTTGCATTTCAACTGCGACTGACATGCACATATCTCTGCTCACACCACTTGGATATGAAAAGTCTAAGAACTGTATTACACGCAAAGTATTGCTATTATAACATGGATAATAAAGGTTAGATGTCCTTTGCACATGCTACACAGCACATATTTGTTCATTATGATATGCTGTTTATAAGCCCATTTGTATTAACATTTACCATGTGTTTTGCTTCTTGCATCGTCAGGTGATGTGGCTGTCCAAGAATCAGCGAATCATTTTACCTGGCAGCTTCATCATCCTTGGTTTTCTGTGCATAAGTCTCCACTCCCTTTTCTAAACATATCCTGCTTGTCTTGTTAACTGTAGTATTGATTTTTATCACTTATCATCTCCTACTAAATATGCATAGATGCCTTTTCAAAGATAAAATTCTCCCACTTTTCACCAGCCTGAACATCTGTGAATTTTGGCTGTCTATATTTATTTCTCACCCTTAGGACAATGTTTTCTGAAAGGGGACATTGATGCCTAAGGAACATACTTATACAACACAGCTTGGCAGGTACACAGGTGATTACTATAATGAAGAAAGGAGGGTCCAGTGCATAATGCACAAGTAAACGCATTCAGAAGTAACTGCTCAGCACTGGATTTAATTTTGTGACCATGTCCCAGCCGCTAGTGTTTTGCATAGCTCTGAGATTTCAGTGGCTCTGTGCCAGCTTACAGTTGCTGAAGACGTGACCCAAGGTATTCAACACTTATTTTTCAGGAGATGATCCTGCCTTATGGAGTCTGCTGGTCTCCCTCTTTTTACCTTCCCTACAACTAGCTTTCAGCAACTAGCCTTGTCAGACTGTGGTCTCAAAACTCACCCCTGTATACTGAGCCCTCCATAATTATGGCACAAGACAGTGCTGGGCAAAGGTACTTTAAGCTACATCTAAGGACGTTAGCTAGGATGTTATTAGCATAGCAATGCCCATGTTTACCAGCTTGGTATGAATCAGAACGTTGCCTTGAAGAGCACTCTGCTAGTGCAGTACACTGCTTCCAGTACTGGAGTTAGCTCATGTGGAGGTGTTTAATTTCTCTCTGCATGGCACTGCTTTGTCTGTATAAACACACTTTTTGTACCTCTCTGCTAACCTTGCTTTTAATCCCTGGCTCAGTCTGTGCTTTCCAACCTTTATTACTATCTGTTTCTCCACCTCTCCTGGGAAAGATCATCCTTTCAAATCCTGTGGATATGTGGATTTATGCTGTCATGTGTAACAGCTATTTCATTCTGTTTGGGCAAAATCCATTCAGCTGCTAGTATTTTTTAACCAACGTATTCCAAGATAGATCTTACTGCAAATGCTTAAGATGAGAATGCTATAATGTTCAGATGTAAGGTGCAGGAGCAAACTTAAATACAAAAGCCATGTCATTACAAAAGTACTCAAAGATAAGAAATATCATTCAAAAAATTGTATGTTTGAGCAATTACTGTTTCAGCTCCATGCCTTTTGCCATGATGTGTTCCATGATGATGCCAAATGAAAATACCCTTGCTTTTTTAGGTTTTTGATGAGTACAGCTCACACAACATCAGTTCAAGTCTTGGGCCTATTCCTTTTCTATTGCACTGTTATGCTCATGTGTCATCAGTCTGAGTGGATGCTTTTTCTT
Source organism: Phoebastria nigripes (assembly GCA_035582835.1). Classification (NCBI taxonomy): domain Eukaryota; kingdom Metazoa; phylum Chordata; class Aves; order Procellariiformes; family Diomedeidae; genus Phoebastria; species Phoebastria nigripes. The sequence goes on from JAYKAV010000267.1 coordinate 301,652, forward strand.
TTGTTTTATTCTCATTAAGCCAGATGTCCGTATTTGTAAGATTAATTTGGAAATGTGAGGCAGAATTTCTCTCTTAAACAAATGGGACCATCTGTTCAGAAAGTGGAATGACAAGGTGTGGGACTGAGGATGAGCCAACAGGTCAAAAAAAAAGTTCGTTCTCAGGCAGAGAGATTAATCCTTCTTCCTTGGGGAAAAAAATCCCGGTCTGCTCACCGATATCTGTGCTGACATCTGTTGTGATGCTAGACTACTGGTCATGAGATGGCGACCAAAAAATCCAGGTAACAGATAATGCAGATTATGTACTAATAACTACAGTAGTAACTGGGGACAATGTGGAAATAGGGTCGAGAACATATCTGAAGATGGACTTGGCAAACTGGGAGAAGCAGCCCTTGTGGATGCTGTTCAGGTTTGTGAAGAACCAGAAAGGGCAATTTATGAAATACTGCAGTAATGCTACAATCTTCTACAAGTAGAAGTGGCACCAGTGGTGAATGCAGAAGGGCATGAATGAGGGGAGTTTGTTGAACATTATTGACATGTGGATGACCTTACATTTTTTAAGACACTAAGCCCTTCAAGAGGGCTGGGGTATAGTAGTTTTACAGAGTTGCAGAGGGGATGGTAGTCCCATTTTTTGGCCCATGAATCATCTTATTTTAACTTACATTATTGTCGGGTTCGTATCTCCTCCTTGCTCCTGAGATGTAGGCAAGACATATTGCTAGTATAAGCTGAATATTCAGTAGTAATACATGCTTCTGTAAAACTGATTTAAAATGAATGGGAGAAAAATGAGTGGAGCTTGCTGTCACATGCTTTATGCAAACAGTCTTTCTCCCAGAATGTTGATAGGCTTCTGACATATCCATTAGCTCTTCCTGAGCTCTACAGTGATTTTCTTCTGCATGGCAAATAACAAGCCTATAGAGGAATTTAATTTCTCAGCTCATTCCTTAAGTAGGCATCACTTATATTTAAATACATACATAATAAGTATCTGTTTGGATTCCGTAGTTAGGTTTTATCTTGCCAGTGTCATTCCTGTTTGGTTCTAGCTGTACTGAAACAAGGAAAACCAGTGAGCTGATGCCATTTAAGTGGGTCAAGCCTAGTGTACAGTTTAGCTATGTAAGTAGGTCTGGTTTCCTGTACATTTAATTGAAGGAAGTGTAAGTATTTTGAACACATGCCAAAAATATGAGATGAAGTTGCTTAATTAAATTAATAAAAAGATTAAAAGACAAATAATGAGGTATAAAGCTCATGAGTACATACACCCACGTAGCTCCAGCATCCACCTACATTAGAGTGTGTAGGAGGCCTCACAGATATGTTTATTCTCTTTATCAGAATCAGATGGTTGTTTTCTATACTGAAAGCAAACTGAGATCTGAAGAGAGTGTAGATGGCCAAAGTCTAAAGAAATAGAGTGAATCTCCTTTTATATCTACCAACTTTTACATAAATTTAATTCTGATGATTTCAGTAGCTGTGCTTCTACCCAGGCAAGAGTAATATAAGCCTTTAAAATTTTTACAGTGGTGTGAAGAGCCAACCAATGAGGGTAACTGGTTTGAACAGCAGTTGGCAATAACAGATTTCTGGGTAAAGCATAAAAAAAAAAAAATTTGGAATCATCAATCTTGTAGGTTGTTAACCTCCTGATGTTGTATTGCACAGTAGTGTGAACTTATTGTTGTTTCCCTCACCTTCATTTCTCTCAATTTTTTAAAGACTGGCTGCTTCTGTCATATTTAAAATTAGGCTGTATTTATTTTGAGAAGGAAATGCAACTTCTGTGCTTGTAGTGTGCTAATTAGGGCTATGGGTGCTCTAAAATTGATGTCATAATATTAGTTGTCCGTAGAGATAAGCGTAGAAAAATATTCTAAATTTTTTATTAAAATACAATGCATTGGTCTATTCATATACTCTCATTTGCTGGGAGTAAAAACTAGTTTTACCATTTTTTCCACAAAGAGCTACTTACATAGAAGAACTGGTTTTCTCCTAGCGAGTAGGATTACTCCTGTGTCTTACTGTGACATTTATAATACTGCATATTGGAAGGGCTCATCATTCAGGCTAAGCCCACTTGTTAAAAAAGTGGAAGATTGAATATATACGTAAACTTTGTTCTGTGTCTGCAAACATGTATTGCTAGAGTATGACTTATACTGAGTGTTGATTACTCAGGCCGATATAATAGGACATGGACTCCTGAATTAAGTATGAGAGATTTCCATACCTACATACATTGACTCCCACAGATGATCAATACCGGAGCTCTTTATTTAGCCATCTGTTTTCCCAGAGATTTATAATACCACTGTTGCTGTTTTGGGATAAATTCTGGACAAGCTGGATCATTTAAAATCAGATAATTATTTAGGACTGATGATGAATTAAGCAAGCAAGTTAATTTTTTTTTGGCAAATACATAGTCTCATTTTTAAGAATGCAGTTTGGTGTTGTTCCAGTGAAGTCAGCCGAAGACCTCCCTCTGACTTTAACAGAGGAAATGTTCCGTCTTTATGAAATGTATTTTATGTAAAACCCTTGAAAAGTCAGAGAGCCATCTGAGTTTTTCTTTGGAGTATTTGGGAACAGGCCAGAGTCAAAATATAACTGAAACATGCATTTGTTAACAGCTCCAGCAATCGAGATGATATTTCCTGTAGCATAAATTCATGGCTATCGTAGTTTTTGTCATCAGAGTTTGCAGCAGTATTAACCTGACAGTAAAAAGTCTTACAGTGGTGTTTGTGAATGCCACTTCTTGGGTGGGAGGAAGATCAGAAGTAAGTATTTCCATTAATAGTGCTAAATTATATTTAACTAGGTAAGAAAAGGTGTGGAGTTTTAAAAATAATTTTTGTGACTTTTTAAAATGTTTTGTGCTAGTATTTTTGGCCAGAAATTTTTGTGCTGAGCCACAACAGGCCATTGTAATTATGGCTGCTCTTATGTTAATGTGTTACAGTATGCAGTTCCTAGATAGTGTTACTGCAGAAACCTTGGTTTCCCCACTGGCTGAGGGAATACTTTGTTCATCTGCATGTGTGATCAACTTATTGTGTATTTGCTGGAGGACCAGGCTTTAACAGTGATTAGAGCTCAGTCTTATTAGACATACTTGGTTATTAACCTATGGAATGCAGTGGAATGTATAATAAAATGAAACACAAATCTGGAGGAAATGGGATACGTCGATTCCGCTGCTCAAGGGACTATAAGTGCATTCATATTTCAGTGTTTGCAAGCTTCTTATTTTCTACTGCAATCTTTTAGTTGGACAGGAATGATTTTTTTGTTAACAGACAGTTTTTACTATAGTTCTTAAATTTACCAGGAAAATAATCATAAGAACTGTTACCTAATCAGGAACTGTTGTGTTGGGGTTTTTTTGTGACAGTAACAACTGGTTCTGTTGGTTTTTGCTGCTGCTGCAAACACTCTACTTCTACTGCAGTTAAAATTTGTTTCTCACATACAGTCTCACTGTATAACAGATTTTACCACAAATATCAGTATATATTCTGCTGCTTAGCAATTTATGTGCATAACAATGTAAATCCATTTAGTCAAAATGAGAGTAAACTCCCAGCAGCTCCAAGTTAGTAAGTGTATTATTACTTACTAAGTTGGAGCTGCTGGGAGTTGGTATTGTCTTAATCAAGTGGTTTGTATCATTTATTCTTTAAAAGGTGATATAAGCATCCTAAACTTAAAGAAGATAAAAAAAAGTATCAGCTGAAATAATATCAGCTCCTGTAATGTGGCAGCTCTTTTATCCCAACAGTGGATATTGATAAGGAAATCACTGTTTTGAAACTTTTAAGCATATTAATCTAGCATTTGTGAAGAACTGTTCTAAATCTTTTTGACAGGGTTCTGCAAAATGTACTATGTAATTTTTCTGCTCTTGACATGACCAAATTGTACACTGGATATATCCAGGTACTAGTTTATTATGATAGAAGAACTGGTGCATCTGGAGGCTAAAAAATTTAAGGTGAATTTCTGTTCATGACCTGTGCAGCCACAGGGTATAAGTGGTATCTAGAGAGATGTATAATGTAATATTTGTTAAGTAAATGCACAGGTAAACACCTTGTTTTAACCAAATGGAGAGTCAGTAGATTTGCCTAGTGTACTGTGAAAAAAATAGCACAAATAGAAAAAGCTCAAAATAAACTTTGTCAGATATTTATTCAACAAAGCTTTTAAAAGATGTGGTGGTGTGATATTTTGAAAACTGTTAAAGAGCACTGTTAAGGGAAGGGTCTTATTTCAATACGTAACTTGCTCAGAATTTTGGTCTTCTTGTGTGAGTCAGTTCAAGCAAACGTCTAAGTGACTACTTGCATGGACTTCACTGGGACTGCTCAGATGCTTTAAGTTATTGCTATGTTAATAAAATGATCTAGATGGAAATCTAAGCCCTAAGCTCTAAGCTGTTGGCTGGAGCCTTAGGGCTCTAGGGCTAAGATGAGGCTTAGAAGCTCATGGTTGTTAATGAACGTCATTCCATTGGCCTTATTGGCCTCCATTCCAATTGGCATTATGGCTTTGCCACCTGGGCAAAGCTTCTGCATTGGCCAAACAATTAAATACCATAGTTTCTAGATACTTGCGCAGGACTCTATACAGCCTGGAAAAGAGAATCCTTCAGGAAATCTCCTGGACATTCAGAACACTGCAGTAAGTCTCACTTTCCTATCTCATGGCCATAATCTTCACTTGCATTTTAAATTAGAAATAATCTAATACTTCCTCAATTTCAGAGTGAAAAGAGATCCACTACAGTGGCATATTTTGTAAGTATTAGTAATATCTTATAGCAGGTCTGCGTTTATGCATCCTGTTCTATCTGTGACCCATTCTTTTTGTTTTCTTCATGTATTCCCCTTACTGCCCAGCAAATGCTCTGAAGTCCTTACGGAGTTGGACTGCATCCTGCGCATCCATGTACCAAGTGTTCCTTATGCAACTGGGTCATCATTTCCCCACTGAAGTTATATTCTGCCATGCCTCTTGCAATGATGTGTTTGGTGTCCTTTTTCCCAAGAACACTTTAAGGGCTGGGGTTCCACAAGGAGGAAGCTATCTCCTAATTAGGTATTTGGGGAATAGGTAAACACAGGTTAGCTAGAGTGCAAGGCCAAGCAGGTTGCCAATTTTCTGCCCTCCAGCCCTTCAAGTATTAGGAAAAGGCAATGTAATTTGAAATAATCTCAATTTTGTATGTTTACCTTCATAAATGACTTTCCCTTTGGCTATCTATGGAGTGCTTTGAAAACCTGCATTGACAGGCTAGAGTAGATTTCAGAGGTAAAAGCCAAGACTTTCAGTTTATGCAGACAGGGAGAGACAATCCTTGTTTTGATGAACTGAGTACTTACCAGCTTTATTTCAGTACCTCAGATCACAGGTCATGGAAATGTGGTTGGACCTCTGAAGGTTTCTAGTCAAACTTTGTGCTCCAAGGAAGACTACTATTAAAACCTGCAGGGCTGGATATTCCACCACTTCTTTTGTTGCCTGCTCCAGTGCTGCTCTGCTGTCATACATACAGGGCCTTTTTAGAGCAAGTAAAATTCACAGCTGTCGTTTAACTAGTACCACGTCCAAAAATATTTCTCAGAATAGAAAACAGGTACTATAAATTCATGAACATTTTAGTCTGGCATAAGCCAGTGGTGCTACTGGAGGAAGACCCATCCTCTGCCCATTCTCCTGTGTTCATTCTTGCTCAGCAAAAATTAAAGGTGACTTTTTATCTGGATCAATTCTCCAATCTGTGGTTGTGTTGATGTGCAGACACTGGTGCTGTAATGAAGCTGAATAGGTGGCATGCAGCTTGAAAGGAATAGGTCGCAGAAGGACCAGGTCAATTTATTTTGGGAGCAGTACCAAATTATGCCAGTATAAAGGGCTTGTGGAGTACAGTCTGATAAAACAGTGAGAGCACGTGGTACAATGTGGCAATGAGAAAGCTTGCTGAGTGATGATTAATGCAGTCCCGTTACCCATTTCAGTTCTAAATTTTGACAAATTGTTAAGAAACTTTAAATCCCATGAAATAATCTTTGATTTACAACTGGCAATGTCAAACTGCCATTTCTTAAATAAGTTGAGTGGGGGTGGAAAACATGCATTTCAAAGGTATAAAAGATTTTGGGTACTGGAAGGAGAGGTATTTTATCCCCCTGTTCCAACATGAGCATGTATCGCAAGTATGAGAAAGTCGAAATAGTAACAAAATGCCGGGTTTGTCCTGCCTTTTAAAAACAGCAATACCACAACAGAAATAATTGATTCTGAAACTTCTTCACAGTTTTTGTGCATCCAATACAACTTTTTGAAAGGACCACATGCAGCTTATTATGTAGGTCTCTGGAAAATTTTCATATCCCTTAGAGAGTGTATCTTACTCTGACCTTGACAAATTGATTTATAAACAAGGAATACAAATTGTAATATGAAAAACACCATTCCCTTATGCATATTTGCTTATAATGGGTAGCTGTGTTCTTACCTTTTGTTCTCAAATTTATTATAATTCACAGCTCATCTGAATCCAAGAAATAATCTTCAGACTGAAAAAACTGTCAACCCTTTTCTAGGCATCATTTGATGCCTCAGAGAGAAAATGGAGTAAAGTGTTTCAAAGAGCATTTTAAAGAGTGCAAGCTTTACAAGCCAAAAACTAGAAGCTTTGGTGATGAGATGATCACTATTTTCCTATTTACTTGTGGTATAGCAGTCACTGTGCCCTCTGCATTTTGTTCCTGGAAGAAAAGACAACAATGTCCCACAATTCATCAAGGAGATGTGCATGTGTTTTTGCTCCCTGTGAAGGAACAGAGTCTTACTGGCTGAGCAGTTGGATCTGTAGTGCTACCCCTGCTGCACTCTTTCTTCTTGTTATTATTCAAGTTTATAGATTCCAGTTTCTGTAATTGATTATCTTTAAGAATGTGATCCAGACCTCATTGAAGCCAAGGGAGAAATGTGACTGGTTGAAAGGGGTTTATTGCCATAAATGAACTACATGAATGCATGTGTTTCCAAGGATAAAGCCTAGTCGAGAGTCCACTTTGAGGGTGGCATTCTAAAGGCCTTAATTTAAATTCTTAATTGTGCAACTAAGCAGACTGCATACTTCAGATAAATGTGGAGAACATTTGTCTTATTCAAACAAGATTATAATCCATCATAAGATACATAGCTTTTAATATTTAAAAGAGAGTAAAAAACTGAGTGTATCCTTCACCCTAAAGTAGTGTAGCTATGTTAGCACTGTAGACTGTGTTAATCGTTGAGGAAAATAAAATAACATCAGGATACTTGAAGAACTCTTGGTAGTTTATAGTAATAGGTTGGCAATATTTAGGCTTTCAGGGCTTTATAAAAGCAATTCCACAGTTAGTTATTTATAATTAGATTGAAAACCGTTTGACATCTGCTGTGTATTACAGAAGTTAGTATTTGCATTTGCTTTCCATGGGCTTGATGTTCACCTAATGCTGTTCTATCATGAGTATTTCTAATCAGACTGAAATGCTGCCAAAACAGCTGAGGCTGTATTAGTCCTAGACTAGTGTTATCTCCAGGAGCTGTGTGAAGCTAGGTATATCTTCATTTTAGCAAGTCAAAACTAGACTTTTCAGAAGCATTATAGTTAGTTTTTTAGTAAAGGGGTATCACTGTGTTTTAAAATTAACTCTTCGTTAAGGAACAGGCATGCATGAAACTTCCACTATCTTCATTATCTTTATGGAATATATTCTGTTATAATTTATGAACTCAAGATTTATACTAAAACCAGTATAGCTGGGGAGTTTCCTGACATAGGGATTGCCTCTGCATTAGTAGTTGGTGGAGAATGTCTTTAAATAGGCTCTTGTTAATATACTGAAATGTAAAAATGTAATCCATATGTAATAACAATGGTATGTAAAGATTAATACAATTTTAAAAACTTTAAGTGCTTAAATTTATCTCCCTACTGCCTTCTTACATGGGGAATGTCCTACACAGATGGTGCAGTTGACAAAAGTCCAAATTCAGTCCCAGCACAGGAGATAAACTTGACTTCATTGAGTAGAACAAATGTCACTGACAAAAGCTTAATGCATTAGCAGCCATAATGCATAAGCTGGACCTAGGCAGAAAGGGCCATGACCCTTTGAATTTTTTTGTGCTTACAGATAAAAAAGGTAATTAGGATACAGTTGCATCTCTTTAACTGCCAGATGCAACAATGGCATTTCACTTGCAATAGCTTTAAATGAGAACACAAAGTAGAAGAAAGAAAATCTTTTTCTTTCTTTTTTTCTTGGCTTCGTAACTTGAGAGAACTAACTACCTTAGAAGTTTGAACTGGTGGGAGAGCAGCATTGTAAGATGAGAGAAATAGAGAGAGAAAGCCAAGCCACAAATAACTGCAATATTGTGATCCCTTAAGCCCTGCAGTTAAGAAAGGAAAAAAAATCTCCTTGCTGAGAATTCAGAGAGGGCAGAGGAAATAAAATGGGTGAACCGCAAGATGGAAAACCAGTTCCAGACTATGATGTTCTAGTGACGCAAGCTGAAAAAGGTGCTGCGGCACAACTACACTCTCCTGAGACCAGCAATAGTCATTTCTATAGGAGAAAAACCACATGAAGACAGTGAGTAAGGGAAATTTTAATACTAAAGTAGACTGGAAGAGACTGCAAATGCAAACTGTTTTCGGAAAGCAATTCTGTGTCTGAGTGGAAAACAATGAGGCCTTATCCACAACTGAAGTGACGATAGAGCACATACTGGGCATTCTGCTAAACAGCTGAAAAAGTAAAGGGAAAAGAAGTGGAGGGGAAAAGATAAGTAATCCTGTAAAAGTTAAAAAAGCAGAGTGCTTGGGTGAAAGCAGAATGGTAGTAGCGGAAGTTTAAGGAATATGTTCACAATGGACATAAGTAAATGGAAGATAGGGGCTATTTCTCATAATGAAGAATGGATCAATTCCTGGATCAAGTCCTGGATCAATTAGCTATAGATCTGTCAAAACTGGTGTAAAAACAGAGATCCCAGATCTTCTGTCAGCCTTTGTAAAAGATTAACCTCTACTAAGTAATTTGTAATTAATCCARAGAAGTTAAATTTTTGCTTTTCTTGATCAAGAGACATGCCTTGTTTAAGTTAGTCTGAATCACAGAGACTGACAAGAGATGTGGGAGCCATCTCTTTTCCATTTGTCTTTATAGATGACATTTTCCATAAATGTTGAATACGATTCTTGAATGGGACTATTGTAGGAGAAGGCTGGATGATAAGTCATCCCTGTCTGTAGATGCCAATAAGGAATTTAACGTGGTTACTTTGAATGTTTTTTACCATGATAACAGTAAGAGGTGGAGAATTGAAGAGTCTCTGGACCAGATTCCCAAGCTGTCAGTTTGTTCTGAGATTCTAACCTCAAATCCATATAAACGAAGTATTTATTAAAACTTACATGGCCCCCTCATTTGAAAGGCACTGCCCTGTAACTTCTTTTCTCTCTTTCTGTTCCTTTYTTGATTACCTGAGATTTTCTTTTTGGTTCTGAAGGCTAGAACTCACAACAAAAAGTTAAATTGTTAAATTATTTGTGCAGAATTACCTCCTTCCTGGAATTGGCAAACTAACACAGAACTAGGTATGATTTAATTGAATATTTCCATACTTATATCCTATAATGCTTGAGCACTACTATGAATGTGTGTGATATTAATGAAATGAAAGGTCTGTGTATGGCACCAAGGAATACTTCTTTGCTTAATACTTAACATTTGGATAAGTTCTTGGAACCAAGTTAGGATGCACGCAAGGAACAAACTGAATCTGAAATGAAACAGTGTTAAGAAGACTCAGTTCTAAAATGAGAGATACATTAACTAGCAATGCTAATGAAACATAAATTTTAATGAACATAGTTGACATTGATGATATATTGTTCAAAACTAAGTAAAAACTTTCTGTAAAAAGCCTTTAATTCCAGAAACCTTTCTGTGTTTGAACAACAGGCAGGTACTGTTGCCTAAACCAATAGAGAGTTTTTCACTGACAGTTTTCTTTGTAAGAAAGAGATACCATAGCTATATCACCATATGTCTAAGTGTCATATTTAGCCCTTTTCCTTGGTACCAGGCAGACCTAGGTCCAAAGAGGTAATTAGTATATAGTTGCATCTCTTTAACTGCCAGATGCAACAATAGCACTTCACTTGCAATAGCTTTAAATGAGAACAGAAAGTAGTAAAAAGAAAATCTTTTTCTTTCTTTTTTTCTTGGCTTCATAACTTGAAGGCTTATAACTACCTTATAAGTTTGAACTGGTGGGAGAGCAGCATTGTAAGATGAGAGAAAGAGTTTCAGATTGGTCCTAATGCAGTGATGTATTCCAAAATTTTTTACCTTTACAATTCTTCCATGTGAGCAAGTGATTTCCTCTTATCCTCCCAAATAACCTTGGGATGTCGTAACAAACTCCAAGTAGGTCTTTCCCTGATTCTGCAATTTTCTATACCCTTCAGCTGTTCCCACTGTTGCTGCAGTGGAGTCGTAGTGTGCTCTCTGTCCCCTGATCAGGAAACAAATCATGAAGATTGCACACAGTGGAGACTGGGGATTGGCATCTGAGCATCACTGGCATCTTGGTCTTAAAAAAAAAACAAACCCTACGATTCCTTCTTGATTGATGCACTAACCTCAAGCAGGGTGAACAGAACAACGGTGGCCTCTTTTTACATCTGAGTATGGAAATAAAACAACTATTTCTGATGTAATCTTCAGATTAAGGGAAGACTTAGAAGACCATAGCTGTATCACCATATGTCTAAGTGTCGTATTCAGCCCTTTTCCTTGGTACCAGACAGACCTAAGTCCAAATCTTGGGCCATGCTTCTGTCAAAGCTGGGGAGTTATATTTACCATCTATGGACAAACCATGTAAATGTCCCTGTATCTCTGCAGAGGAACTCTCCCCAACTTCTTTCTCCCTTTCTGATCAATTCATAACCTTTGGCATTTCTCCATGTAATCCCAATCTCTCCATGGAAGAGATTGGAGTCTTCTATTGGGAAGCCCACATGTATCAAGAAGAGACAAGCTGATCATGCCAGGTGAAAGAGGAATGCTGGTATCTTACCAAGAGGACTTCACATAGCAATATGTGGTAAACAAATTGGAATGATCAAAAACCATATCACAAACAATCTGGACGAGGGGATTGAGTGCTCCCTTAGTAAGTTTGCAGACGACACCAAGCTGGCCGGCAGTGTCGATCTGCTCGAGGGTAGGAAGGCTCTGCAGAGGGACCTGGACAGGCTGGATCGATGGGCTGAGGCCAACTGCATGAGGTTCAACAAGGCCAAGTGCCAGGTCCTGCACTTCGGCCACAACAACCCCATGCAACGCTACAGGCTGGGGGAAGAGTGGCTGGGAAGCTGCCTGTCGGAAAAGGACCTGGGGGTGCTGGTTGACAGCCGGCTGAATATGAGCCGGCAGTGTGCCCAGGTGGCCAAGAAAGCCAATGGCATCCTKGCCTGTATCAGAAATAGTGTGGCCAGCAGGAGTAGGGAAGTGGTTGTCCCCCTGTACTCGGCACTGGTGAGGCCCCACCTCGACTACTGTGTTCAGTTTTGGGCCCCTCACTACAAGAAGGACATTGAGGTGCTGGAGCGTGTCCAGAGGAGGGCAATGGAGCTGGTGAAGGGTCTGGAGAACAAGTCTTATGAGGAGCGGCTGAGGGAACTGGGACTGTTTAGTCTGAAGAAGAGGAGGCTCAGGGGAGACCTTATTGCGCTCTACAACTACCTGAAAGGAGGTTGCAGCGAGGTGGGTGTTGGTCTCTTCTGCCAAGCAACTAGCGATAGGACRAGAGGAAATGGCCTCAAGCTGTGCCAGGGGAGGTTTAGATTGGACCTTAGGAAAAATTTCTTTACTGAAAGAGTGGTTAAGCATTGGACCAGGCTGCCCAGGGAAGTGGTGGAGTCACCGTCCCTGGAAGTATTTAAAAGACGTGTAGATGAGGCGCTTAGGGAGATGGTTTAGTGGGCATGGTGGTGTTGGGTTGATGGTTGGACTTGATGATCTTAGAGGTCTTTTCCAACCTTAATGATTCTATGATTCTATGATTCTATGAAACTGGTGTCCATTCCCACATCATTCATGCACTTTTAAAGTAGAAACATTGCTTACAGGTTTGATCCTAAAGTTTGATCCTTGGATGAGTGGCCACACTTGATTCAGCAGTGAGCCTAAGTGCGTGCTCAGCTGGAAGACTGAAACTTTAACTCACCTTGTTTTGTGTGATATCCCAATAAGTGATATTAGGACTAATCAGAGGCATAAAGCTATTTGTGTGTGTAACTGCTTTGCTGGATTTGAGTACTCTAGACTTTCAGGAGTTAAACTTCAAAATGTTTAACTAATGATACTGAAAACTGAAGTCTAGGTTGCAAGTACAGAAGGATCAAGTCAATATATCTCAATAAGCAGGAAGAAAGAGAGGAATTCTTTATAAGGGATTACAGGGAAGTTTATGTATATCATTTGTTCCTTGTTTGGTTACCAGTTAGATTTCATAGTTAATAAGTTATTGCTAGCTTTATCAACAGTGGTTTTTGTGTTATGAACACCTGTCCTTAGGAATTAGACGGCATATATATTAGAGGTTATTGATGTAATGCCAAGTGAAATAAACATTTTCCCTGTAAAATATATGTATTATTCGGTATACAACTAAAGTGCTTAAAGCTAAACAAAGCTCCTCTCACATTTGTTCAGTATGTGATACAAAAATGTTTTGGTTTATTCAACTTCCAGTAAACTAATTTAGTTAAATCAATAATTAACACACTATACAAAGAAATAGAATCAATAATCTTTTCATCATTTTAACTGTAATTAAGTTTTTATGTCAATGTTTTTACTCTGACACATTTAATCTTAGTAAAGATACAAGGAGCCCATTTTTGAACCATTAATTTGCATTTTTCTCAGCTGAAATGAATGGAAAAGCAAATACTTGGCAGAAATCAATATCAGGGAGAATTATGGGAAGTTTAAATCACTTGACATTGTATCTGTTTATCATTCTGTACCCTGGCAGCCAAAGATACTTTAATTATGAGAAACTCAAGAAGGAGAAGATATGTGCTAGAATAGAATCTTAACTGAGATTCATTCCCATTGTAGCAGAGGGCACAGAGAGTGAGAAAAAAGTAACCAGTAATTAATTTAAAAACCTAACATAGACCACATAGGCCTGCACAGTAAATATAAGGAGTAGCTATTAAAACTGTTCTTGAAGGAATATAGGAAGGAAATCCTTTCATGCCTAGTGCACAAGGAATCCGAATTCTTTAGGGTTTACAGAGGAGGGCAGCCAAAGAGCTTCTGTGGAAAGCAAGCAAGGCCCATATTAAGTAAGTGCTCGCCTATGAGAGTGAAACTTGTAGAACTGCATAGAAAGAACAATGTATAATTTTCATCTAAATAAAGATGCTGCATAAGTAGAAAAGCACTTAACAGCAATTTAATTGAATGCAACAGAAAGACTCCTGCTGACCTCTGTATGCTTTGGATTAAATATAACACTCCTGAAGAAAAGTTTCCATTAGATGGTGTTCACTTACTTTTTCATAGCTTTAGATAGCATGACTCACTATTGGCATAATATAAATCATAATTGGGGAGCAGGAATTTCTAACTTGTTTAACCATAAAATTAGTTTCATAAATATTATAGTTAACCAACAAAGTTTCATTTTAATAGTTAAGAACCTAAAAAGTATTTAATTAAGAGTAGTCATTTGCAATTGTGTTAAACGTTTTAATGACACATAAAACTTGTCAGCACATGTTAAGTAGCAGGCAGTTTATTTTAAATCCTCTTGCCTCATGGCTTTCAGGATGAAGTCAGATATACAGATATTGTTATATTGTAGAGATGGTCTATGTCTTTTGATTAGCAGTATTTCAGTTCTAAAGGTCTCTTGCAACAACTCCTGTAAGAAACTTCACACACACGTCTATTGTATACAACAGCCTGTTGGGATTAAGCAAATATATCCCTTTATGTTATAGAGTGCAGGGGCAATATGAGGATAGGAGGCTCTCATATAAGATGGAATTCAACAAGGTAGAGTAAATGCTGGTGAGGTGAATTGACTGAAAATAGCTCTCTGGTTACATAGTACACTTATTGCTTGAGTCCCAGTCCTATGCATGTTAGTTTATGTTACTCCCATAAAATTCCAGACAGAAATGTACAATTTTCTCTCCATCCATCCAAATATTTACATGCATAGCTGTTTATGTAAGTAGTTTTGAAAAAATTTCAAAAACATAAAAGTGAAATATTACCAGAGATGCAAACAATGATAATAATGTAAATTCTTCAGTCAGTTCCTGAAGTAGTTTGAAAAGAATATCTGGAATTTAAGAAGCTGTTCAATCTCGCACAACTCAGGCAAGCTTCAATGTCAAACACTTGGCACTGTACATGATTTTTATGGCAGTCTTTATTTTGTTAGTAAATGAAGTTATTATGCAAGGTAAGAGAAACTTTAATGAGAAAAGCAAACTCCTCATTCTTCCAGAACTCTGTGCTTATCATGCACGCTTCTCTTTCATTCTTCCCCTTTCACTACACCTAGAGAAAATTTACCATGATCTTGAACTTTTCTTTCCAGCAGTGAAATCTCCTTAGAAATCAACCTTGCTACTGTGTTATTTAGGCTTGAATTTTATTTTGCATCATCTCACTTTTTTTCACTATGTTGTTGTCAAAAATAAATCAGCTGAGAAGTTCCTTGGCTGAAGTTTAATTCCATGTGTTCTGACTGTCATCTTCTAGGTTGTTGGTATCAGTCCAATTAGAATTGGACTCCTCAAGAATTAATAAGTAATTCCTTCACAAGTCTGGTTTCTAGTAGTTCAGTTAATGTTTTAAATCACATTATAACTGCAGTTGCATAAAATGGCTTTAAATAGCCATTCTTAAATTGATGCATGTTTCCCAGGCCTGTGAGATTAAATATTACGCTTTGTGTATGCTTATTTCTCAGATCCCTATAGTAATTCAAAAGAAAAAAAAAAAAAGTATTTTTCCTTTCAATATTTTAATACTTTATTGTAAGAAACCAGTTTTGAAAGTCAAGTGCTCTCATTTCTATATCCTAGGTCCTTGGGCATTGTCTGTCTTTATTTCAACATGGCAGTCTTGTGTGTTACAGCCCCACTTATGATGTTTCATTGGCTGAGAATGTAGAGTATGTGGTTTTGGCTGGAATCATTCCTGAACTAGCTGAAACGCTGTTGCATAAAGTGCCAGGGGTATTATTCTGCTGTATCATCCACTGACCTCAGAGACAGGAGTACTGAACCAGTTCTCCTGTACAAGTGGTAATGCATGTGTTATGGTTTTGCTTGGCTGGAAAAGTCTTTGGGCACATCACGATTTTGTCCTGGCAGAACACAGCATGAAATATAACAAGAAACTTGGATAACTTCTAGTTTCTGTGCACGTGTGCTTTTTTCCCCCTAAAGAAACAAATGGAAGGCAAGAAGATGCTGTACACATCGTTGCAACTGTTCCTTAACTGGAGCTGATTCAAAATCCACTGAAGTCAGCTTTAGGACTCTGCTTTACTGACGGGTCAAGCGCTAGAACATCCTCAGTGTGAACCGGAATAGCTAATAGTGCTCTAGTTCGTGAGCTTCAGTAGGTACAAGAGGGGACAGAATTTAAATCTGGCTGCCATGCGTTTTTGTACTGCCCATTCCATTTGTCCTCTTCTACCTACTTCATTTTTCCTTCAATTTCCTAATACAGGAAAAGAAGAACTGGAATAAATATTACTAAATACTATTTTTCATATTATTTCTTACAGTGGGTTATTTCCATCTACATTTGCTTGCTTTATTTGTCATGTTATTGATTTATGAATTGAAATTCAGTCACAATATTTTTCAATAACCGTTGAAATTCTTTTATAGTCTCCAGTGGCACTCTGAAATACTTCTGAATGCTGCATAACTCCTTGTTAGTTATCTTGTGGTAAAATAGCATTTAGTAATTCTGCTGTCTGCTTGAGAGATTTAAAGAAACACTTAATCTTACTTGCTACTTAATAAGTCATTATGATGTAGATCTTGCACGGGTAATAATAATGAGATGGCTTATTAATTCATTTAATACCCATCATGGCCTGTCCTAGCAGCAAACAAAATTGTAGATAATACATCTGTATACTGTTTAATGTTTATACTGTCCAAGTTTATCTGAACTTTACTTACAAGTTTAGTCCTTGCTTTTAGCCTAAAAACCATACTGGAGTGTAGCGTGAATACATGGTTGATATGAGTAAGTTTGTGGTTGCACAAATGTGTATGAGTATATTAAAGTGCTAGGACTTCTCTAGCACTAGCTTACATGAAACAGCCCAGACAGTAACAGTACAGGCAAGTGAATCCTTCCTGGGATTGTTCACTGGAGCTGTTTAATTTATGAGCATACATGTTGACCGTATGACCAAGCTCTTGTTTAACACCTGAATTCCACTCTGAGCTATTTAAAAATTGTTCCATTAGCAATGGATTCTGGCATTTGACTTAGTCCTATCAGCACTGGAGACTTACCAGAAAAGTAATTATTAACTTATGTTAAACAGAATTACAGGCAAGCTACATCTCCCTCAACAGCAACACAGAACAGAAAGCAGTTTAAACTACAGAAGGTAGCTTTGGGTAAGCTCAAAAAGGCAACAAATAGGGAATCTATCCCTGTTAGGAAAGAGTTTGAARAAGAAAATATTTGAAGCAGTAATGATTTTCCCAGCCAAAGTCTGGGTCACACAGTCAGCCAAAGAAAAATGAATCAATACAATATATCAAGTTCTGGACAACGTAAGTAAAGGAACTCTCACAAATGACGTCAATCAGGCTTTTGACATTACAGTGATTTAAATCCATATTCGGCACATGCTTAACTTCAAGTCTGTGAGTCAGTCAAGTGAATGAGATTAAAATTAGGCAGATTCTGCAGAAAACTGGTCAAAAGCACCATTTCTTTTCCTATTAATTAATACCATTTTCATTTCCTTTCGCCCTCCTCATTTAAAATGCAAAAACTTTCTGGTTGATTTTGGCTAAGAGATGTGCATTTTTTCATGGTAAAGTTCGTGCCTTCCTACACCCTTATACACCACATATACACCCTTATGCTTGTATAACGTACAGAGAAGATATATAACATACATACATCAAGGGTATATGCGCATGTTGCATTTTTTTTCTGATAATGAAATATAAAGCCCTTATGTTTTCAAGCTGTGTTAAACAAGAATTTCTCTGTCGTGTCAGCTCTGTTCTCCGTAAGGCTAGGAGGGTTGAGATTTAGAAGGGAAACACTACTAAGAAGCAGTTGCTGATCTGGACCCAGGTGGCTTCAAACACGCATCTCCTACAGTGCATCTAGCACAATGTGTGCTGAATTTATGTGGTCTTTGGCTAGTCTCTTTAATCACAGCTGGGATTTACTTCAGAGCAGCAGGAAGGGCAGAAAGTCTGGCATAAAAGAAGTCCTGCTTGTGCCTCAGACTTCTCTGTGGACTCCCATAGCCTGCAGAGACTCGACTCCGGGTCTGGTTCAGAAGCCGTAGCTTCTTTGTCACTCTAGCAAATCGACTGTAAGGAAKAGTGACCTTGTGAAAGTAATTTCTAACTAGAGCCCTACTACTAGTGTGGGGCAGTAGCTCTCATAATCCATATGGAATTTTTTAATTTTATTTTTACTTTTTTTTTTTTTTTACTTTTGTTATTGATCCTATTGAAGCTACTGTATCAGACTGAGATCTTCTCCTTTGTGTAGCAGGTACTCCTGCTGAGTGCTGTGTTTGAGTCATTGCTTCTTTGCTTGTCTCAGCTGGAGGATGTTCTTTGTGTATCTCATAATGACCTGCCCTGCTGACTCATTTGATTCAATCTTTTGAAAAGGACAGTGTTGTTCTCTCCAGTTAGTAAATCAGACTGTGTTCGGCTGAGGGATATACCCACTAGCTTTGTAAACAAATGCTGCTGGGCTTGGATTTTTATCTGCTTTTAAAACCAGTTCTATATCTTTAAATATGGGATGCACTGTTTTATGTCCAATTATTGCCTGTTAGGTGTTGTGTGCAAATAACCTGGAGCAATTTGCTGGAGCAATGCCCAAGAAGCAGGACAGAAGACAAGTAAAATGGATTTGCTCCCAGGAAAATGCTGTGAAACACAGCAAGATGCAGGAAGGGGATCCTCAGCTGCAGCAGGTGCCTCAAAACTCATGACTAGTCACCACTGGAGATCCAGCTCCTGCTGGGAGTGTACAACCGACTGAATTCTCTCAGAGGGAGCTCAATAGCTTTGTTTCCTATGGCACAGACAATTCCCAACACTAAATAGCAATGTAGCTGTACGGAGTAGTACAGAAAGATCATTTGGATGGGCTTGTGATGAAGTGCTGTCTAAGCAGCAGCAGAGTTCTCTGCAGATGAGTTCTTTTTGTGTAGTTGATCCATATATCTCCAGTTTTGAAAATAACACCTTCCTATGGAAGCTGTTAAAATAAAGCTAAAACTCGAGGGGACTCCAGCATCCTTTATTATCCCTGAAATTGTCACTGATTCAAAGAAAAACCCAAAGCATTCTGGAATGTTTTTTCCCCATGGTTTTGGCAGTGTAACACTATTGCTGAAGCTCTCAGTCTGTTAAATGTCTGGAAGACCATGTAGATATTACACATAATTAGGGCAGCCACTTCACTTTGTGCCTGATCCAGCAACCCAGTATGATTTGTGCATCTAGTATGGCAAGAATTAACATGACACATCTGAGGAAACGTGAGACCAACCTCACAGCTAATAAAACAGAAGATTGTTGATCATATAAAAACATCTGCAAATGTTATTTTTCTTGTCTGATTAAGGATGACACAGATTAAGGCTGAGAGGCTTGTAAGGTCTAGACAGTGCCAGCTCTTAAAAACATGCTCAGTGTGGGTAGAAGGACACCATTAGCTCCTTTCACCCGCTCATTTTTGCTGGCGAAAGGACCAAATGCAGCATGTGCCGCCTCCTTCCTTTCAGCCCACAGTTCTTTAGAGCAGAAGTGGATAGGATGAGGGCTCTGTGGGTGAAAGCCACGCACCAGAGCACCAAAAGCTGCACCTTTTCCGCCTAGAGAAGCATTGAAGGTACCCCTTTACCTAGCTGAAAGCTCAAGGAGACACTTTGCAGAATGCTTCCTCCCCTACTCTTAGTCTTGGGGACCTTCTAACTCCAGGGTGTAACTATTAAGACTCAAACTTTGGCACATGTAAGGCAACAGAAAATCAGACTCTGAGGTACTGGAGTAAAAGGGATCTCTTTTTCACTACGTATAATTMTTTTCCTTTATAGGAAGAGGCAGTAACTAACTGATTTCTGCTCTGTGCACGACAGAGATGATCTCTGCTGCACACCCATTATTAAGTGGCTATTGGAGGAAAGAGGTAGAAGGCAGCATGCTGGGTTTCAAGGAAGTGTGCTATAGTCTGGCTTCACACTGGTGCTTTAGGGTAATGACTTTTTGAAAAAAGTGTTAAAGCTGTTTGSAACAGGCTAGAAGTCATGCTTCTACAGAGTGCGGGAGATGCTATAACTTCTTCTTCTGCTGAGAAAGACTTAAAACCACAGTTCTTACCCCTCAGCAGGGTGTAATAACCTACCAGCTCACCTGGGGCTGCTTTACAACCCATCAAAAAAATCAAGTTTCATTGACCAAAAGGGTTTCTTGTTTTGTAGCCAAGTGACCACGTGTCACTTGGCTACAAAGGAAGAGAAATAACTTTGATTTTGAGCCCTTTCCCCAGGGATTCTTATGTATTTTGCATAGAGTTATGGAAAATAAGTTGATAGGGACCTCAAGGAGAGAGATTATCTAGTGTTCCTGACAGAAATGTGTATACTCTATTTTTAAAAGCTTCCAGCAGCAAAAACTTCAGTATCTCATTCTGCAACTTACTCCAATACTTCATTGTCCCCCGTGTTAGAAAGACTTTCCCAGTATTCAACCTGATCTTTCTTCCAACAAATTATTTCTTGTTTTATCTATTGTGACCATGGAAACATACTATGCCCTTTCTTTTTGCAGCAAATTGGTATGTATTTAAAGATTGTTGTCACCTGCAGCGTGATATGTTACAGGTTAAACAATCCTAATTCTGTCCTTTCTCATACTTATTGTTTCTGTATCTCTGATATTAATTCCTTTTTTGTGGGTGCTGTGCAGTTAGTCCACAGTTTTTTTGATGGGCAGTTCTGAGGACTGAATGCACTAGTCCATCAGAGGCCTGACTAGTGATCAGTGAAGCAGAAAGCAATACTTGTGGATAAACATCTGAGTATGGCGTTTGTCTGGTTTTTTGCAAGAGCATTACTTTGTTGACTCATATTCAGCTAGTGATTCACTATAATCTGTTCTTGGACAAAACACATAAACAACATTTATCCCTAAGGATAATCTTATACGAGACAGTCCTATATATTGAGTTTTTCACTTCAAGGCTTAGAAAGCTTCTGATTCATGGGAATCTTGATGGTATTTAGTTTGGGACTGAATGAAAAAAAAATGTTCTTCTGTCAGTTCAGGTACAGGAGTCAAATATCTGTAGCATTACTTAGTCCTTGTATGCTACATCACCACAAGCATTATCTTTTCTTTATGTAGCAGTGATAATTTATCAAACTGGATGCCACCCTGCCTGCTGAAAGCACTGTGCTAGTGAGGGGGCTGAGCTTGGAAGCTGATCAGCTTTTTTCAGCCTTTCCTTTTCCTGAAAACCTGGGAAGGCAATGGGCTATGGAAAATATGCACATGTTTGTAGTCTAAACTTTACACGCAGAGTTTCTGCAGAGCTCGCTCTTTCCCTATATTAAGCAAGAAAAATGCAGGCCTGGGACCTTCTGCTTGCCACAGTGGCACACACTGAGGTTCCTAGCAATACAGGCTCAAGATTTGACAACAGCAAGCTGTACTGTGGCAAGGCTGAGCTTGGAGAGCGCAGATAGTAGTGGAGTCATGGGAGGCTGTGTATGGCTGTCATTCCTTGCTAAGGCTGCTGTTGGTGCTCAGGCTCAGTAGTCGCTCAGAGCTAGCAGACTTACATGTTGCAATGCTGGACATTGCAGCACTTCACTCTCTAGGGGAATCCACAGCTGTAGTTACAGTGCACAACAGGAYTTTAATGACTAATGAAAGAGGGAAAATAAGAGATCCTGTAAATCCTGGCGTCTCAGTTGCCTGCTTCAGTGAAGGCTTATTAAATACTCATTGCAACAGGCAGTGGAACTAAATTTTATTGGACCAATGAATATTTAATTCAATCTTAGAAAGTAGAAAAAATTCAAATGGGAGTAAGGGAGCTACACATGAGAAGACCTTTACATCATCATGCTTAGAGCATTTATCTTTGCGGGGAAAATCGGTTCCCCTTAGGCACAGAAGGACATTGAACCTGATTTGACTGCACACGACAGGAGTGCTTTAGTCCATGATAAAGGAGGAAATGCTGTCTTTACTTCCAGCTGCACTTAATAAGTGTATGGATGCCTCCAAAATATTTATTAAATGTTTCTCAGAAGCGAGGCAGGCACGTTTCTGTTGTGAAGGCGGTACCTACTCACTTAGTGTATGCTATGTCCCAGTAGTGGCCACAAGTTGAGTATAGGACAGAAAGGTATAAGAACAAGGTGGGTAGATTTGGTACTATTTCTTACCATTCCGTCATCCACCAAACATTTTCAGCTCAGGAACTTCATGAGCTACATGTATTTCTATGCAGTAATCTTCATTAGATTTCTATAAACCTGCCTGGTGACTCTTAAATCCATTTAAACTTTCAGCTTCCTAAACATCCTTTGGCAAGCAATTCCATGGCTCAGTTACTTGTTTTCTGAAGAATCACAGGCTTTATTTATTTTGAACCTGGTTCTTGCTAGGTTCATTTTATACTAGTATTAGTCTGAACTTAGGCAGGTCTGTGTATGTGCAACAGCAGTCACCTATGGGACTGTTCTGCTGGAGGACCCAGGATTGGAGCTCAGAGTCCGAAAATTCTCAGTTTCGGATTTAGGAAGCTCTTGTGACAATCAGGTGGTTTAGTTGGCTAAATCCTTCTGTGTATCTAGACCTCGGCCCTCAAATAAATGTGTTGAAGTTAACAGGGCAATTTGCAGCTTTGCTATTTGTATTACTCACAGTGAGACTTGCACAATTTCACCCTATGTAATTTAAATTGGGTTTGTTTCCTTCTTATGTCAATAAGTTGGGGAAGCCTGTAACATCTAGTAAATGCATAAAGGTAAATATATAGCAAATATAACAGGTTTCTAACAGTACTTGGCATGCAGGACAGATTTCCAAGGGTTCACCAGTAAATTAACAGCTGTCCTTTCACGAGAAGTCATCATGAGTGATTCTGAGAACACTGTACGAATTAGCATCATAAACTGTAGACAAACAAGTCTACAAGCAAGTAGACTGAGCAAGTAGACTTGCTACTGAGCAAGTTTTGAAAATGTGTCCTTTTTAATTTTTACATTTTTCCATGTTTTCCATCAGAGACTCTAAACTTAAGTATAAGATCTAAGTATTTGGAAATGTTAGCAATGATCTCTATGAAAGTATGTCCAAATTACCTGATTCCTCAC
The DNA here is from genome assembly GCA_035582835.1 of Phoebastria nigripes. NCBI lineage: Eukaryota > Metazoa > Chordata > Aves > Procellariiformes > Diomedeidae > Phoebastria > Phoebastria nigripes. The sequence goes on from JAYKAV010000267.1 coordinate 324,419, forward strand.
GTAGAATACTGAAGGCAATTAGAGCAGTTAAAAGGCACCCAGCTGTTTGTTTCTCTCTCTTTTCTCCCTGTCTTAGAGATTATACTAAATCTCATTACAGCATTAGCTCCAGCTTTGAAGCTTAAAAAACTAGGTATTTAGAACTTTTATCTCCAGAGTTGGTGAGGGTTCGGAGCTGTATTGATCCTATGACAAATGCTAGCAGAGCTCTGTGCTCACAGCGCCCATGCGCTTCAGTTCTCAAGTTCTATGAAGTGTCTCAGAACTTCCCTTTGCAATCTCTCCACAATTACATGAGCTGAGGAAGTTTTAAAATACATTTCTTACACACATACAGATTTTTCCAGATTCATGCTCACTTTACATTGAATGTTAGCAAGAACAAGAAAAAACAATGAAAATGTTTTATTTTATGATCTCCAGGTGCTGATATCTTTAGTTCAATATAGACAGGGTGGTTGGGGACAGTGGTGGCACTATCAACAGGAAGATCCTTTTTGTGTGTTTACTTGATCATAAATTACCAGACACTCTTGGCATTGTAAAACAAGTATATACTCAACTTACCATGCAAACATAGTTTTCTGATACGAGATCTTAATCTTGAATAACAATCCTAACATTGGGGGCATTCTTCTGAAATGTTTGAAGCCTCTATGTATTATTAGTTTTGCTTTATTAAGTTGACCTCGTCAGCTAATTCAACGTCAGTTCAGAGTGATAAAAATAAATTCTTTAAATCTGGATACATCCAAACATCCTGCTTTTTTCAAGAATCAACAGGTAAGTTCACAGGTCATAATGATTTACTCATCCATCCAAAACAACACAGTGGATTTGAGTGGTTAGTGTGCTTAACTTTAGGCACTACAGATACAAAATTGTGGATCAAAAAAATGGTAGTAAACATGGAAGAGTCCAGAATTTCTGCTTGAACATACCAATTTTATTGGCAATAATTTCAACTATATAGAAAGTACGGAAATACCAATATATAGAAAGTACAGAAACAATCAGTTACGATTGTTTAAGCTAGCAAAATGTTTTTTGTTCAGCTAACTTTTCCAGGCTTTCCTGACTTGAAGGTGGCATAATCTTTAAGTACTGCATTGATTATTTGTATTTATATAAAGTTAAAGGGATATCCAGAAAATGGAGAATGATCTGAGATAATTTAAGATTGATAATGCTATTATCAAAGTAATAGTAAGACCAATTTTAAATTAGAGTAAAATTACAACTTCATATCTCGAACGGGGAAAGTAGGTTTCTAAAGTAACTTATGATGGGTAGAGAATTTATCCATGATTATATTTGTCCCCAGAGATTGTGGTTTTCTCGTGACTTAGGAGAGGAAGTTTGTCTAGTCAAACTCTTGTTTGGCAAATACATAATCAAAATGAGCTCTGCAGAAAAAGCATACTGAGTCCTTCAAATGCAATCTTACTTCAATTCAGAGAGGGTTTTTTTCTGTTTTAAATTGAAAATCCTGGAAAAAGTCATAGCTTGGTGAATCTGAGACAAAAAGAATTCCTGGTAGACAAAAGTACATCTTTTCAGATCACCCCATCATCTAAGCTGTTTAGTCTGTTTCTTCTTATTATGCTTATTTTCCTGGCAAACCACAACTAGAAAACAATATACTATTTGACAATTCAAATATAAAGAAAGAATCCAGGAAGCAATAGTGGGGAATAGGAAGATGTTGTGTGACAAGTTGTACTGTTAGTTATGGATTCTAGTTAATTTTTTGATAGGAGATGCAAAACTACTATTTGTCCATTTATTAGTCTTGCAGGCTTTCTTCTTACTTATTAAAAATGTGCCTTACATTTTCTTCCTGGTGTAGAGATATCTGTAATTGTATGTAATGTTTATATTAAAATAGTATGCAGGAATAAATTCTGTGTTTAATTACTATGGTGTGAACATAGATGAACTTTAATACATTCACTAGAATACTCCTCTCTTTGTAGAGGCAATAGAATTTTGCACCCAGATAAAAATTTTAATTGAATGTGTGAGAGGGGAAATCATTGGTAGATCACAGGAAAATTGCCAGCCATCATGACAATATTTTTATTAGATATTTTTCTAGCATGCAGACTTCACTGCTAGGCAATATCTGGGAAGATTCCTGCATGTAGCACATTTGTTGTAGCAGATAGGTCAGAGGAGCTAGATGAATTTGAGGTAAGTGTAAAGGAATTATTAGACAAAGTAGGTAAATTGAGTGTCAGGACCCGATGTCATTCTCCTGACAGCACTGAAGAAACTCTGATGTGAAATTGCAGAATGGGTGGCCAAGGCYGTCACAAACAGCCGCAGTACCAGAGCAGGGTTACCCGCTACAGACCAGTGGGTCTGATTTCCATACCTGATTAAATGCTGAAGTCTATAATAAAGAATATGATCAGCGAGTGCATGAATGAACATGGCCTGTTGGGAAGGAGTCAGCATGGCTTCTGCAAAGAGAACTCTTGTCTCACTGGCCTGCTGGACCTCTCTGAGGGCATCTATAAGCACAAAGATAAAAAGGAGCCAGGGATGCACTTTGTTTGGATTTAAGCCATAGATTATTAAAGAAGTCAAGCTGCCAGAAGGTTGGATGAGAGGTACTTTCATGGACTGAAAGTTGGTTAAAAGCTGGAAAGCAAAGAGAAGGTTAAAGTTAATCTCTTGTTAAATCCTTCAGCCTTTGTTGTTTCATGTATTTTATACTTTATGGACAATTAGTTCTTTATGTATTTAGAGACTTTCCAAAAGTGACTATGACTTTGGATGCTAATTGTTTTTCTGTCTTATTAATCTGGGCCCTTTGAAAATGTCTTGAGATATCTGTGCAGATACCACAAGATGCCTATGATGGGTAACACCCTGCGAACAACTTGGTCACAAACATCCTTAGATGTGTTTATTTGGAAGTAGCTTGGAAAAATTATTAAAACATAAAAATGCTCCAACATTTAATACAAGTCTTCAGCTCTCCATTGTATAGCTGAATAGGAGTAGTTGTATAAAAAGGTTTTTTAATAAAATATCCTGGGTGGAACCTACAGTGTAAAATGTTTTCTACATCTTACTGCTTTTCCACTAGGTCTCCCATACTGCAAAGTATGGAGGAGGATGATGTGAGTTCATGCTTATATGTCCAGCTAAGTTTTCCCAGGGTTTTCAATAGCTGCATCCTTCAATTTCAGTGTAATTCTGATGAGTTCACATAAGGGTAGCAGAGAACAAATAATATTCTATATTGTCTGTAACAACATGTGTGTCATGTATGCAGGTTAGAAAGCAACGTGTACAGAAGCACTGTTTAGAAAAGCCATAAAAAACTTCTTCCACTACAGGGCTAGTTTTCTGCAATAATTAATACATTCTTAATATTCAAATATTAATAATGGTAATTTATGCATGACCTTTTCCTATAGCAAGTCGCTTGGAGCTCTTGGGTAGGGGCAATGATGCTGTTTCCTGTATCTCCATGATAAAACTGATTTACTTGAAAATTTTCAAGGCAAGTATATTAAGGCAGTGTTGTAGCAATTAAAAGCTTGTATGTGATACACAGACTTGAAGTTACTAGCTGACATAGTTTCGTGCCACCACAACTGTTTTTTTCCACCCGGCAATGTTTTCAGTAAAAACAATAAGGCAATAACAGGAGCTTGTGCCTGTCAAGAGCTGAAGGCAGTCAGCTGTGTCTTGTACTCTGTAGCACTGCCCGGGCAAGGCTTTCAAAAGGCAGAAATGTGATGGTTGGGGTCATTGGGCTTCCAGCTTATTTTGGTTTCTGGTGCAGCAGCTGACTCTGATGATCAAGCTGTGTCTGGGAGAAACATCAGGATTTTGAGGAAAAGTATTTTACAATAATAAAAATGTCATACATTTAGCAAGAAATTTAAAGTTTTTTCTTTTTTTTTTTTCTTCACTGCAATTTATTGCAATTTAAGAAGTCCTCTGAGGCACTCATTATTAACATCCAGGCACTGGGTTTTACCCACTCCAGGAACAGTATAAGTGTTTTGAATATATTTAAATTTGAGGTTAAGGGAGTCAAGAGTTGGGAGATTCTTTTCTCAAGTAAAGGAGTAGGAAAGTAATGAATACTCTTATCTCCTGGTTCTAGTCTTTCCCCCTGTTTGTGAACTGGCTGGACCCTGTACCCATTAAACTGTTTATGGCAGAAAAGTTCAAATGTGCTCTCACTGAAATGCAAGGTTCTGGTGAGAGCAGGAACATGCCCAGAGACACAGTAAGACTATGTTTTTGCTTATATTAGAGCCCTTTTTCAGTACTTTACCCCAGTGATATGATTTATAACCATTTTAAGTCTCATTGACCTTGTCAACAGGAGAATAAAGGGATCCAGTGAAGAATCTAGTCCACTTTGTTTCTTAGAAATGTTGCTTCAGAGATCTGTTTTGGGGATTTTATATATGAAAGAACAAGATCATAACAAATTCTGACAGAGTAATTTACTGGACCCAATTTATTCTTTATTTTTCCCTGTTGTTCTCAATGGTATTTCACTAGAGGTTAGTTTGTTCATGATCAGCTAAACCACAGTATCTTTATAGGTATATAAACTCTGCCTTTATGTTGCTAAAATATCACTTCTCCTAGCATTGAGTTGGAATCACTTACATAAATATTGGCCAGAACAAAGAGGGGATTCAAAGCCAATCTGAAGTAACAAGCAGAGGTTACATCTCTTGTCACTAATTAAACATTCCATTGATTGCTTTCTAGCATTAGGGTTCAGCCAACACACACAGCCCATGTTCATGGCATTAAACGCTTTTCAAAACACATTGCCCATATGCAACATGCCTCTTGGGAATGGCCAGTACTAACTCTTGATCTGTGCTTGGAATTATTTGGGAGCAATGGATATTAAGCTACTGATCTCAGGGTTTCCTTAATGATAGGGGGTCGAGTCCTATTGCCCAGGAGAACCACAGATAACTTAACACTGAAGAATGGCAACTGAGGCCAGGTTGCATTTTTGTGTCAGCTGAAAAATCCCAAAGCCTGGGGATTATCTAAACTAAATTAGAAACTTTAAAATAATAAACTTTAAACTAAAGTTAAAAATAAAACTGCAGAGAGTAGTGAAGGTTTTAGATTCAGTACGAATCTTCATAGCTTCAAAATTACCCATTAATTTTAAAAGTGTTCACATGACTTCAAGTAAGAGTATCTCATTCAGGTACTCCACATAAAGATACCAGTAAGAAGGTACTCCGCTCATTTCCTGTTTTAATTTTCTCCTCTGTTTCACAGAGACAATTTCTGTGTGACTTCCCCTAATTATCTGGCATAACTTCCCCCAATTATTTGGCAAACCATGTAGTTAAACTCATTTGAAGATACTGATAGAGACTAACTGGCTCTTAATTTGAGCATTGCAAACAGTGCAGCTGTAGCTTATAATTGCCATACTAATTGCAAGCATTGAAGTATTTCACTGTTCAGGATAGCAAGAACTCAGAGACAGTAGTGGTCCTCCATACAGGAACCTCCTCTTCTGACAGGAAGTAGGTTCATAAGCATCTGTGCTGTGAGAAATCTACTGTTGTATGCACAAAAGACCACATGAACTGAAATCTGTAATGTTTGAAATTTCTGGGATAGAAGTTACTGATGTATGCTAGGGGATGGCCAAACCTTTGAAATTTCTGGAATAGAAGTTACTGATGTATGCTAGGGGATGACCAAACCCTCTTCTCAATGCATGTATGTGTCCTAAAATTCTCCAATGATTTTTTTTTCCATACCCCCATGCAATAATACTTCTGCAGAATGTATTTAGAGCTGCAGAACAGGTTATTTCACACATTAATAATTAACATCAATAAATATTGTTCAAGAACAAATCATGACAGATTCAGACTGCTATCCCATGAATAAGTATGTGATTCTTTTATTTTGTACATAGAAATAAGGCACAGATTGTATAAAATGGGCAAACAGAACGAAAACAATAATTGACAACAAATAAACAAAACCCCCAGAAAAAAYGTAATTTTCTAACACATGTGGCAGTAATTAACTGTATATTTTGGCAGTAGCTCTCCTTGTTTAGCAACTCTAAAATGAGACATTCTGGATATTTTCTGAAGTGATCTAAGTGCATTTCATTTATTTGGATGTTGATAACTGTATCAAAACATCACTGTGTTTACTCCAGCTTTCTTTAATGCAATTTCTTTAATCTTTTTGTTTTAGCTTTTAAGCCCTGACTTTGTTCCCACTGAAATCAGACAAAAAAAAAAAAAAGAAACAAAATATGTCATTTCATTTGGGCTATACTAAATGTTGCACAACAATATTTATTTTATATTTGGGGTTACAGAGAGGATAAGTAATTGTAATGTTGGGCCCGGATCCTGTAAATCCTTATACATGTCCATAGGGCTACTGACATCAATAGCTTTACTCAAGTAAGTAACGGTGGCTCATAATCACAAAAGTTTGCAGGATAAATTTCTAAATGGCTGTAAGCTGTGTATTACAGAATCTACAGCTCTAGAGAGTTTTCAAGCAACTTCTAGCATTACTTATTGTTTAAATAAGCAGCTACTTTTCCTATTGATTTTATACCCCTTATAAAATTAAGAAATGCGTTTAGAAACATTAACACTTTTATTTCTTTTAAATAATGAGTCCTATCTGGCTTATGTTGAAATCAGAAGAAGAACATGCATTGACCTAAACCTCTGAAGGAGTGTCTTCTGGTGTAGAGAAGCACAGAAAAGAATACTACACTTTAAGCCATCAGTGACTTGCTCCAGAGTATCCTCCCTTAATAAAAACAAAACCAGCAAAATCCAAAACTAAACCACTAAGTTTAATGATCTAAAAACATTATTTAGCTGGGAGCTGAGCACTTCCTGCAAGATCTGGAGTTTCCAAAGTCCTGCTGCAGTTTATAATATCACAAGATGCTCAGATTCCTCAAGGTGCTAAGTTACCCAGCTCAAATTAACTAATTTACTCATTTATTAATTAACTTTGAGATGGGTTGAGCACTTTTTGCAGGGGATTGCTTCTGAAGGAAGGTTGATTTTTGATTAATTACTTGTTTTATATAAATTATCTGTGTTTACAGAAATTACTGATTTTTGTTCAGTAAAACTTCTGATCTTTATTTTAGTTGAGAATTCTTAAACTAAAAAAAAAAAAAAGTCAAAATTGTCTTTGAAAGTATTTTATAAAAGCTTTTGTACTGGTTTTTGGAAAGGAGAATGGAAAGAACTGTTTTACGTTATGGCACAATACAGTTTTGAATAAAAAGTGTATTTTGGAATTACTGTTGAATCTTAAAATTGGTGTTAAATAGAAAATAAAAAACCTTGAATCATAAGAACAGAATTTAAAACAAAGAGACAACTGGTATGAAGCGATTCTATATTTTGCAATAATATTAATTTAAAGGTGCTGTGGAAATCATAGTTTCTGGTAAGCAAAGCTCTTACAAAATTTCTCCATTCTGAGTTTACATAGCTGAGAGGCGTTATTTATCCACATTGTTTATGATTAATGCCAGTTTGTCTTGTTCTCATAAAAGTGCATGTCCATTTCTTCTATGTCTTTTGAATCTTTTATAATGCAACTCTCATTATTGTAGATCTTTTCCAGAAAGTTATGTGATACTGCCTAGTTCTGGAAGTTAGTCAGTTAGCCTGTCCATCTTTGTTTCCATCTTCAACTCCCATGTTTACTTTTTTTTGGAACTATAGTAACTTAAATTATAGCTTTAAAATACAATTTGGAATTACAAATAGAGCTAATGACCTTCATGTTAAGAATTCTGTAACTCTGACAAAGAAAGCATCTCACATGTAGGTATCCTTGCAGTGCTGGTAGTTGAAAGAAAACTTTCATCACTACAGCCTTTGACTCTGTTATTAGAGTCGCTTGCCAATCTTTGTAGTATCACAGAACAAAATGAAATCCATGTTGTATCTGTTGATTTAAGACTTTTATGAATTTTCACAAAAAAAAAAAAAAAGTAAATTTTTCTCAAGGAAAGAATGTTGTTAATCAGAAACATCAGGCATGACCAATCCTTACCAGGAAAGGGTTTAGGTGGAACCACAGTRCGGTATTTTTTCATGTTGAGAAAAAGTTTTAAAAAAATAAAAAAGCAAGGAAAAAAAAGTTCTGATTTTATTTTTCTATTTTTGATATCATTTTGAATGTGGGGAAAATGCCATGGAAAATATAAACATTTCAAGAATCCAGAAATTGGAGTACAGTTTACATGAAGCTGGTATGACATTGCTTTGTAACTGTGAATCTGTCTGTTCAGAGCTTAGTTCAAAACTTCTAATGCAGGTGACCAATAAACTTGAAAGCTGAGTTGAAGGAAATGTAATAGCGAGAGAAGTTAAGTGCCTTCAGGAAGGCAGGCAGAGAGATTTCCCTGTTTGGAGAGCACTTCACCTTCTACGGAGTTCCTGCTTAGCTGGTTTTGCAGTAAACCACTTTCTCTGTTTCTTGGAAGTATTGAACTGAAAGGCAAACACTAAATTATGATGTTTAATTACTTTGTGTACTTTATGTACACATAATATGAAATGTAGTTTATAATTTCCTGTGAGCAGTATGTTGTTTACTATTTGTTGACAGAAAGATAATTAAATATAGCATTTAGGAAAAGTAAGTGTTAAACAAGAAGCAGTATTCTTTCCTAGTTAACACACCAGGCTGGTATTCTGGAGATGTGGCTCTATGTGTAGTTCTTCCAGTAATTTGTGTAAGTTTAGACAAGTCTTTTCATGCCCTCCCATCTCTTCTTTGCCTTATCTTTTGACACAGTCTCAAGAGCATATGTACAAGCAAAAATGCTTTAACCTCATCGGTACTTTTGAATGCTCTTTTAACACACATGAACAGTGGTTGTACGTCATTCCTGCCTGCAATCACTTCATCTTCTCTCAAAAGCATGTGTCCAGGTTCCAAACAGAAAAATAAATATGGTGCTAATTTCTTTACTTACATTAATTAATTAAATAATGAAATTTAATTTAACAATAAATAGAAGACTATTGATATACCTTTATTCTAGCATCCCAAACAAGCTATTGAGGAATTATTTAACTGTCTGCCTGAAGAGAGCTTCAAATCTTCCTGTTTCTCATCCTCAGAGAGCTATGAATTTAGAATCAGCTCCTACTAAACATAGCTGGGAGCAAATGTGCCTAGTTCCTGTGGTAGTGTTTATAACAGGTACATATGTGGCAGAGCACATGGAGAAGCACTAGGATAAGCACTGAAGTTTTTACAGCTGATCTTCAGAGCTTTCCAGTTAACATCAAGGATCGCTGCTTAGTCTCAGACTATATTAAATGTATTTAGTGCACTCAGCTTTAATATTGCTTCCTAAGGAAAAAGAAGTGGGTATTAGGTCCTTGTGAAAGAGGAAAAGAGCTTGTGTATCCTTTGCTGCATGAGGAGGCAGTGCAAACTTTTGTTCCTGCAGGCTACTGGACAGACACATTGCCTCTTGGCCAGGAATTTGGGCAGAGAGTGCATGGAGTTTACACTAGCCGAGATTCTGCTGCAATTACTTAATTCCAGGGAGATGCCACCTCCTCGCAGCAGGATTTCAGGGAAGGACATCAAGCTAGCAGCAGCTTACTCTGCCTGTCCGAAGAATGTCAGATAATGATACCCTCTGGGAGATGTGTGACTATTTCCCTTTTCCATTTTCAGGCTCTTAGTACAAATGATGCCATTTGACAAATAAAAGACATCATTGATGACTCAGATCGGAAAAACAAGATTACCAATTCAAAATGTACTATATTGTAGAAGGTGGGAAGAAATGATTACATCATTCAGGATCTTGGGGCACTTCTCTCTCGGATTGTGTTTCATTTGTCATGACAGCTTTTCAACGCCAGCTTAATCTTGCAGCCCTGCTGTGGGAGCTGATATCCTGTGAACTTGGAGTGACTAAATGGAACAGGAGGCACAATGTGAGGTCTTTAATTTAAAACAACGTGTACTTTTCCTTTCCAGTTAAAGATTTGTTTCACAGATGTTTTGCCAATATTTGAATAAGAGTTTGCTACCAGCCTTCTTTTTTCTCTTCCCGGCAAGTTTCCTTTAAAAAGTAGTATACGATATGAAAAATTCATGTATTTGTGCAAAAGGAGGTGGGGGCCTGGAGAACGGATTCAGTTTAGATGCAAAAGAAGAGAGAGAAAGAGCAGGGGCATGCCCCGATAAGGAAAGTGTCATTAAGTGGACTCACTAGAAAAGTTTGTTTCAGAAGACGCAGTTTGCACACTGCAAGTTTTGAAGTAAGGCTAGAGGATGAAAGCCTTGCTGATGATTCAAAGCATCTGGAAGTAGAAAGAAGCTTTGCAGTTCATTGACATCTGTGCAATAAAGTCCATTTCAGGAACAGCTGCTCTGAACATGATAGTTATGAGCTGTTGGAATAATGGGTAATAATTCCTGGGTAATAGGAATGGGTAATTTTTCCTTGGAATAATCCCCGGGTAAAAATGACCTTGCTCCAAACTCTTTACAGATACTGAGAATCTCAACACAGTACATTGAAGTGTCTCCTTTCCTTCTTGTTACACACAGCTCTCATCCATTTTTCTTGTGCACTCTGAGCCAGAAAGCATTAAGCAGAAGCAGAAAAATGCTTGGATAATTCTTGCATTCACTACTAGTGGTATAGTTTTGGTATTAAAAGAGCAATCCAAATACAGGCCTCTGGCGTTCTGTAACACTTGACTTCAGGACGCTCAGCACCTTAGGTAGAACTTACTGGTATGTCTGTGCAGAAGCATCTAGGTGATTCACGGGGAATGGAGGTGCCACAGGGGAAGTTTCAGAATGGGCTAAAAAAACTTCCACACCTTCTTCACATTGAGGTGATTCCATCTTCTAGAAAAATGCACTAACTATTGTCAAAAGGAAGAGGACACTCAACACCTTTCCCTTGGAATCTGGGCTTCATGCAGAAAACATACACCTGAACCCAAACCTGTGAAAAAGGACCCTTGTCGTGGTTTAACCCCAGCTGGCAACTAAGCACTACACAGCTGCTCATTCACGCCCCCCGCCCTGCCCCGCCTTGCCCTAGTTGGATGGGGGAGAGAACCGAAAGTGTAAAAGTGAGAATACTCATGGGTTGAGATAAGAAGAGTTTAATRATTTTTAAAAAAAAAAAAATTGTAAGGAAAAGGAAAATAACAGAGAGAAATAAAATCCATGAAAGACAAGTGATGCAAATGAAAACATTTGCTCACCGCCAACCGACTGATGCCCAGCCATTCCCCGAGCAGCAGTCCCGCCACCAACCTCCCCCCTAGTTTTATTGCTGAGCATGACGTCATATGGTATAGAATATCCCTTTGGTCAGTTGGGGTCAGCTGTCCCAGCTGTGTCCCCTCCCAACTTCTTGTGCACCCCCAGCCTACTCGCTGGTGGGGTGGGGTGAGAAGCAGAAAAGGCCTTGACTCTGTGTAAGCACTGCTCAGCAATAACTAAAACATCCCTGTGTTATCAACGCTGTTTCCAGCACAAATCCAAAACATAGCCCCATACCAGCTACTATGGAAAAAATTAACTCTATCCCAGCCAAAACCAGCACAACCCTCCATATTCAATTCTTCCTAAGACAGGACACCGTGTGAGTAAAGAACTGTCCTCCATCTCTGAGTCTCCGCTCTCTCCACAGTGCCTTCCTATGGATAGGTGGGTTCCTGCACATTTTGCTGACTAGGTGGCCTTCTGCCCCATGGGCTTTGTAGTTTGAATCCATTCAGCAGCGTTCAAGCAGGAGAGGCATGTTCGGCTCTCTGATGGCTGTTCAGGCAGCCTGAGGTAGTTATTTTTCTGAGTTAGGATGTACTTGGGAAAGGTTAAGAGTTAGGTATCTGAAAATCAAACACACTAGTAATAAGTTCTTAAGTACATTTAGTTCTCAACAACCTACATCTTCAGGTTTCCAAATCTGACCAAACATTGAGTTAGCGTTTGGAAGAGAGCTGGTGTCTGATAGTTGCTTTCCAGTGCTTGCTAAGAGGCTGGTTATCAAAATGTTGTGTGCTGCTTTCACACTTGTTTTTCCAGTATCTCTATTAAGCTGGGTCAGTACATACGTACAAAGGATGTAAGCCAACCTATACAGTTACATTACCAGTCTCATTATTCAGTACTCATAAACATGTTACATATTTTGAATTTCTTACAGAGCAGTTGTGTGTTCACTGCAAAGCCTTATATTGCCTTTTCAACTGAAACAGAGGAATCATGATAATAATCATAATAAAATCTTATATGTTGTATAGTTTGCACAGATTGTCTTATGATATCAAGACTCAAGTATTTTTCAGCAGGTCTTGGTTTTGAATCATGAGGTTTTAGAATCTCAGCTCTCATTTCGTAAAAGGACATTTTTAGCTCTCAAGATTGTGAAAAACTGTTAATGAGCTTTGAATGATCAGCTTTTGGCAATCCTCACTGAAAGTAACTTGTCACCAGACAAGGACAGGGAAGCATGATGTTTTGTATGGTGTCATGAGATCCTCCTCTGATCTCAGTGTTAGTGTGAATAAGACATGATAAAGCTTTCAGATTTGTTATGGACGGCTGGAGTTCAATGAGCTAAGCCTTTTGCAGAGCGGCAGTGTAATAATATTGATAACTGTGTGATTTGCACTTATGGCAACATGATAGCTTTTCTCAGAGTGTTCTGGTTTGCTAGATTGTGAAGCACATTATTTGTCTTGTCCTGGTTTTTAGTAATTGCAGATGTTTCTATTTCTCTGTATATTGTTAGATTCATGACAACTGGAGASCTTCCAGAGGGGAACTGAATGGTGGGAGGATAACAGGCAGTTATATTTCCCTAGAACTGTCAAACTCTTTCAACTTTGCTCTCATGCAGGTTCACAAGTTGTTCATGAGGGGGAAAAAAAAAAAGTATGGTGGGTTTGTAGCTCTCATGCCAGAAGAGGATCCCATTTGAATGAACCTTGTTTATCTTCCTGTCAACTGCTGTAGGTCCTGACTTTATTTCAATAAGAAATTTGTTGGGGTTTTTTATATGCAAAATTAAACATTATCAATTGGACTATGGGCACTTGCCACATCAGACCTTGATGAAAAGAGATATGGCAGCTTTCTTTCACCACAGCTGTAGGGCTGCTGGACTTCAGCTGACTCTTCTTGCAGACTCCACAGYCTGATCTTGCTGCTGGACCTCACTCTACCCCCTTCCCCCTAATCCATGCCTCCACCATCACCTCTTTCTCCTCTTCCATTGCATTTGCCAAGCAACTACTTAAGAAATCTCAGCAGAATTCAGGATCTGGCCCAGCATTTCAGCTGGTTGATGTATTTCAGCTGTAGGGAAAATGGTAAGTCAGAGCCTGAGAAACAAGGAAGTGGGGAAACGGGCTCAGTCTTTATGAGCAAACCTTGTCAACATAACTTACTTGCCAGATGGTGTTGCTTAGAGGGTTGAATTTACCCTGAGAGCAGGATAGCAAGGCTGCTTAATATTTAAAGATACAGAGTGTTTCCTTACAGTTTCATACTTACGCATGCATATCACACTGTCTGTTTGCAGGTTTGCATGGTTTTGTTAGTTGCTGAGACTGAAAGTCAACCTAGGTTTAAATAATGATACAAAGCTTGCACTTAGAACTCAGGGAACCAATGACCTCTTCTATTATTTATTAAGATGACAAAATTAGACTCTTCCCAATATCCACAGTCATTTAGGAAAGTTTAAATGACTGAAAAGTTTAAATCAACATTATGTTGGTAACCTAGCAGTCACTTGTTCTTGTATTTATACATTTAAAATAAGGTTATGTGGTTTGATTTATTGGTTTTTTTATATCAGTAGTTTTTACGTGTTGTTGCTTTTATACTTTTAATGTTGGCTGTGTGAATGAACTGCAAGAGATTAATGCTTATTTGCATAAACCTATTTTTTTTACATATAAAATTATAATTTCACTAAAAAACAGTCTAAATCTTTTCAAATATGTTCTAGAACTAACCAGCAAATAAAAATTGGATACTGTATTCCACTCTCTTGCTTTTGAACCTGATCAAAACCAAGAAGAATAAAGGAATTTTCATTCTTTGTAGCAATAACTGATGAGGCTGGTGAATTTGGATAAATTTGATCTGCTGACATACAGTCTCTAAAGGAATTGTTCATTAAAAAAACAACAAAACAACACCCCCCTCCCCAACTTCTCAGCCTGTATTTTATATCATCAGAAACTGGAGTACAAATGAGCTTTTAATTAGGTTTGGTGTGCTTTTTTTAATATTACTCTCTTGATTTGTAATTTATTTTCCATTACTGTGTTGACTTCTCCTATTGATAAAGAGTGTCACAGGGCTAATTAACTAAGCAAATAGTTCTATAATTAAAATGTTTTCATGAGGCCAAAATGCAGGAAAACAAAAAAAACCTCTCCACATTAAAGAAAATTAAGTGATCTACAGTAAGACTGGAAAGTCCCTCTCTGAAACCACATTATCTCAGCTGTGATAGTCATCTTTGCTGAATAGTGGGGTTTTTCATCCCCTCAAATATTTTAGCCTCCTGTGAAACCCTTTGGATTAATATAAGGACACTGCATGGTTGATATGATGTGTCTAATCTAACTGGCAATTTAGGCATTTTTCTGAGAAGCACATATTTAATATCTTTCCATGAAGGAGAAAACTGAGACCCCCAAATTTTCTTGACTCAAAATATCTGTCTATTTCAAAAAAAAAAGCCTTAAGTTCTACTGTGTTTGTTCAAAAGATTTTACTACATCTTTCATCTTGCAGGCTATTACCTATTTGGGTTCTTGCATATGAGTAACAGATAAACTTAAAGTTACCATGATTTTAAGAAATACAGTTGTTAGCACTCTTACTGAAAAAGAATGTTTGTCTTTTCCTCGTGTCTTTTGCTTACACCAAGGAAAGGAACATAAATCACAACACAATCCTCTGGCAAATATGCTCCTTAAGATTTTAGCCTAAAAGCAACCATATTTGTAAACTATTACAAGCTAATTTATTGTATTAAACTACCAGTTGAATACTAACCACTACAACAGAAGTACTCTTTTAAATAAAATTGCTTATATAACATTTTAAAAACCAAACAAATTAAATGGAGTAAGTTAAAAGCATCAAGAAATCTTTCCATTTATCTTTCTCATAAATTGATACACTAATTTGTAGTTCCTATGTAGTGATCATGTTGAGAAACACAGCAATTTTGTGTAAGATGACTGACGTAGATGAGTATCTATATTTATTATAAGAAACACCTTGACCGCTGCCAAATCTAAGGCCATTGAGGACCTAACTTTATTTTATCATTCAAGAAAATTGCAGATGTTAAATTACTTCTGCTGTATAACATATACAGTAAAAGGCTTTAGACTGCCTTAAACACAAAATATATCTGGAACTCTGGCTTGAAGTAGGACTGTACAAATGTAATTTATCCTACAGATTACGAAGGCTGACAATGATTTGAAGAAGACATTACTTCTGTATACTAGATACCTTGTCACAGATGCTTACTAGAAGAGAAGGATTATGGCCAAAGATCGCATTTTAAAAGAGCGTGTAGATGCCTAAAATGAGAGATAGACAGACTGTAAGTCATGTATCCGAAAGTGGAAAAACCCTTCAAAGGCCTTGGCTAAGAGGCTGGCTATCACTGCATAAGCCTTGCCATACCGGGTCATTCAGAGAAATTTTAAAACAAAAAGAGAACCCTTGAAGATTTGCCGTGTGGATATCTGAGCCTACCTTGATCTGGTTCCTCTCTATGGCCTTCTGAAATAAAGAAACACTGAAGAGCATCACAAAATGGAAAACACAGTCTGTTAATGGCACTCTGACCCTGCTCAACATACTTGGGCAGTATAGCCCAAAGGGCAGCAGTGAATTCAGCACAAGCTAGAGAAATTCCAGTCACTTTCCTTTAAAAAAATCTGACTGTAAAGGCATAAACACTATTATTCATACTGGGTCATATTGTGGCATTTTTGGTAAATCCTGTATCATTATACAAATGCATTTTGTACTGGACATCAGGGTATCATGGCATCTGCAACTTTCCTTTCTTCTTCATGGAATCTTTGCACACTAAGGTGCAAATTGGTGGTTGTGGCATCTTCAGACCTTGTTAAAGTTCAGGTTTCCAGCATCAGCCTTTGCTACAGATAAAGTTTAAAATTAATTTTATATAAATTGGCTACAAGCTGACACAAAGAAGAGGATGTTTTCAGCCCGAAGTTGAAAGTTTCAGAACACGAACCAGAGGTTATAGTGGAAGTTGTGTCATTACAGCTATTGACAGCAAGATCAGCATCCACTGCATTAAATTAAGAATCAACAGATTAGTCACAGTAATATGATACAAAATTAACTTGTTCTGCTGTAAAGACAGTATCTTACAAAGCTGGAGAGATCAGATTCTTTCATCAGCGTTTGAATTACCTTTGAGTTAGATGAAATGAACTGTAACAAAATACAGTTGTAAAAACACATTTTCAAAACTGTCCAATTTGCAATCCTAGTTTCACTAAAATGCATGGAAATACTTATCTGGGTATGGATTACTCACAAGAGTAAGGACTTTGCTGGAAATTATCTTAAAAGTATTGGAACAAGAGGAGAATTAAGAGTTATTGTCAAACAAGAAGAAAAAAAGTTATTAGAAGAAGTTATATACAGAGAAGGTAAAATATCCTGAGATTTCAAATTGGTCAGAAAAGCAATAAAAATGTAGATAAGAATGTTTCTCAAATTGATATCAACTGCAGAGAAGAAGAGTTTTGGTCTAAATGTGGAGAGATTATGGAGAAACAGACAGGAAGATAATGCAAAGTGCTTGAAAAGGAGTAGCATGAGAGAATAGTTCCTTGATGGATTCTAGAGAAAGACTAGAGACAGTTTCTAAAACATGGAAGACTTTTTAAAATTACCATATCATAAATCAAATAGTATCTCTTTATGTTTCTTCTACTCTTTCGGATCTCTAAATAGCAGTTTTGTTGTTTTTTAATGATCGCATCAAAACTATGGCCTCTTGTTCTACCACTTGCATACGAAGATTGGGATTCATCTTGGTCACCAGCAAGTTAGTCATCTAGTCCAAAATTGGTTGTTTAGGTTATCTCCACAGTCTGTGGCGGAAGAGGGCAATTCATCCCTTTGTCAGATAGGTATCTAGGGTAGGTAGGATGTGTTGTTCTTGGGAAGTCTCTCCCCTCTTAACTAAGACAGTAATTTATCCTGGATGTGTACCTTTCATATAGCTAATATTTGGTGAGATGAGTCTGACCCACAGATGGGAAGACAGCCCTTTTGACATGCTACTTAGGACCTAAGTTATTATAAGCAAATAAAGAAGAGATGAAGGATAACTATGGTTAACTGTAATAAAGTTATGTTTATTCAGTTCACATGCATGTAAAACTTGAAGTTTGGTCATTAAAATGGAGATGTATTTGCCTATGTAATGTTTATGTGTGTGTTTCATTCCATAATTATAAAACATTTTGGTACAAAAATAGTTATCTCTGCATGCAACCTTTTTCTAGAAAGGCTGACCCTTTTCTTGTACGAAAGCCAGTAAGCTTTGGCTAGATTTTCCCAGGCAACGCTGTTTTCCGAAACTCTGTATGTTATGACATGCTGATGAAAGCCAGTGTGATTCAGTAGAAGAACTTGTTCACAGAAACAGAGTCTTCTAATCCAGTTAGCTATTTAATTGCAGGTCTGGGAACAGCTTGCTTCTGCATATATTCAAATTTTAATTGTCTGCTGAGTACAGATCTTTGTATTATTTCTGAAATTCAGGAGCTGTATCATAATCGTACTTAAGTCAGGCAGCCTACTGGAGTTCTAAGGTGAGTGCACCTGCATGGATGTAGATGATAATAGCGTTTAGACTAATGCAATTGAAATAGTGAGCAAGATAAACTCTCCAAATGTTTTGGAGAAACAGAAGTCCATAGAAGTAGAAGTCCATTGAACACCTTCCCAAAGGACTTCCATGTATTTTTGTCTCTAGCTCCCAGATCAGGACATTGAACCTGCACATCTGATAATCTTTACTTCTGCCTTACCCTAGGAATTTCTGCAATCAGGCATTTCCTTCGTCATGCCTCTGAAACGGCACTGTTCTGAGTTCCTTCTGGGTAGGCAGTCCTCTCCCTCACCAGCACCTCTTCTGGCTCTTAGCAATTTTTTGCCATAGGGACTCTTCCCCTTTTGTTTGTTGGATCTAGCTCTGGACTCTGATTTTAATCTTAAAACTTCATTTCTCCCTGCATGTTTACACAAATGGACTTCTAGGCAGAGTTGCCTTGAGACATCTCAGCCATGTGGGCACAACTGAACTTTGCCACACACGGCAAGCCATGGCCAGGCTTCTCCCCCTCTTATCAGGAAGGGAATAAAGCCAAGACAGGGAGTGAGTGAAATCAGCTTTGGTTTTGCTACTCCTGCTGCAGCAGGTGCAGGCAAGAGAGAAAGGGGACCTTGCTTTCAGCAAAGGTCTCTGTTTCTCATCAAATCTCGATTCTGAATTGGTGGTGGCAGCMGGACCAGTAATCTTGCCTTTCCAGTGCACTGTGAGTCTGTGGCTGCTTTGCAACCCCCTGCAGAAAGCTGCCCTAGGTGACTGCCTTCGCCTTTGTCTATAGCTGGTCCTGATCCTCCGTGTGAGAAATGCACTGTGCATACAATGCCTGAATTCCCTTTCTTTGTGTAGATACGTAACTACTTTATCCTGGGAGATTTAGCTTGCATAGCTCACACAAGGGAGGTCAGAGTTCTCCAACACAGTCACTACAGAGCCTTGCCAAATTAACTTTCTTCATGGAAGTCCCTCAGAAAAGCTTGTTTATATTGAGCAAACAACTTTCAGGGGAGGAAAAAGAGAACAATCAGTTATTCATGCAACAGCGTTGGTTTGGTTAGAGGAAATGTTCCTAAACCCTTACAATTGCTTTTGAAAGCTAGCCAGTGTGAAACACAGAAGTAATGTTAAGTTAAATGCAATTTCAAGTAGCTAGCAAAGAAGTAGCTTACCAAGGACAAATGCCTCCAACCGCTTGGGGTACCAGACAGACAAAAGGAAGAAGGTGACTTTTCTCAGACAAGGAGCTATGAACTAAAACTTTGTCATCATATTACAGGTACAATAAAAATGAAATCCACAATATTTAGCCTACTTAGCAATTTTCAGAGTAATTTTAACCTGAGGCATATTTAAGATTATTCCTTCTGTCTGATTTCTTTTATCTGATGTGTCTTTACCTGTCCTTATCTAACATGATTGCTTTTAATTAAGGCAATCTGGATGTGGACTTGGCAGTTGTTGCAGTGGGGTAAATCACAATCAAGTTCTTGAGTGCAGAGCTGCAGAGGGGAAGGAGGCATCACAGTGCCAATTTACAAACGATGCATAACATTCTGCATTTCCACGTTAGAGCTGGGTGTGTCGTCAGCTTCTCCTGATATAGCACATGGGCCCAGATTCATCCCGTCTAAACTGAGGCACTTATCTGAGGTATCTAAACTAGGAGCTTACTTAATGTTGCCTTCATGTCTAATTGGAGAGAAGCAAGCATCTCCAGAAGGTAATTCAGCCACTTGGGATCTGGCTGATCCCCTGCAGGTGCCCTTAGCTGACTCCTTTGGCTGTGCAGAGGGTGGAGAGTGACTAGTATGCCAGTTTATGTGCCTTGCATAGGTGTCTACAGTTAGATGGGGAAATTTAGGCCACCATACTCTGCTGCCTGGTTGTATTCTAACCCTCAGTTAGGCTCTGAGGCTTTGCATATATTGAATGGAGAGAGGTAGATACATAGAGATGAAATCCGTAACAGCCAGCATTCTCTGCAGAGAATTGCCTCAGCCAAGGAAAGCAGTGTGCATCAAGGTCACACTGCTGTTAATACCTTACGTAGCACAACACCCACAGCTCTAAATCTAGGCATGTTACTTTGCCTATGCATTGTCCATAAAAACATGGACATTGCATACTGTTTCCTACTACTAATAGGAGGACAGACAACTTCTTTAGGTCCACTTATCTTCTTCAAGTCCAGAAGAAAAATCTGTGTATGACTCCCAAGTCCCAAACAGTGAAAACGTGCCAGGGTTTCTTCTGCATGTGAAAGTTCAGACTGTTCTCCCAAGGAGAAGTTTTTTATGTATTTGTCAGACATAGCAATTTGGTCAGTGTTTCTGAATGCATTACCAACATACTACTCTAGGCTTGAGGAGTTGTACAGCAAATTAGGGCTACATCCAAACAGGAATTTAAGTCTTGCAGTGCTGAGGCTTGCAGTGCTAGGTGTTTAGGCACATAATCTCCACAGTGGAGTCCAAAGCTGAAGGTGTCCCTTGGTTGCCTCTGCAATGCCAAAGAAGAAACAGGTTCCTCAAAGTCAGATTCATAACACAGCAGCACATCAAGCAGGGACCCATATGCATCATGAGTGGGAAAGTCTGAGGACCGCAGTGTGGCTACAGTCATTTGCTGTTGAATGTTAAAACAACAATAATATATAGCCTAATAGTTCAGAGTCCAGCAAAGGATTCATTTTATTTCTGAAATGGAAGGAGACAGAGTGCTCTTCCTATTTCCCCTGAGTCAGTCTGTGTACCCATGGCACTAGTAAGGCTGCTGGTTGAATGCATTGCCACCTTATTAACAGAGGCTTTAATTCTGAGGTACTACTTAAGTACTTCAGTGGCAGGGGAAAGCCAAGGGGGTTCTTCCCAGAAAAAATAACAAGCAAATGGGATGATGTTGGAAATAAGGCATGAGGAAACAGAAGCCGTGTTTGGTTTGTGTGTGAAGGTGCCATTTCAACGACTGTACAATTCCCACAGCAGTCTTTCAGTGCCAGGAAGAGTGCGTGGGCAGCAATTTGGATGGGGGTGCTCACGCAAAGACCACAGGAGAAATGCTGGCAGCAGTTCCCCTCCTTTTGTTTGGGGCTGTGACACAAAGTGGATGTGGTAGGATCAGTATTCAGGAGGGAGTATACAAATAATCCCTTGACTGAAAATAGTTCCACCAAGATCTTAGTCATCTGGGGTAGGACCCAAACCACAGCATACTGATCGAAGAAAGCTTGGGGCCTTGCCTAATCTAAAAAATATGAAGCAGGAATAAGAACCAAGGTCTGTCTGCTCTGCTGCTGTGCACTGTGTGTGCTGTAGGATATGTCTAGATTTGCTGTGGTATATGTCTACATAGACAATGTCACCTACAAATGGAAGAAAATGTTCTGTATTTATTGCACAGCCTCACAATATGGCCTACTGTGTTTCATCATGGCAAACAGAAGTGTTTTTTCTAAGTATTTCTGTTATTTTAGTTAACAATTTAGGTTTAAAAGTGAGTCTGTCAAGGTCCAGGAGCAATTGCCATTGGTTAGAAGTTGCAAAACAAAGCCTGCACCTTTAGTTGGAGGTAGAATCACCTTCTACAATGCTAATGGGGGAAAAAACCCAAACCCAAAGTAAAACAAAAAATTCATTAAAGCCCAAGCTTAAGTCTTTTTAAGAGTCTGTTTGACTCACAAGGATAACACAACAGTGGGTTGCTTTTCACATGGACTTTTTGCCATGCTGCTGTCAGAGACCCAAACCTAAACTTGAGTCCACACGTGATACTTCTTGGGCAGGTGATCTAACTACAAGTGTCTGTGCAAAGGCTGTGCAGCAATTTCCTTTCCTCCTGAAAGGAAATGTGACCTTGTTTTGTATGCATGGATTCATACCCTACATGCCCAGGTACAGAAAATGTTTTTGCTATTAGTTGTTTGGAATTTAAGTCTGGAAGAAGAACCTCACTGTATCCATATGATAGATCCCAAACCTATATCCCCCAAAACAGGCAACAGAAAGCAACTAATCTGTATTGTGAAGCAGAAATCAGGTTCAAAATCTCTCTTTTCTGCCTTTAACTGGTCTAATGGACAAAGGATAAACAGGGCATGCTATGTAGTCTGATTTTGACGTTATCCATGTTTGTTTTCCCTTAAGCAAACTGGGGAAATACAATCTAGATGAAATCAGCATATGCATGTGCTCAACTGATACTCATTTTGACAGTATTTATCAATGTGTTGCTGTCAAACTGGGAGACCATTTCAGATCAGTCCCAAGGTGTCTCTTCTGGGCTGAAATAAGTCCATCATTTCTATTCTGAAGTGGGAATGTCCATTCTGCACAGACAAGTAAACAAGCAGACAAAAAGGCGCAATATTAACCTCTCGGAGCCATCATTCATTATCTGTGTTGTCTCTTTCAGACAGTGTCAGTGCTGTCATGCATAGTTGCAAACTTCTTAGAAACTTGATGACATCCTGAGTGTCTGCAGCATGCGACAAAGTCTACAAATCAAACCCAAAGAAGAGTTCAGTTACAAAAACAGGAACACAAATTATAGGACCAATGCAAATATGAATAGTCTTGCTTTGATTTTTTAGATTTGTGTAAATCGGCTTGACATTTTGTTATAAAGCTCTTGTTTGGGACTTGAAGGGTAGTGCCCTGTCCTAATAATACAGGAAATAATTAATTTAATAATGGAGGGAGGTTGAATATTTGAAAGGTATTACTTACGTAATTATCGTTAGAAAAAAACATTTTTTTTTCATAAGACCACAAAAAAAAAAAAAAAAAGAGTGTTCATTAAATGATTTTTTCTTTTGAATGTTTCAGAAATCTGCACCAGTCCCAGATTTTGGAAACACACTTGCATTTTTAACAGGAATTAACAAGCATCAAGAGTGGGATTCTTGATATGGCTTTCACTTTTATTTCAGTCTGGGGAAAGGTGATCTCAATTGCTTCTTTTCTTTCAAATATTTTCTGATTTTTACTGGTGTAAATGAGAAGAGATTTTAACCTTTTATGAGCAGTCCATACGGTTTTCAGTTATTAAGGAATGACACAGAAAATGTGGCATTTCACAATGGTTCTCACTGAACTCTCCCTTTTTCTAAATAGTGATTTCTGTGAGAATTAACCAGAATGACTAGTTTTAAAACTTAAGGTACATGTTATTGTTTCAGAAAGGGGTAATAGTCAACATTTCATACAAAAAAACCAAAATCCCAAATCAGTGATATTTTATATGCACCTTGATGGTTCCTGCAGCTGTACCAGTAAGTGAGACCTGTTAAGCTGGTGGCTGACATTGATTGCACTGAAACATATTTCAGGCTCCTGTTGTTTGTGCTCTGTTCAGTGTGTTTTGTTGTGTTTTTTTGGCGTTTTTGGTTTTTTTTTTTTTAAAGAAGCAAACTTAAAATTGAGTTATATGACTGATAACTCATTCTGCTACACGTAAGTTTTAAAGA
This sequence comes from Phoebastria nigripes, assembly GCA_035582835.1. Classification (NCBI taxonomy): domain Eukaryota; kingdom Metazoa; phylum Chordata; class Aves; order Procellariiformes; family Diomedeidae; genus Phoebastria; species Phoebastria nigripes. Next base: position 347,824 of record JAYKAV010000267.1, read on the forward strand.
TGTCTAAAAATGTATTGTACCTCATTGTAATGCTGTCAGACACTGGAGCTATGAGATAGATACTTTTAAAAAACATTTGAATAATTCAGTATACGTCTTGAAAAAATGTTTAAGTAAGTCAGTATAAAACATGGTTTAATCAGAGTGGTGCAGCTTTCTTTTCTGGAAACATTTGCATTAATTTAGCTTTCACCCATGTAAACAATACTTCTAGTGCTCCAAGAAGATTGTTTTTATACTGAGGCAGCTCCCTCAGGTTTATCTCAGTGTGAATCATATTTTCTTGCTGTTCAGCTGAAGGATATGTTTTAGTCATGCGGACGTTGGAAAAAATTGCTGGTGTCAGAAGGGACTTTGTTATATTTGCAGCAGTGACACGAAAGGGATACTGTTAAATTTTGCATCAAGCATCTGTGATTTAACCAAGATTGTTGTATTGCCAAAGCCAACTTAAAGTGACTATTCAACAGTATAATGGAAGTGAAATACTTATTTTATTAAAAATTATATACTGTAAAGAATTATGTAGTTCAGGAATTCAGTAGAGGGTTATAGAGACTCTAAGTGGGTATATTTGTAGCTTAGCATGACTGAAAATCACTTATATCTGATGTCTATTCTGGTCTGCATGAAGTGAGGTAGGTGTTCTCCAATTTTTGCCACTATTAAATTCAGTGAGTGTTACTGAGCAGAGAAATGGATTGATGGTGAGTGAAAAATCTTTTTCTACTAAATTAAGAAGGATTTAAATTTAAAAAAGGAAAAACTATTTATTATAAACATTTAAGCATAGCTAAGAGAAGTGTTACATTTGAACACTCCAAATAAATGTGCGTAATTCTTCCACCCACAAACACCCATCTCTTGTGGGTAATTAACATATCATCTAGAATAATTTCCAAATAATTTTTCCATAAATAGCTTAACTCTGTCACATAGGTCATCTCACAAATATTAGCTTTGTCTTTGAGAAACACTAATTTTTGTCTTTCTCAAATCAGGATTTCTTTACACTCTTTAAAAAATCTGTGAAGTATATTCAGTCATTATGCCACATCGGTTTACAATAAGTTCGATTTGGCAGACTGATCAAAGTAATATATCATCAGAAAGATGCTCACATTAATAAGGCTGTAACAGCAGCTAACGTGGAGCTGTGCTTATGCAATGGATAGGTAAATTAGATAATCATTTGTATAAAGAAACTTCTACATAGCTCCATAAAGTACAGATTTAGCAGTAAAATCTGCTTGCCTTATGCTGTCCTTATGCTTGAATTTTATCACTATCAAATATATGCATATCATGCAAGACTTTTAAAATACATGTCAATGCATATTACTAAAGTAGAACAAGCCTGACCATAGCTGTTATCATTCCATTTGTCCTGAATTTATCATACACGGTTTCAAAGTTAATGTATCTGAGAGTAGAATCAGGCCTTATGAGTGCATTTAGAGTATTATAAAATTCCTCGATTAAATTAAGGGTCATGCTGTCCCAGCCTTTTGTTTTGATTCACCAGAGAGAGTTATTTGATCTCAAGGTATTTACCTTACCACTTTCCAAAACACAATACGATATGAAAGCAAGGGTTCACAAGTATGAGGTTGGTGCCTGAAGGGACTCCCGTCTGTTTTGACTGTAAACACTCTGAGGATTGTATCTTAATATATGTTTTTATGTTGATATTGCATATTTATATTTATATTAATAGGTGGTGTGCTTTAGCCATCAGAGTCATGAGTCAGTCCTTCCTGACCTCTATTTGTTTCCAGTACCCTGATTCTCTGTGACCAAAGTCTGCATGATTTTGCACTCTGTATTGATTAGGACTAGATGGGAGGCAAAAGTAGCCCAGGGCATTTGATTATGGAAAATATTATCCAAAAATTATTTGATTGTTCTGGAAAAATAAACCCTTTTAGAGAATGTCCCATTTCTGGAAAGTTTGAAAACATATGTTTTTAACTTAAATTGGAATAAAACCTGCCTCAAGATATTTTTATTTCAAAGTTTTATGCAGTTCTGCTGCTGCTACCTTGTGACTTTGCAAAGACTCAAACTCTGAAAGTAGGACTAAGACTGGACCGGGGTGATCAGAAAAGAAAATTCATATCCAAGTTCAACTTTGCTGTGCCTGTTAAAAAAAAAATCCACTGTTGTAACATATTTAGGCTTTCAAATACCACATGGTAATGACACTTACGAAAGAATATTCAGAACAATAACTGCATCATCATTTTTTCCTGAAAGTGGTTTTGTTTGTGGGAGGCACAAGCAAGGCAGATCATAATAGATAAAATGAATAACAGAGACAGGTATGACATTTTTTGAATGCTAGGAAAAGAGATAAGAGCAAGACTGAAACCTGCAAAATAAGCAATTTGGACAACAGAAAAAGGTTGTAGTGAAGGAAGGGTCTGTTCCCTACTAGTTCTAAAAGACCTTTCCCTTCTAAGAAATTAATAATCTTGCAAATGCTTTTGTATAGATGCATTATTTATAGATAGCTGGAATTACAGCATGACACTTCATAGATTTTAAAAAAAAAATGCCCTTTTCAACTTGCTTCAAAAGAATCATAGTCCCTGTATATTGTGTACACAGCGGTATAACTCAAGTTCGTTTCATTTCTCAAACAGAAATATTAATGTTTTCAAAAATCAGGAAATGTGATGGGGTGGCCACCAAAAACTCAAGTATTATTCTGCTAAGGGTCATGTAATACCTGGATAAATGGTTGGGTATAGAATAAAATAAGAATATTGTATTTTCAGAGGTTAGAAATACCTGTGATTTTTAATCCACTCTGCTGATAGTAACCAGGATCATGTGGACTTTTTACGAGGAAAATCTGGTTGAACATTACTTTCCATGGTGAAGAAAAACAATGGCATGCTCAGTTTTCTGGGAGTTTCTCTTAATCTGTTCCTTGCTTTGGGGGAGAGGGTGATGTGTGCTCTGCTGTGTATGTCCGAGGCTGAGAACAGCACTTGCAAGCGTGGGGCAAGCTTGAGGAGATGCCATGGCTCTGTCTGTGTGTTTAGGTGAGAGTGTGGGTGTGTTTGCGTCTGTCTCTGTAGTGTAACACAACTGTAATGAGTTTGTGATATGTATTTATGTGGGAAACAACTTTAAAAATCAGACTCCAGAATGCTTCAAGTGAAATGCTGGTATTTGCTTCCTCAAATAAAAGAGTCCTTTGTAGGCATATAGAAGCAAGTCAGTCTCCAGTCAGGCTGTCAAATACTGAATGCTGTTTTAATTGTATTAATATATTTAGAATTTCATTCTCCTATTTCACAAAGCTGTGAGATTGTTTGGTTTTGAAGTACTTGCTCATAAAATGACAATTTTAAAGCTCTTTTCGTTTTCCCTAAATTCAGTTCCAGTGTGACAAGAGATCAGTCAGAAGGTGCCTCAGTAGGAGCAGTGACAGCAACTTCAGATGAGATTAATAAATATCACCTGGTAATACAGTGATTCTCATCAGTGCAAACAGAAGTAGCTCACAATCTCTGTTAGTGACAGAGAGAATGTGTTTCTGGATGAAGGACAATGCATCTGTGCAGCACAACATGTCCAGTACAGCTCAGTACAATATAGCATGTTCCACAATTATCTAAATGACAGTGTTGTTAATGCTGTCCAGTTTGCCTTCTAAGTTACCTGTTCTGCCAGGGACACACAGGGGCTGCTACATAAACTGAATCATAGCAGCATGTGTCAACTTGTGACACAGAGCGCAACACCAAAATAGAAAGCAGACACTGCTCACACCCCGTTTCCTGGAGTGTTTGCAATGAGCTGTGCTTAGTTTCTGTTTATCTTGGGGTAACTCACCTAAGCATTGCTGACCAACATCTATTTTGAGCTGTGCTGAACCTTGCCATGCTCAATAAGAGAYGAATCTATAGAAAAGGAACAGTTTCTAAAGTCTAAAATCTCTTGCTGCAATGGAAGGGTGTGTTGGAAGTTCATGGTGGAAACTGTTATGAGTTCTGTAAAAGCCATGTCAACTGTCTCATGTTCCTACTGCACTGTACAAGATGCAGTAAAGTGAGCTTTAATGTAGTGATACATATAATGACATTATGACATAAGTCCTAGTGCCTTAACACAACTGCCCTTTGTATCCTTTCTGTATTCTACGGGTAGCTTGGACATGGCGACTCCTTTTGCTTTGCTAGGCTCCGCACTATGACATACCGTTTTGAGCAGAGCCTTCAAAGTACATTTCAGTAATATGTATGCACATCAAGCCAGGTTTTCTACAGGGTCTCTGAAAGGAAACTTGAGAACATGGCACTAAGACTGATGATGGAAACCTTATAGGAACCTCTAGAACCAGTCAACAGAACAATTTGCTCTGCTAAAGTTTGCCCCTGACTGTGGAGGTGTGGATTTGCCAGATCTATCAGTTCTTTACATTGGCTTCAGCACATGACAAGACCACCAACCTCTGCTTTTGTTACAGCTACATTTGGTCGCTTCTGTCTTGCCCTCAACATGTTCCTTAGGTTATGCATTTTAAGTGAGGAGGCAGAGAAGCTGTGTTTAGGGGAGCAATGCAGAGCTCAGAAACTCCCTTTAAACACTGCAGGTTATGCAGAAGTCAGATTACAGGCATCTCCGTGTTTTACGCACTCTGCTTCAAGTGGGCTGGTCATTTTCCTAACTAGGACAAAGGCAAATGTAAAAATAGGATCTGAATTTATGACCTAGAAAACCAAGATGGTTAATAATGCAATCTTTGAAGCAATTTTATGCGTGTTAACTGGGTCATATAAATTTGTGGTATGACAGCTCATACAAGGAAGTTATAAATAGATGGCAGGAGGAAGTAACATAAGAAGTGACAAATAGGAGGCAATGCAGACAGAGAGGTGACCTTTTGATTCTGTTCTTCCCTTTTTTCAACATTTTGTAGCAAAAGACTTCCAAATCCCAGGGCTCGATTTCATTAATGGAGAAAATGCAGTGACCTTGTGATGTTCACATCTCTGCTTATAGCAGATTCAGTTCAGCCATATGAAGCTTAGCAGGGATATGGAGATTCCAGCTCATTGGTAGGAAGGGTGGTTCAGGGAGTTTAATGAGAGCAGCCCTTCCCCATTCAGTAAAAATGTAACCTTCGGCATGTGGGTGCGTCAGTTCTGTGCTGACACTACATTTGCTGGACTGGAGACAAGGCATGCGAGAGGTGCTAAGATCCCCGATGTTCCTGATTCCGCTAAGTGGCTGGCAAAGAAGAGAATTGAGGGTATGACCCTGTATCTTCTCTAATCTTCAGGGATGGTTAAATCCCCAGGGATGTTTATTCCTATGCACAAAAGGACAAAAATTGGGCTTTTGAGGTGTATTCATGCTGTTTGTGATGCTACAGAAAGGGCTCATTGTAAAATAGGATAAATACACCAAAGCCTCTAGCTATTAAGTCATAATATTTCTGCCTTAACTAATGGTGTTAACTACTTTACAGCCAACGAATTGCTATTGGATTTCCAACCCCAATGGTGAGGGGATTTTTACTCCTCCTTTTGTATGGAACTACCAAATTGTATTCCTGATAGTTTTGTCCCAGAGATAATTGCATGTTAGCAGTGACTACCAAGACTTTTTTGACAAAGCATTCTAACATTCATTGGGTGCGTTGGCATTCATTTGYGTAAAGGATGCTCCATAATCTAAGTATGGTTTTAATCAGCTTGTAAAACCACACCAACCAGCGACATTATCTTCTGCCACAGCATTCTACAGTAGGTTTATGTAAAAGATCTTAGGTTTCATAAAAACAAGATGCTCAGCATTAGGCAGGAAAGAATTAGGAGTTCCAGGTTCCCTAAACTTCTGAAATGTTATGTAAAAATTTAGATCTTCTGTGAGACATTTTTTAAACTTTTTTTAGAGGTAGCATTGCAAATTATTTCAGAATGAGCAATTGTGCTGGTTTTGGCTGGGATAGAATTAATTTTTTCCATAGTAGCTGGTATGGGGCTATGTTTTGGATTTGTGCTGGAAACAGTGTTGATAACACAGGGATGTTTTAGTTACTGCTGAGCAGGGCTTGCACAGAGTCAAGGCCTTTGCTGCTTCTCACCCCACCCCACCAGCGAGGAGGCTGGGGGTGCACAAGAAGTTGGGAGGGGACACAGCTGGGACAGCTGACCACAACTGACCAAAGGGATATTCCATACCATATGATGTCATGCTCAGCATATAAAGCTGGGGGAAGAAGAAGGAAGGGAGGGATGTTCGGAGTGATGGCGTTTGTCTTCCCAAGTAACCGTTACGCGTGATGGAGCCCTGCCTTCCTGGAGATGGCTGAACACCTGCCTGCCGATGGAAAGTAGTGAATGAATTCCTTGTTTTGCTTCGCTTGCATGCACGGCTTTTGCTTTACCTATTAAATTGTCTTTATCTCAACCCATGAGTTTTCTCACTTCTACCCTTCTGATTCTCTCCCCCATCCCACCGGGGGCGAGCGAGTGAGAGGCCGTGTGGTGCTTAGTTGCCAGCTGGGGTTAAACCACGACAGCAATAGAAAAGGGAATAAAGCCCAGGTTTCTCATACTGGTTGTGTTCAAATGTGATATCTTAAAATATGCTGAGTTATTGATGGTTTCACTAAATTTTTCTTTGGGGATGAAGCTCACCTTGCTGCAGTGAGCCAGTACAAGGCCAGATACTACTTAGCTGCTGTTTATGTGCACGCGTTTTACACTGGCCTATTCCAGAGTTGGCTTATCTCCCCATCCTAAGACTTTTCTTAACTTTCTATCACTGGCTTTCCTTGTTCAAAGTCATCTCTAATCCTCTTCATCCCGTTCTTCTAACACTGGAGGGGTTGGTTTTCTTGACCCTCTGGAAGGCTTCATTTTGCACTTCGTCCAAAGCTCACTGTAACTCTGAGCCTATCCCTACTGTGCAACGCAGCACGTTGCATGCATGCCTGAGCTAATGGAGCCCTGGAATCTGGAGGAGGATGGCCATGTCAGCACAGTTATGCCAAGCTCATTACCTGGGTGTGGTATCACACTGATGCTGCTATCCTGCTTCTAAGACACGAGCTGGTAACCTGGCACTCTGCTATGCCATGTAGACAGACCAGTTTGGGTATGTGCTAGCTCAGGATCTCTGCTTTGCACACCCTTGCACAATGCAGACATGCTTTCTGATTTTGTTCAAAGGGCTCTGCCCATCCCTAGCCCTATACAGCCTTTATTGTTAAAATCACGCTGATGTTAACTTTTGCTAATTATCCCATTGTTTGGTTGAGTGCAAATAAGTCTTCGCTGGAATACAAGGTGTTGTTTTTACTTGCACACGTTCTCAGTGGAGCACAACACGCTGAGGTGTCCTGGACATTCAGCCCTCACAGTGTTCCTGGCTTAGCCGCGCCTTGTAAAAGCATTTATATAACACAACTGCAAACAGAGAGAACGTTACTAGATTACGCACCAAAGTGATTCATCTCAGGTGCAGAACTTTGTGCAAAAGCCAAGGCAATTGTTATGACATAATTTCTTATATGCAGAAATATTTACATGTTATTACACATCTTGTTACAGCACTGACAATTATCCTGGCCAGTCTGTCCAGGCTGTTTGATACAATGCAGTGCCGAGTAGAGAGCTTGAACAAGAACTTCTGTTTCATATGAAATGTGTTGCCCTTAGAGAATCTGTGTTATTGTTTCCTGTATTAACAGAAAGCAAGCAAGATGGGAAGGTCCATTTTCAGAAACAGCAAAGAGTCATCTTGACAGCTCCCACAGCCTGAATCCTGTGAGCTGGAGCCGCTCAGCATCTCCTGGCATCCAGCCCTTGCCCTTGCTTACTTTAAATACAATGAAGCATGTCTGATGGGACAGACTGGGTGGTATAGTCGTGGAGATAAATCCACAGACTGCACCAATTTGCTCCTTCAAACTGCACAATCATGTGCCCGAGTGATATACTGTCTACTCTGATATATGAAGCAGGATGACCCTGGCCTTGTCTCTCTCCTTGTCTAGGCCAGCTGGAATCACAGAGAGAGGAGGGAAGGACTGCAGTGGTACATGGAGGGTGTACAGTGGTACCAGAGAGGGAAAATCACTTGAAACTGAAGAACCTAACCCACAGCTGGGACAACCATGGTGGTGAAGAGCAGTTTGATGTCTGAGTTGTAGGGAACCGCTGCTTTCTCAGTGTGACTCAGTGATCTAAATCTACATGTTTTACTGACTTTGTTAACCCCAAGTAGTTCAGTTTTCTCCTCTTTCCCTTTATCCTGAATTCCTTTTGAGATTTTCCCCTCCCTCTTCTCCACCATCCACTCACCACACAGCTAAATCAGCTCTGGAGAGCCCTGTGCTATAGACTGGAGTATAGTTTAGAACTGAATTTAAAGATGGCTTACTTGAACATTCTTTGATACAGCACGTATCTGTTTACAGGAGCACAAGCTTAGATACAGGCTAATTTCCGTGCAAAGAAGGGGAAAAGCAGTGAACGAGCTTATGGTGTGCTCTGCCAGTTTTCTTCAGGTATGACAGTCAAGTCTTTTAAAACTAGCACACCTACCCCTAAGGCAAAACTCTCGAGCATAATGATTACAACTGATGAAGTGGATGGCAGTCACTCCTTATGTATAGTAAAAGATATTGCTAGGCATACCATATGTCTCCAAAGGTCATTCATGACCTATTTCTATGGCGTAAGTCTAAAGGAGGAATAAAAAAGTCTTAAAGCTAGCCCCAGAGAAGTCTGACTGCACGGTGTCCCAGAAAGCCAGCGGTCAGAAAGCAGAGTCATCAGCACAAGTCTGGGGACTTCCCCACCCAGAAGGCAAATGTTACAGCAGATATAATGACTTTCACTTCTTAAAGCAGCACGCACATAAGGACAAGCACATGACTAGATGGCGTGTGATCATTTTACACTGACAGAGGAAAAATTGGACCTCTCACTAAAGTGGACATTAATCTACAGGGTGTTTTATTTATCTGATTATTTCTTCCCAGATCCTTTTCTGTGCTGCTAGATTGCTTCACCATTTTGAAAATGTGAGCAGATTTTAATTGTTTTCTGTGTATGGCAGTGTAGGGAAGGTGAAAATTAGCCCTTAGTTGAGCCCTCATGCCAGCCGTGAGTCTCAAGAGACGTTACGGTAATGCCAGAATTGATTTGGCAAGTGTGGACTCTACTTTTCACTGCATAAAACTGATAAACACACAGTCATTGTTCCACAAACTTTAGGATATGAAAGAAACCATATTTAAAAACAAAGAAATGGGAAGGGGAAAAAATCAATATTTGAAAAGAAAAAATATATTCAGATTTTAATGATGGTGTTAAATAATAGAGAGGAAAAGACTTGCTATAAATAAACCTGGCAATGTTCTTTTCACAGAATTTGGGATTCAAGGTCTATTGAATTCAATGGAAAGACTCCATTTGACGTCCAAAAGCTCTAGGTGTTATATAKTGTACTATTTGGACCAGTTCTATAGCCAGTGTTAATCAGCTTAACTCTTCTGGCTTTAACTGTGCTAAGTTCTTTTACTGCAGCTGAGAATTTTGGGTTAGATCCAGTATGAAATTGAGATACCCACAAGTTTGGTGCCAAAGTAGCTAACTTCTTCAGCATCTGGCTCTCACAGTGATATTGTGGATGCAGATGTACTTACATACTCAAGCTTCCTGCACAGTGTGTGGGAACATCCAGGTGCCTGAGAATAGTATCCCCAAACCCCATAAGCTGCTGAGAGCTAGCCAAAAGAAAATGTTAAGCATGAGGGCATGCTCTCTGTGTGTGGGGTGGTGGGAGTGTTGTTGGATCATAAATCTGGAGTTAATGCTTCAGTTCTTCCCCAGTTTTTATTTTGGCATTGAAGCCTTTCACTGCACATTGTGCTTGTCTTGTTGTTTATTATGCATCTACCATTCTGAGCCTAAATGAATTGTAAATGTTTGGAGGCCATCTTTTATTTAAAAGAAAAGCTCTGTTGATAGTACAGCAATAGTTAAGAATAAAGTATTGTGAAGAATTGAGTCCAGGCATTCTTTTAGGTAAATACTCTCTTCTTACTTGAGAGTCTCAGAATGAGGGAAAACTCTGCATGAAGACGTTAGCTGGTGACTTAGTGCCTTTTGAGGTTTTTTTGTTTTGTTTTTATTAGTAATTGGTCTTCCATCCTTTGCAATCGTAGTTGAAATTCCAGTTAAATGACAAATAGAAAGTACTTCAGGTGTGTGATGCCATCTTCAGCATTAGCCCACACCCTAGAATAGCATGCACACTTGCAGACATGTGTATGTATACTGGCAGAAGTATGTCAATTGGGCACGATAAGTACCAACACTGTGCCTGGTTCAGGCCATTATTAACATTTAATTGGTAATCAAAATTTTTTTTAATCTCCTGACAGCAGTGTGGGATGGATGTGACATGTAGGAAGAACACCTAGCAGCATGGCAAACAAGGATATTGGAAATGCATACCAGAACTGGATTCATGGAGTCACAGGGTTCCTGTTCTTAATCCTCTTGCTTTATAAGGTGATAGTGGCAAGGTTTACACATGAATCATGTCATGGTCTCATCCTTACTTATCTGTTGGCTGCCTCTCTGAGGGCATCAAGGTTGTTGTAGCAGAGGCCTTGCCTGAGAGAGAAGAGGATTCTTTGGCTATGTGAAGCCTACGGTACAACCCAGTGCATGGACTTACAAGAAGGCAGGAAAAGGATCCAGTCCAACAACTGGGAAGTATAGCCAAGTCTGCATCATGCTGGATCCAAACTAATTAGCTTTACTGGAAAAAGGGCTATTTGGCAATATGGCAAAATAGCTTTTGGGGCCTGTGGTGGCTTTTCTGCATGGAATAGCAGGCATGCAGGCTGCATTGCAATGCCCTTGAGTTCTCCTGTGTGCTCTACTCTTACCTATATGGCAAAATATTTTCTGATTGCTCCTTAAATTTGGAGGCCTAAGCTGTCCCAGTGTCACTTGCTTCAGACCTCCTGCAGTGGCCTCATGCAAAAATTTGCAGTGTATCTGTGCTCCCTGAAATCTGGCTATAATCTCTTACCTCTCCTGCAGAGTCCTGTTATGTGATGGTAACTTGTTCCCCCAGAGATTACTGGGAACAGCACATTTCAGAATTTACAAGCAATTGGTGTGGCTGGGGCATGTCATATCAAACCATTTTCAGTGGGTCCATTGTAATGCTGCTTAACTATCAGGGCAACAAATGACAGAGGGATCAAGACTGCAGAAACAATGAATGAGATGTTAGAAGACCATCCGCTTCTGATGCTCAGTGTAAACACTGCAAGATTGAAAAAGTAGACAACGTTTGTAAGGAAGGCTATGCAGACTACCACTTGCCTCAGATGCCTTTGAAGGGTGATCCATAGACACTAACCACTGACAACTGCCAATTAACACCTAAGTTCAGGAGTAATTCTACACTTCATCTTCTCTTTGGAGCTATAGTGTTGAAACCAGAACTGGTTTCAAGGACCTCCCATCTACTCAGGATCTTGAGCATGGAGGGTGTTTGGGTTTTTTTGAAGGTTGGTGATATATGGCTTTTGCTCCAGTCACAAGGCTCTATAAAAAACAACTTTTTGGCACTTCCCTGTCTGGACCATTGCTCATGACATTGTTTAGGAGAGTGTTAGACACCCAGTCCCAAGAAAGAGAGTGCTCCTCACCATGCATAGGTACTTCATTTTGCTGCCTAGTGAGCTATAGTGCTTCCAGCCGGTGCTGGGAAGGATGCTGCCTGGATGTTTTCTTGGAAGTGCATGCACAAATTCTGCCTAAAGGAATACTTGGCCAGTTAGTTGTAGGTTGGTCTGATCTTGCCCATTTGGTGTGTAAGGCTTGATCCTAGATGAGATTACAGTGATCAAAATGCATAAGCCGCAAGGTCTGGCTCCTAGTTTTCTGTGCCTGAGTGGGGAACCCTGAGCTCAAAGGAGGGGACTCGGTCTCCCTTTGGCACAGGCAAGGAAAGGTAGTTGCAAAAGGTAGCAAACTACTGGTCATTCATCCTGGTTCATTGCTGGTCTGGAAAGTCAGACAGAAGGGCAGCTGCAGACTGCAGGCATTTCAGGGCCTGCATGTCGCCAGGAATATTGCCAGACTGTTACCACCTGCCTCCCCCACTGCGGGATCACTGCACGCCTGCGCAGTCCTTACCTGTCCTGTTTGGTGTGGGACACTTCTACCAGGGGTTTCCTACAGGGAAAATGGTGCACTGCTGCGTATGCTACATGCACCAAATTATGTTGTCGTTTCAGATGAACAGGGGTTTTACTGGGACTGCAATAGGGTGTAGGTACCTAATTCCACCTCTGTCACATTAACATTTTGATCCTTGTTGTTTTTGTATATAGCACCTGTGTTTTTTCTGCCTGGAGCATGCACATAAATCTCATTAACATTATTTTCCATCACTAGCCCTTCCCAAGGTGTGGAAGGTTTGCTGGAAGACCTCTGAGCATCATTCCCTAAATGCCTGAGTTGGAAGACCCATATTAAAGCAAATACACAAAATCCTTCAGTTTGACCTTTGAAAACCAGAGTAGCAGGCTTCATTGCTTGAGGCTACAGGAGATACTACTATGCAGGTTAGGAGGGAACTTGAGTTAATGTTACGAGGTAAATATAAGTGCAAAGCAAACCAGTTCAGATAGTTTTCCTTCCTTCACAGGCTCGTTTGTAAGTTTAGAGAATCTCTTGAAAAGCAATAATATAGAAATAGAATAGGAAAATACCCACCCAAACTATCACTCTGAGCTTATTATGCAGGTATAAAATATCCTGGAAAAATACAAATTACAAAGCAAAATATCATCCCAGTTATGCTTATTAAAAAACCCCATCTTTAATTCCTCCCTTGGAAAATGCAGATTTCAAATATAATTTTGGTTTTCAAAACATTTCAAAACCCAAGGTGCTGACTTTCTTGCCCATCCTCTGGCTTTCAGCCTTGAATTAGTTTACCCTCATGTCTATAACCATAGCAAAGTACAAATGAAATGCCCATGAACTGTTGTATTCCTGCTTTGCCTCCTGCACCACTCCTCTTTAGTCCCCACAACTTTCTTTCTAGTCACTCTGTGAACATACACATCTCCTAAACTCCCTCATTTGCTAGGGCAGTTGTCTCACGTGTGAAAGACTAGATTTTCAGTATGTCTCACAGTCATAACTAGACCCAAATTTTCAGGAGATCAAAGAACCCAGAGAGTCTTCAAGCTTTTTATAAAAAAGGAACTGAATTGTTAGAGTACTGCGACCCTGACTGGGGCTGGGGGACAGGGGAAGATGCAAGCTCCTCTGAACATATGGTCTAGATGGGACTCACCACATTACTGTGATACAAATATACAATTCGTGGTTGCTGGATAACGATGTCAACAAACAGTAAGGCAATGAAATAATTCAGGCTGACTGACACTGTAAAAATCAAGGTGCCACAACTGGTTCTGCTATAGGCACTCTGTAACTTTGGCCAAGTCACCTATGGTCATGCTTTTGTGGACAGGTAGGAGTTATACACAGATATGCCTTTACAAATCCAAGAAGGGTATTTATCATTATGTTTTAGGACCTAAAAATATTTAGATGAACTTTCCCCTTAACCTGCCAATAATAATCTCTCCTTTCTCCCTAGCTTTTTTCTGTGTTGTCTGCTTAGATCGACATGTCCTCAAGGAGGGAACTGTCCCTTATTCTCTGTTTGAATTGCCAATGAATGCCAAGGGATTTCATCTGATGCCTCTAGGCTTTTTGATAATATAAAATACTACAAACAGTAATAGAGAGATACAAACTGCCGAGGAAAAGGTATAGGGCTTTCTTCCTGCAGGGATCTCTTTATAGTATTTTTCATTCCTATCTTTGAAGAAATGACTGCTTAGCTTTTCAGAGATATGCAGATAGGACATTGTCAATAACATTATCAATGATATTTTATTGCTTGACATTTTCACTGATATTTTATTGCTCTACCTTTTAAACAAAAGCAGCAATTCCTATCAGAAGCTGCTGATAAGGCAGATCTATTTTCAGTAAATACATTACTTTCATGTATGTCCTTTTCTTCAGAAAAGCTTTTAAACTTTTATGGAAACTTTCAGGTATTAAACATTATTTGATTCCCTGGGGTTTTGAGTTTGATTTACTTTTAGGATGGCTTCAATGTTGGCAATGTGTACTCCCCAAAATTATAAAACGGCTCACTGTCAGACTGCAAAGGCTGTCCTGGCAGAACAGGGTAGTAGCAGAAGGACTCTTGGCGTGGCACGTCAGTAACCCTTAAGGAATTTCATGATATTCAAGATGGACAAGATAAGTCACCAGTGAAGTGTTGACAACCCTGAAATATTTAGGGTTATTAAGTCAAGTCTAGAAAGCATAGGCCTTGGAAAACTTTTGCAAGCTGAGGGAGACAAAGAATTATATGCCATGTTGTTCTTTTGTTGTATTCTAGCATTTTGAAATGTCTCCTTGCAGTAATTTTTGTAAACTGTGAAATTTGACTAAAAGATAGCTGCAAGGCATAACAAAAGAAATGAAGATTTTTTTAATTTTGTTTTTTTTTTTTTAAATTGTAACTAGTTGTCATGAAACAAAGAACAAGAGCAAGTTTTGCATGTGAATACTAGCAAGGTGAAATTACTGGCTTGTATGTCACAATCTGACAAAAGTTTTCGAAAGACTTTTGGTGTCAGTCTATTTTAGGACTGTGGGGTGAGGTTAGAGAAAGATTAACTAGCTAAACCTCAAATTAAGCCTAATATAGACACAGTTTATTGCTATTTACCTTGACTTAGTAACAGACAGGATTTGCTGTCGATTATGACTGACCTCACAGTGACTTCATATTGTAATCAAACTTGTTTGTAGCAACTTGCAGGATTTCAGTAAAACTGCTTTTACAGCAGATGAATATCCCGGCTTCTGCCAACTGCTGTGAAAGCTGACATACTGTGCTGCTGTCTCCTGCAGATTCCTCTGAAGTTTGACAAATGGGTTCTTAAAGTTGCTGAGGGTAAAACAATAAACAAAATTTTCTGTACTGTTTTCATCACAAGTTGACCCTGAAGTAAGCTTATGGAAGATGATCTGTGGAAGTTTCTCACACTGATTCTGAGCTGCAAAATGTCAGAGCTTTAACTCATATTCATCACACCTGAAACTTGATAAACTCTGCCAACTCTCAGCTGTCCAACAACCCTTTTAAAGTACTCTGTAATTCCCAACATGTTATTTTGTGGTCACCAGGAAGGATTTGTTATAAAATAAGACTTTGCAATTTAAGTATCCTTTGCTGACAGTTTGGTCTTTCAAATACATGGATAAATAAGTTAAATTAATTTTGAGGGTATCTCTAAAGATGCATATAGATAAATGTGTCCACGTTTAATTCAGGAAAGATCTATAATTTAGGCAAAGTTTTCTTTTGCTGATTTCGTTTCTAGACTTTAATACAAGAGAGCCCTCAGAACAGCTGCCATTTTAGGTATCCTAACAGAAATGTTTTGTATCGGAGTTAAATGCAGTGGGGAGCAGGGAAGTGGTATTCACTTTGAAATTATTTATCTTCATGAGGATCTCACAAGAAACATGTGCAAAATGGTAGCTTTGACTCAAAATTTTAAGACAGGCACCTCTTTTAAAATGCTTTRTATGTGACCTTGTTTAAAAAGGAAGCTTTTGACCATGCTGTTCAATATTTACTTGTGGATGTCTGGCTGTTCATGTACTTCTGACATAGGTGCTGCTGCCTCAAGCCATTTACCAGAAACACTGTGTAATCCAAGCAATGGAGAAAAAAATCTCTTTGCATTGAGCCACGCTTTGAAACAACATTTTTCCATAAAAATAGCAACTGTACATTGGGAAGAATTAGTTTTAACCTGGCTTTCCCTCCTCTCCCAATAATTTGTGTGAAGTTGCTCTTGTAGTTGTCCAGAATTGCTGTAACCTGTGAATTTCATTTAAAAGTCCCTATTAATCTTTTTGGGGACAAAAAGGGATTTCTGATGTTCTTGTGTGAAGAACTCTTCACAGAGTTACTGTTTATAATCCAGATTTTCACTTTTGTAGTATGCTGAACTAAGCTGCTAGAAAAGTAGTTAAAACCCAAGTGCTTGCATTTTTAACAACTTTGAAATGTTGTAAGTGGAAAACCTTATTTCTTCTTCCTCTGTGCATACTTCTCTTTTCATGTGGCAAGAAGCTGTGAATCACCCTGGGTGTAGATTCCAATCACTTTTCTCTCCTCTGCTTATCTTAATATGGATGGCAAATAAGAGTCAATGTGGAGTATGTGCAGGGAAACGCAACCCACGTAGGAGAATCAAAATGAAAATTTACTCCTCTTCTGGCATCACCTTCCTGACCCTCAGATTCCCCCAACTTTATGAGTATGATGATACTAACTGGCATTTGGAAAGTTCTTTAAGATTTCCAAGTCCAAAGGCCTAGCTAACTGTTATTCCACTCAGAAGAAAAAAAACATGCATTGCATTAATGTACCATTGCCAGATATAATGGCAGTGGTAACAATTTTTCTGAGACGAGTGGGAAAGTTGCTTTTTCTTGAAGGCATTCAATGACAAACGTACTAATGATGTCAGCTGAGATCAAAGACTATCCTGGAATACATGGGCATGTTTATGTTTTATACCTTTAAACTTTGATATGTCTTTCTACTAAATTCATTTACAGCTTAGCCTTGTAAAAATCCCAGATTTCCTGGTTTACGTGCTTTCATTTAAAGTGGGTTGCACTTGATCCATCGGTTTGATGGGACTGTTGTGCTTTTGTTTTACAACTAATAAAACTTCTGTGGGTAGAACATTGCATGTTATACTGGCAGTTGCAGAAAACACTATCACTAACTCCTGAACAATAGGTCTTTCTAAGGACGGCATAAATTGTTCTTTAGATCAAGACAACTAAGATTTCAGATAGTCATAAACAGTAAATAAAAAGGGAAGTTTGGGGTCAAAGGTTAAAAAAGATGACTCAGATTTCTTTTCAGCATGGTTGAGAAAAGATACACAAACTGCAGATCAAAATCATTGGTGTTTCCTTCAGAGCAAGGATGACATTTTCTGAAGTGTGCCATCTTCTAGGGACCACAGACCTCAGAGCATATTTCTGCCACCTCCAGCCACTGGGAATTTGTCTACATAGCCAAAAGGCCTTGAATTGCAAAGCTAACTTGTTTCAACTAACAAGACATTAACACTAGTCAGTATTTAGTGCAGACAAGAAGAAGCCTTTGTTTAACAGTGTCCCAGTTGGAATAGTAACATCGGACTGGAAGTGGCCCCAGCAGCGAAAGAGTCCATGCCTTGCATGCAGACATCGGAAAAGTTTCTTGTGCGTCACAGCCTTCTGCAGCCCATTATTCACAAAACATTTTCTGAAGCCTTTTAACAAGTCAAGACCTTTAGTACTAACCTCCAAAAGTCACAGCAAAGCAATTTGCCAAAGGAGGAGAGCAGGAAAGAACTGCCAAGCCAGTGTTCCCAGTTCTGCAAGAGCAAAGGGTTTGTTAGGTGAAAATGCCCACAGGAACCTAGGAAATGAGCGAGTCCACTTCTGCAGAATGATGCATCACTGCCTTCTCCTCTGCTGCCAGCTGGACTTGGAGGAATACTCCCTCCAGGTTTAGCACTGAGAATATGAAAAATCACTCTAACTAGACATGTGAGAAACTTTCAAAAAGCTTCAAGTTTCCTTTTCAACGAGGAGTATTTTTCTGCTCTAGCAAATACGTCTTTCAGTCTGTGACCAGCCTCTTGTGCTTCAGATCACAGTGGAGACACCAAATTCACATCTCCACCAGAATCTGAGGTATCCATCAAAAGAAAAGAAATTTGTAACGCCCTTCTGGCTGATCTACGTAAGTGCTAAAGCATAGTAAGATATAAATATTTTGAAATACACATCCTTGACACAGTTCTTCTAAGATTACTCAGCTTTAGGTATCTGTCCTTCTGCGTGAGCTTTGATCCTCACACTATGAAAATCACACTGGACATCCTAATAAAAGATTTCTTAACAGTGCTACTGTTTTCAGAGCATTATGATAATTACAGTCTTTGGAGCAACACTAATAACTAGTACCAAGAGTAAAACTTCCACAAATCATTTGCAAGGAGTCTTGTTGCCTTGTATTTTACTGTAAAACAATAGTGTGCTAAAACAATAGCAAAGATTGTAAAAAAAATTTGCTTGGACCATGATACTGCAAATTTCATATGTAAGGAGCAGGAGACAGCATAATGGAGCTCAGTCTAGGGAGGAGCATCTTTTCTAGATGCTTCTGATGCATCTTGTTTCAAGGCCAGCCTGCCTCGGAAAGCATCTATCCATGTAGAAATATCCTTTGGGAAGCCAAATTGCATTAAAAGCATTTCTATTATCTTCTTGAGAACTTTTCTGAGTGAGGTAATGGTTCAGCACATTGTGCTGTTTTTAGGTTGTGATGCATGGGAAAAAGATGAAGATTGTTTTGAGAAAGCTGGAGAAAGCAGTTTTTTCTTCCTATGAGAAAACATATAAACCACACAAACACAGATATACAAATAGATATAAAGTCCACAGAATTATTACCATTTCAAAACACATTCACTTTTTGCAGGTATTTGAGATGAGTTTAGAAAATGTGATGGGATGAGGTGAATTCCCTTGAGAAGAAACCTCCCAACCCTGCATTAGCCAAGGAACTCCCAAGAAGGGCTTTCTAGTGCATCTCTGCCAGGGAGGTTTGGACAAATCCTAGACTGTCTCTTTCCAGAGCTAATAGCAAATTCAATTTCTTTCCCCCATAAACTTATTACCAAAGACTTTAAGTGAAATTTGGAAGAGAAGGAGACACATCAGATTAGGGAAAGAGGGAGTAAAAGCCTCCAAATTTTAAGGCTTGACTGCAAAGAAGATGAAACTACAGCTGATTTTGACTCTACTTTACTCCTTTAAAAATATTTCCTTTGGTGCTGAGATACTGATCAGCATGCTACAAATACCGCAGATAGTGCTGATATTGCTGACAGTGGTGGATCTAGGGAGACCCACACGTTTGCAACATGCCATACCAGTGACAAAGCTCTATGTGGAAACTTTGTCATTTTTTCCTCATGCCTCCCTTTTGGCTGTGGATTTTTCCATAACAGTTAGAGATTCCAGAGGAAATAAGAGCACAAGCAAATAAATGAATGGACTGTGGTTAGAAAAGGAAATGTTTATTCAAACACAAGAATAATGCCAGTTACAAAAGTCTGGATGCTTCTTGTGTGTTGCTGTTTCTGAGGACATCCAAATGGGTAATGTTTACTAATGGTGAGCAGTATCCAAGAAGTCTTCAGTTTTATACCAGATTAATTTATCTGTTCTCAATGTGCTATTGGCTTTTGCTGAAAATCTATTGCTCTGCAAGTTTGATCTATACATGGCTATTTGCACTGTAGTTTTTCAGATACAGAATATTTCAATTACAGTTACTAGGAATCAATACAGCACACATGCTTTATTTTCTGTGTCTACTAGTACTTTTTAGTGCATAATAAATATAACATATTACAGAACCATGTAGGAATGAAGAAGAAATTCATCTGCTTGTTTTAAATACATATACGTACAGTGTCTGACATTAAAAATGCAGTGTCATTATGGTAGATGACGTGCATTTTGCATATGCAAAATCAATCTGCTTTGAGCTAAACGTGCTGTAAGATACTTCTGTTTTGTACACTGGAAAGTAATCGACAGCAATTTCATTTTCAAGGAATAACTAGAGATCAGCTTGGAAGAGAGCAACAGTTAAGGATTTTTTAAAAGTAAAAATTATTGTTACTTTCCCCAAACTAATACTCTTCTTGCCAATTTCTGTCACTTATATTCGCCTCAAAAGTGAAAAGATTGACGTACGCAGCCTGAGATTAATAATAAAAATAACAATGCTGATAACAATAACATATATCGGGACTTGAGAACTGTTACCACTAACAACATGAAGCTGAGAACAGGGCTGCCTTTCTTTTTGAGTGTTTAGGGAGGACCACTTAGCCCTTAATTTATGTACAGTTGTTTTAGGTTCAAAATTCATCTCAGAACATGTACACAAAAATGTTGTTCTTCCTGTTAACTGATTTAAGAGAATTCCACTTTCCCTTGCTTTGAGATGAGTTTACTGCAATTTTGTAATCATTTTGTGTCTGAATGTCCCCTATATTAATTTCTCCTTTTTTTTCCTTTTCCATTCTTTACCATGGTTGAGTTGGAAAAGTTTTGCTGTAAAAAATTTCTGTGTAATTTCCATGGTCTTATCTGATGGTGGAAAAGGAGAGTGACTTCAGATCTTCCTGATCTGCAGGGCACTCCCAATGTGTAGTTTGAAATCTTGTAGATGAAACCACCTGCTCTGGATGAGGCTGAAAATGATCTCTGGTCTGGGCCTTCTGTTTTGCAGATGGTGTCTGAACTGTCAGGACACCTTCCCCTCTGCCAGAGTTTTTGGAAACATTCAGTCTTACGTCAATGAAAAAAATGCTTTGAAATCTAAGCTCTTCATGCTAAGTAGAAAGGTGATGGTTTAGTTGAAGGATGGTTGACACTGTTTCTAGCTCTCACTCCTTATACTTCACATTTTTCCCCTATTTTTTCTTATCCATAAAGCAGATGAGGTACCTTTTTTTTTACGTGAATCTTAATTCATTTTAGGAATTAATTAAATGACAGCCTTCTTGACCAAACATAATTCTGGTTTCAGGCCCATGGAAGATAATGAATCACAGTAGTTATTTTAGATAATGATAAACATTTACATTAGCCAGAAATAAAAAACAGCTATTTAAAACAAATCACAAAATGTGGCAACACCATTTTCAGACCTTCTTATTGTGCTGTCTTTGTGAGTATGGCAATACAGTGCAACATATTTTCAACATATAACATGGGAAGAATCCTCTTTCAATATTAGAATGGAGAAGACAGATGTGATCATATATTCTACTGTGTAGCCTAGTAAATTAGATTTGTGTAGCACAGCAGGAGAAGTCAACAGTCTTGTTTCTTTAACAATAATAACAATAATAAACATCTAAACGTTTATATGTAAATCTTTATCCAGAAGCACTTTAAGCAATGTGGCTAAAATTATATAGAAGGATGTTTCAGTTAGGTCCCTAAATCTATGTTTAGGCATCTGCTTCACTTTCAGCTACCAACAGCCAGCATTGTCTTCATGGCCCTGGCAAATCTCACTGCCAGAATGGGGTGGATTTATGTCAATTTTTGTACAGAAAAATCATTAAAAACTATGGGATAAGGATGTAACACATTGAATCTAGATCTGGGACTGTGTTCTCGCTGATCCTGGGATGTGCACCTGGGATGTTGCCTCACGCTAATCTACAAAAAGGTGTCAGAACCAAAAACTCCCCACCCTGCATGCTGGCCATATGCAAACAGCAAGAATGTTAGCTCTGCGCTTCAACTTTGCCCTGTCTGTTCATGAGAATCTGTCTGTGGTTTTAAAGTAAAATGGATCATTTTGTTTTGAGATTTTGAGTTCCTCTGAGTTTGAAATTTGGGAGTGGAATGAAGAAGAGCAAGAATAGCCAAATACCATGTTGGTGTCTCATACTCTCTGAGATTGGATCCCCAAGGACATGCCATCGGTCAGGTTAACTCTTCCACTCCCAGATCTTCATGCCAGCACTATGGCAGTGAGTGGCAAGATGTAGCTCTCCAGAAATCACCACTATTACTTATTGATGACTCAAAGAGCTGCAAACTCCTTGGATCCCTCAGGGAGCAGGGAAAGTGTGACTGAGCAAACCCAGGAAGAGGAACAAGAATTACAAGTTCTATGAACCTGCATAGGAACTTGTCACACTGGTTGGGCCCGTTGTAATACCAGAGGGGTAGTTTTTAATACTGAAACCAAGTTATTGAAAGGATGACAAAAACTTCTAAGCTGTACTTAGGCCAACTCTTCATATTAGGAAACAACAGTCATTAGAAATAACAGCAGCTACATTTTTAAATAGTTCTGTGGAGTAGAGTCCCTCAGTAAGGAATAATATTCGTATTCATTTTATAACCAAATCATGTATGCAGAATAAGTCCCTCAGGCTCTCTGAGTGGGGATGTGCATCCTAGGCTGGCTGGTGGGATAGAAGAGGATATTCTGGCTGACAAATGTTGATGGTGAAAAACTGAAGTTAAGGTTAAAGGTTAGAGTAAAAGATTTGAAGGTTTGTCTTGCAGCACAGAAAAGACATAAATGTGCCAGTTACTGTAGCTGAACAGTTAGAAGAAGAAGTCAATGTTCAAATTGGTGTAAAAATGTAATTTGTCCCCAGAGAAGCCTCCCTTGGTCTGGTGAAGCACAGGGGCCGAGTGCTGTGATGCAGCCTTTCATACCCCTTAGGAGAGGGAAGGGAAGAAGGGAAGATCCTGGGGCTCCAGGATTCATTGCTATGTTTTTGCACAATCCCTGACCAGCCTGGGAACATGGAGCAAGGACCAAGGATTCCCCTTTCCATGGAGAAAGCACTGATTGCTGGACTGCAAGGCTGCACATCCTCCTGCACGGTCTCTTCTACCTTACGAATTCTTTTCTTTCTTACTTTACAGAGACACAGCTTTGCAGCTGGGGAAGAGGGTCCTCCAATGTAGCAGGCTTGCTAGCACATGCTGAACCCCTCTGAGCTCCTGCCTGTCCCCTGGCGTTCCACAAGCGGGAGCCTCGCAGGTGATCGTGCTTCTGACCATAAAAGGGAGTTTCTAAGCAGGCATGCGGCTGGTTGCCTCATCAGAACAGGGCTCCCTGTGCATCCGCCCATTTTCCATGGCTACATTTGCATACAGATCTGACATAGTTAAGAAAGAACTGCAGTTTAGTTGAAAAAAATCCCTTTGATAAATAATCACTTCCATGAAAGCAGATGCATGGAGACAAGAAGGTCTCACAGTGCTGCCAGGTCCTTGCCATGCTGCTAAAGAACTGCACACTCCCACATACTTTTTTTTTTTTTCCCCAGGATCTAAAGCCAAAGGAGAAGGTAAAGTTTCTGCAGATCCCAAGAATTTTGATAAACTATGTCTGATTCCAAATACTTCAGGTATAAATAATATGCCCACATAAAAAGTGTTGCCTCCATAGATGGACGTAGTTGTAAGAACAGCTACATGACCCTTCCTGAACTGCACATTTATATGTTTTTGGGTGTAAAATGGGACTTAAGGTAGAAACAAGGGATGCTTAAAAATTACAGATTTCCCAAGTCAGGACCTACAATAAAAACAGGCCTTCACACCTACACAGTATACTAAAACTATCAGCATTTCCATTCAACTGCTCCCAGCTTTATCTGTGTTAAAAAGCTTTAGAAGAAAGCTTGACTTCTTTTTGATATGTTGACACTGAAAAAAGGCACATGATCTTCTAAAACTGTGACAGTCCTTGCAAGTTTGTAGTAAATACTGATTTAATTTTAATGATAAACACTGATTTTAATAGTAATTTTTACTATTTTTAGCTGGTGTAGAGTTAAGTAACCCTTGCAATCAGTATTGCATGAAGTCAGTGGGAAAGATCAAATAAAAAGATTGCTGTGCCGTCCACATGGCCTTGCACTGGGATTGACGTCAGTGCTATCCATCATTTGGAAATGTACATTCAGTGTAGGCACGAGTCAGTATCTCTGGCTACTGTTTAAGAAAGTCGGGAGTTGGACTTTACTCTCATTTGTGATTGAGAACTTGGATTCTGTTAAGCTGAAAGGTCAATAATGCACTACAGAAATTTCCAAAGAACTGAATGAGAAAAGTCGTACTTCAAATTCATATGCTACAGCATATTAAGGAAAAAATCCCTTCAACTGTCTGCTAATATGGCACATATAAATCTTCAGGCTTGTACATTTATAGTAGGATGCCAATTGTTAATATTCCCAAGGCAACATTAATTCACCTTTCTTGTACAATGCCTGTAGTCATTAAAATACACTATTATCAATTAGTAACGTACTAAGGAATTTGTTCTAGATAAAAGAGTAAGTTAATATTACCAGAGTAAAAGCAACAGTGCTGAGAAATTAGATTTACAGTCTCTCACTGGACATCTGCATCAATACCTTTAGTTAAGCTATCAGCTGCTAATTAGTAATGCCTTTATGTTCCCTTCCATGTATTGTCCTTTATGATTTATTTTGTACTTTATGATTTAGGCTGTACTCTATCCACAGGATGGAGGTACTGGATCTCTGCCTTTTTAGCTTCCTCTCTGGAAAAGTGGGGATTGCAATGTCAAACTTTTAGGCAGGGAGACGATGGCCACAATTACATTAGGAGGGGGTACTGCATCCTGTGTCCTTACAGCACTCATGTGGAGTCTTAATCTCTTTGGCTTTGGAGTGGGAGCAGGAAAATGAGGCAGAGATGCATGGGGGCAGGTAGAAGGGGAAAGCACCGCAGAGAGACAGAGCACTTGCTGAAGGCTTTGCAGAAGCCCAATCAGAGCATTTCCAAACTGTTTCCATCTCTGGATTTTTACTTTTATTAGTGCTGCACCTTACCTCTCAGTTACACTGAAATAAATCCGCAATAACTCCACTGAAGTTATATTATTGTAAATTATCTTTAAGGGACTGTGGTACCAAAGCCAATATCTTTGTTATAGGATTAGACTAATTCTGTTTATTACGGATTCTGAATATGCATAATGAAGTACAAGCCTTAGATACTTGTTCTGTGTGTTAAACTTTATGCACTCAAGTTTAATTTAAACATGCTTAAAATGAAGTAAACACTTCACTGCTTTAATGAGAAAGGGTTTTGTAGCTGAAGTTTGTCATCTAAAGTTCATTATCTGAATCCCTGTAAATTAAGTGGCTTTGTTTCCAGAGTTACTGAGTACCAAAATATGCTCACTGACTTCATACAGAGATGAAGCAGCTTATTATTTCAGTGTATACGTATCTAAAGCCCAAATTCAAGCTATTAATCCCTTTTATAACAACTGCAATGCATTTATTATTTTCTTTTCATTGACTTCTGATGTGTTGATGTCATAAGATTAATCTTGTTGATTAAAGGAAAAATATCAACACTCTGTAAACAGCAATGGAGCAAGAATATTGAAGACTAGGATGCTCTTTTAATGATATTGGGGGGGAAAAAAGACTTTGTTAACCCTACTTTATAATATAATTCATGAAGCTAGCATGTTCTGGGGTAGTCAAAACCAGTTTCTTTATAGGTTTCTGTTTGGTTTTATTATGATGGTAAAATTGCAGCTTCATTTTTGATGATAAAACTGTTCTTTACAGGAGCAATGGCTTCTTAGGAAAAGAACAAAGTGAGACACAGGCAGGTCTTAATGGAGACAGACTGTAGACCCGTGTACTTCGCTTCATACCAGAAAGTTGTGTGGAAAATAACAGCGTGTTCCTAAGTAAAAGACTAGTTTCAGTTGCAGCATGCTGCGTGCTGTGAAGCGAAGGCTTTAAGTCTAACCACTTCCTGTATTTTTATAGCATTAACATCGTCACATAGGCACTTCAGGAAGCTAGACTACAAGAGAAATTTCCTTTTTAAAAAAATATAGCGTTACTCCACCCTGCTGAAATGCACAGAATTGCATTTTTTTTCCAAAGACCCYAAAAGGTTGTTCTGATGCATTTCATGCAACTCTATCTTGCAAAATCATTTGCAGCCAGGCCTCATTTTGCCTGGATATCTGCCAGTTTGTTTTGAAGGTAAGCTTTTAGGTCTTTGACTGCTTTCTTCCACTGTTTTTGTACACTGACATGCAGTGTGGATCTGACAACTGTCTAGGATTCTTTTTAATTACTGTGAAGTAGAGATTTTGAGAAGTTTCTGAAGATTAAACTCAACTGAATGAAGATATCAGATACTGTAGCAGCTGGGAATTATGCAAAAGTAGTAGAGATGTGTTGAGTTTTTTGGTAAGATGCAAATACATGTGTTACAATGGTACAGAATCACTGGGATATTTGAATAGCAAATAGTATTTGGCTATCTAGATTTCTTGTGCAAGTTGCGTTTTCTTGCATCTTTACACTGCTGAATTAGAAAAGCTTTTTGGTTCTTCTACTGTGAAGGTCAAGACAAGGAAAAAAACCCTCTTAATTACCAGAAACTTAAGGTGCTGGGCTAGCACATAGAAAAAAGGTAGCTACAGGATGGTGAAAAAAGCAGACAACTGCTGGTATTCACTTTTACAGATAACCTGAGCTGAAGTTATGTCTCAGAAAGGTGGGATGGTTAGCAAATGATCAGCTAATACACTCTTTAATTGGCTAAGCTCTTACTGTACCGTAAAGTCCATGGGAGTCTCCGACATCTCTGGTGAGACTGAGAGGCCCAGTTTAGTTAAACCAAATGACCTGGTGGTTGAGCATGTTCTCTTCCCCCAGTGGACCCTTCTCACCTTATTTATTGCATTTCTGTATGTTGTTACTCTCTCCTTCTTCCTGCCCTATTTCTCCTCCTTGCCTTAGTCTCACAAGCTCAGTTCTGCAAACCTTTCTCGTGTCTCCGGCAATTTCCAGTTAAGAGTATTTTCTGCTGTGGACACAGAATAAAAGCCCTCTGAGAAAAACACCAGAGCCAGGCAATGAAGGATATTAATTGTCCTTCTTTTCACAGTCTTACCCGCACTCCTTCTTCCAGTCTACCTCCTGCAGGACAGTTGCAGGAGTTCCAACCCCCTGAACAACTTCAGATAGCTCCTGCTACTCATGTCAGTCTGTCTTTCCCTCCAGAATTACAATGCCTCAGGCCTAGGCTGGGCAAAATTCAGCTCTGGATCAGCAGYAGTTCTGGTAGGTCTTGGCTTGTGTAATAGACATGTGTGAGACAGGACCTGGAAAAGTGCTTCCTTTCCAGGAAGGTACAAGATAAATTTCAACTGTGTGTGGCAGAGTTCTTGCTGATGGTCTTTTTGGTGAACCTGCTTTTATAGCTTTTTTTTTCCTTCTAAAGCCTTTTTCTGAAGTCCCTCTAAAGGACACTTGCTACTGTGGTATCTTTACTTTACTTACTGGAGAAGTAAAAATATAATAATGTATAAAATGTTTGTAATAATGTGGTAAGAGCTCCGTCATGGCTGATCTCTAAGGTGTGAGGGAGTACAATTTTTGTGCTCATAGTTTTATTAAGCATTGCATTTGTAGGTGGCTTTTCCTGTCACTGTGGTTTAATTAAACAGTACTCTCTGACAATGTGCATCAGCTTTTGCGGTGTCAGTTGAAAAGGAAAAAACACTGAGCAATGACGTTCAATTGACATCATAAGCCAGACACGCGTATCTCAATTAGATCCTGATTTGAGGAATGGGAGGTTGTTGACTTCAGGGCTGTAGAATATGTTTTTGTTTTCTTTCTTTTGATGTAGACTCCCAGTGAACAAAATAACAATCATGCGAAGGAAATATGCTGTAAATATTACTACCATGCTCATAGTAACTGTAGAAGGAGTTCACTGTGTTCTCTCGTTCAGTGTCATTTCTGATCTCCAAAGAGCAAGGACGTTAGCTGATCAAAAGGCAGATGAAATTGTGCTCTTCATCATTATGCTAGCAAAATAATCTGTACAGCGTTAATGTGGATAGTCAAATAAAACAAATGCACAAAGGCTTTGTGGCAGCATTGTGGACATGTACGGACACTTGCCCAACCAATTAATCTGCAAATGCATCCACTCTGGGTCTGTGAGGTTGCCTGGTTTAAAAACAATTATTAGCAAGTATTAGAGATCCACCCAAAATGTAACATGTTTCAGAAGTTCAGGTATTCATGACACTGTACTGTCATATGAGAGCTTTGGTCATTCTGTACCCGAAAGAAGTAAGGGCCTACCCAAACATCCAGTCCTAGATGTCCCCATTGTACTGGGTAATAATCTGCCTAATGCTTCTAAACATTGAACTTTGAAACAGTGAAGGTGATGTCTAGGCATCAGCTATGCTGTCACGGCTAGGAAATTCTTGAATGAAGAAGAGTAGAGCAAAAGTGTTGAAAACTTGAGACCAGATTTTCAGCCGCATTGCACTTCTTTTGTGCYGTTGGGCACAGCAGAGCTGGAAAGCAAGTTAGACTGGCTGCTGGTTATTGGAGCAACCCACACGTGGGCAGGCCTGGCACAGTGACTCACTGTCAAGCCTCCCTTTGCCTTAGGTGTAAAGTGCATAGCTGAGAGAAGTCTTCGGTGTCTGATAACCCCAGATACTGGGCAGGCTCTCGTGTAAACCTAAAAGAGCTAAGGTGGGAGTAACCATTAATTAAGGTGGGGTTGTTCAGCCCGGAGAAGAGAAGGCTCCAGAGAGACCTTGTTGCAGCCTTTCAGTACTTAAAGGGGGCTTATAAGAAAGATGGGGACAAACTTTTTAGTAGGGCCTGTTGCGATAGGACAAGGGGTAATGGTTTTAAACTAAAGGAGGGTAGATTCAGACTAGATGTAAGGAAGAAATTTTTTATGCTGAGGGTGGTGAAACACTGGAACAGGTTGCCCAGAGAGGTGGTAGATGCCCCATCCCTGGAAACATTCAAGGTCAGGTTGGACGGGGCTCTGAGCAACCTGATCTAGCTGAAGGTGCCCCTGCCCATGGCAGGGGGGTTGCACTAGATGACCTTTAAAGGTCCCTTCCAACCCAAACTATTCTATGATTCTATGAATTATACCCCAGGGGCTGCTGCCTAGGCCTCTGGCTTTTATTCTTGCATGAGGAGATGGAAGAAATACAAAGTTTGCACAAATGTGCAGGAAAACAACAGGTAGACAAAAGAACTTGTCTGCACTGACTTGTCTCTTTTCTCCTTGCTATCAGAGAAGAATTTGATTGCCAAGCTAATTTGTCTCTTTAACTCATTTTAAGAGGTCATAAATGAAGTCATTGCCGAGGATACAGCCATCCTAGAGAAACCAGTGCCAGGATCCTTTTATCTATCCGTTGACTGCATGCTTCTGGAATAGCTGTCCAGGCCTTGCGCCAGGTTTGCCCATGCGTGGGTGTGTGAATGAGCAGGTTATTGCTTCAGTGGCTGGCGCGGGAGAGTTGGCCTCTGCCTCCTGCTGAGCTTAAAGATGTTCACCTTGAAGCATTCAGTTACTGGAAATTGAACACACACACACACACACACACAAACCCCCCCAAACTCCCTTTTTTTGTTAGATTTCTATATGAGGAGGTTTATATATAAATCTGGTTTTTGAGTATATAAGGGATTTTTTTTGCAGAAAGTGTTAACCTTGTAGTATGTGATTTTTTTGCAGAAGGTGTTAACCCTGTATGAAAAGCTCATGATCTCCCAGTGGTCTTATATCCACTGTATGATCCATTCCTTTACGTGCTAATCTGGCTATAAGTAAATGAATAAGGTTGAAGCTGTTCTTTTTTTAAAGAGGGATGTATAATGGATGTATAATGTAATAATGTATAATGTAATAGAGGATGTATAATGTAATCAATCTAATCTTGAACCAAATGTCAATGGAAAGATTTGATTTGTATGATATGTTCACAAACCCTAGATAAAGTCCCTAAATAGCTGTGTGACTAACACCATTCTTATTTTTAGGTACTAGTAAACAAAGGATATCAGAAGTTTTTGCCTTGCTTTGTCCTTAAAGGTCTGTTTTCTGTAAATAAATTCATAGAAGGGCAGAAGGACAAAACCCCCAAGGATGAGAACACAGCCCCAGGTGACAAAGTATCACATGAAAAAGTTAGTCTATATGCTGTTCCGCATGAAGAAGAATATCCTGAAAGTATACTGTAAAATAGTGTAGTTAATCCTGTTATCTGCAGGCTACCTTGATTTCACGTTTACAAGTAGAAAAACACTCTTATCCTAATACCTTATCCTTATCCTAACACCATGCTCTGAACACCATTAGTTTCCACCAGGATCTGAAAATTATTAATCTTGTAAAAACCACCAGAAACAAACATCTCCTGTATAAATCAATTGTAACTGCGGTCTGATGGAAATTATTGGAATTTAGTCAGTGGTGCATGGAAGAAACATCTTCATCTTAGCATTCCTTATCTTGTCTCCTTTATCTTATATAACATAGTGTCAAGGTACTAGTCTGTAGATTACTGAAGGGAAGTGAAAAATAATCTTGTTGATCACTATTCATCAGAACAGCTGTGTAAGAGTAGATCTGTTGAGCAAGAAACTTGCCTTTCAACGTATTCTCCAATTTCAACAATCAAAATGGATTCTATAAACCTAATTTTTCGAAATGCATATTGATGGATGGAGCCTTTGTAAAAATTAACCTAATGAGGCAGTCAGCTTTCCATGCCTCTTGATTCTTCCTCACAAAAAAGATTCTTTTCAAGCAGACTCCCGTTTGCTTCCCACACAAGTAGATACATCAGTCCCTTCCATCCAGTGCGTACACTTCATCAGGGCCCAGACAGAATTATTGTCTCTGTGATTTTTGGGAGGAGGGAAATGGAAGTAAACTTACATTTTGAACAAAGATCTGAAATTTACCCCTACACTTCAAAATGACAGCAGCTATTTTCCACAAAAATAATAAAACCATGATTTGATTATACCCCATATTTTCCTGCAAACCATTCCATGAAAATTTTCAGGTGCTATCGTAGATCATGATGGGATACACTGCTTGGTGAGTAGGAGAAATATATATTCACAGGTGAAGATGTTATCTATGTATGGACTGTTAATACTATGAAGCTGATTTAGCTGTTCTGTGTTAAAGGTTATCATAATTTCAGTCCTATTCTTTCCTTTAAAGTATCCTAACACTAGAAAGCCTGTGCATAGGGATAATTCCATGGCAACCCATGCAGAGTTCATCTTACTTATTTCTCATTGTCCAAAGGTTGTCTTGCAATGGATGCAGAAGAGGCGCTGTCAGGGGAGTGATTTACCCCCAAAACTTTGTATATATCTCCAAGGATGCTCTAAATTGTTCATGGGAGATATCTACCTCTCTCCTTTGACTGTAGTGGGAGCTTCAGCAGCTGCCCAGACCTGATGATGGGTCTCCCCAGTGATGCTAAGCCAGCACCAAGTAAGGTGCACCTCGTTTTGAATGACCAGAATTGAACAAGAGTGGCCACCTCTTACACAAACTGATGAGTAGGAAAATGCTGAGGTGAAAGAGGGAGAGACAACTCCATGTGTTCCTGTGTGTGTAAACCAGTAAGGTTTTAAACTTAATATACATTCCATGGTGGAAAACGTTAATCAAGACAACTGCAGAAGAGGAAAGGGGAAAATTAAATTTAACACTAGTCCTTTCAGACAGAAAGCATAGTCTCAGGGACATTGTAAAAGCAGAAGGGTCCGTGTGACATATCTGGTTTTTGTGGATCTCCTGTTGACTGCAGAGCGAGTGCTACACAGTTGGTGGCTGGCTACAGAGAAGCTGAGGCACAATTAATGTGCTAATTATAAAGGTCTGGTGTGTTTTTCCACTTTGATGCATATTCTCCTCTGTGGTTTTTCTTACTGTTTTGCCTATGGAGTAAATTTTGTCATAATCATGTGGAAACAAAGTGGAACATTTGGAAAATCAGAGAGAGTACACTGCATGAACCTGTGGCATTTTATGAACTGGAGGGCAAACAGCATGTGCCAAAATAACTTAGGAAAGTTGGAAACAATTGCCTGCTAGGCAGCATAGACTAACTATTAAAGGCAGAAGTTTTCAAGATGGTACTCTACGGGTACAAAAGTACCTACTTTTCCCAGACGATCTCCAGTTTCTGTTCTTTGCGATAAGCTGTCATGTTGTGGAGAGTCACCCAGGTTCTGTGAAACTGTAATGGGATCCTATATACAAAATATTAACTACATTTTCCAGAAAAAAAGCTTCTCCAGTTTCCTTGCTTTTTTACAGCTGCTACCTCTGTACTTGTAAATGAAATTATTTGAAGAACAGATTTTTGAAGAACGAACTCCCACTTTGACCTTGGATTTGTTTATATCGTCACATTCAATAATTATGGGAGTAGTTGATGTTATTGCCAGAACTTGTCCATTACTTTTATTTTAAAGATGAGGAATATCACAGGAGTAAAGGCCAGTATTTTCAAAGTACCAAAGTTTAGCTATTCCTGTATGACTTGCAGTAAGTCCCATTTAATAAAAAAATGTGAAGCATCTTATTATATTGAGTGTTTAAGTCTCTGGGTTCAGTTGATGACCCTTCTAACTTTCAAACCAGCTAAACATCTGCAATGACTACTATATTTTCACAGCAGCTCAGTACCTCTAAAATTGTACTCAGAGTAGTTGCATGATAGAGATCTAAATATTAAGTTTCTCCAAATCAGGATGCTTCTAAAATAGATTTAGTTGAGTCACTTGAAATCAGCCGGTGGAAGAAATCAGGTGTCTCTCTTGTCCAGTCTCGTACTAAACCCACTGGCCTGTTTCTTCAGAAGTCCGGTACAGATTTCTGTTTGACAGTATGTGGAAATGGTGATTTTTCACTTGCCACTTAGCTACGCAGCAACTGTCAAAGTGTAAAAACATATTTCTCTATCTTGGTTTAGAAAACAGTGCCAGATTATGAACTGAGTAATCATGTTTTATCCAGCTGCCTTGTTCAACAAACATCCTGGAACTAGTGAACCAAGCTTAATTTAGAAAATACTTGTTCTACATATAGCTTCTTCTCTCAAACATGTCAGCTCTGTATCATGAAGAAGGTTGGGCATTTTTTTGGTTCATTTTCATTATAGACAGTGTTGTACCTAAGAATCCAACTTGCACTTTCTGTTCTATGCTGTACAACACCATTCAAATCTGGGACACAAATTAAAGTAAAATAAAGCTCATGGAGTTTTTAATTGCAGTAGTGGTAAATTATGTTTCCAAGACTCCCCTTAAGACAATTTTGGTTTTTTAATTCATTCTGTGTCTGCTTCAGGATTTTCTCACAAGCTCCTGAAGAGCAGTGAGAAGCAGTCAGATCACAGGACAACAGGGTTATAATCCAAATTGAACTTGAAAAAACTGAGATAATCATAAAGATAAGGACACAAATCTATGAATACAAATGCAAAACTTAGGTTTAAACAATCAATTGGTCAAATAAAGGATGAGGCCAGCTCTTGAGATTGCATTTCTTGCATCTGGGGGTTGTGGTAGATCCTGAGCTAAACAAGAACATCAATATCATGTTGCTGTGAAAAGATAGCCACCAGACTGGGCTGCATAAAGCAAGGCGTGAGCTGTACTTGTGCTCTACTCAGCATGGTTAAGGCCTCAGCTGGATTACTA
The DNA here is from genome assembly GCA_035582835.1 of Phoebastria nigripes. NCBI lineage: Eukaryota > Metazoa > Chordata > Aves > Procellariiformes > Diomedeidae > Phoebastria > Phoebastria nigripes. Next base: position 381,146 of record JAYKAV010000267.1, read on the forward strand.
GCTGTCACAGGTAAGGAAGATTTAGACTTACCGAAAGCATTATGAAGGACAGCAATGCGAATGATCGGGGATGTACAAGGTACAACTGAATGAACTGAGGGGTTTAACTTGAGGAAGAGAAGATGGGGGCAGTGGGGAGAAAGAAGGAGGCAGCATGGCACCACATACAAAAAGGTAATGGAAAGATGAGCAACATAATTTTTCTCCCTCTTTCCATGGCACAGATCCTTTCCATGTCTGTATTTCTGACAGTGTCTGGTTATGGGATATTTAACGGTGAAGTTACCAGAGCATCCTTAGGGGTTGTCTGACTTGCCTCCTTACTGACCCTTCTACCTGACAGTTGCCTCTGAAGAATATGATGTCTGGGGGGTATAAACGTGAGTTTTTTCTGGCTGTATTAGAAAACAGTGTGACTCAGGCCTAAAGAATTAAATCCTTTCTTTAGTCACAGAATGGACATAGAAACGCAGCAGCATACATTTTTTTGTTATAGGAGTGAGACATTAAATTTGTGTGTGTTTAACCTCTGACATTGCTCCTGACATCATCAGCATGTCAGCTGCAGGGGGACAGCCAAAAACTACCAAGATCATATTTACAGATTTTTAAAGGGAAAATAACGGATTTGCTACCCCAGTTTTCTTCTTAAATGGGCCCAGAAATACTGCGTGACTTCACTGACTGAACAGTCATGGCTCAGCATAAACAAGCACTGAGCCAAATTTGAACCAGGCATTTAGAGTGAAGATTTCTCTTGTTCCCATAATCATCCTAACTTTCTCTGAATTATTTAATTACTGTGTTCAAGTCTAATTGGTGTGGGTAAACATTAGATTATTCTTCCTGAATGAAGCAGTGTAGAACTATCCATAATATTTTGTGTTGTGAATGGTTTCATATAAAATAATGATTTCAATGCCAATAATCAGTAAACTTCAGTCTTCCATATCAATATAGGTTAAAGGAAAGTGCATTTTCCAATAGAAAACACTGCTGTGCAAAATCATGTGACACAGCTATGGGAATTCATGAGATCCTTAGGGGCAGTTAAAACACTGTCACCCACTGTTAACATAACAGGGAAATGTGCTTCAGAGGAAGATGGATTGCAGCAGCTCATGACAGTGTATCCCATTTTCTAAGGGAATTCAGTTCATTTGTGCTGTGCTGCTGCTATTTCTACTTCCAATGACTACTTAGTCATTGGCCAGGTTCAACCATGCCTGACAGAGATGAGATTTAAAACCCCTGGTACCTGGCCTTGTGCAGCCCGCAGAGCTGTCCTAGCTGTGCAGACCACGTGTCCTGCTTGACCATGTTACAGCCTGCATCTTGCACCAGGAGGCAAAATGAATGTAAATGCAGGCTATGGAGAAGAGCTGGAGTCAGGGCATTACCAAGCAACCCTTGGACACAAAGCTGTGGGGAATCAGGTTTCATCCGTGCTGCTGCTGCTTATGGAGCTGTTTGTTTTGCAGAGATCAGTCAGTGTGCCATGAAGGTCACAGATAGCTTTTCTGCGGGCAATCTTTATCTTTCCTTTCTGGAGGTTTTGGGTTGTATTAAAAACAAGAAAAGAGAAACAGATTTGTATAACAAACTGGCTGATGCACATCTGCACTTCAGCTCGAAGGCTGAGCAGCTATTTATTCTAACATTGTCTAGCGCCAAACAAATGAGACTAATTCTCCTTCCCATCCTGGCCAAGCCCAGATCGCTGAGCTTGGTGCCAGAGGACTCCTGAGGGAGACAGTGTCATCTTCCCCTGGGTCACAGAAGGTCCTTGTCTATGGCACCATGTGGTCCTGAGGCAGTCGCAGCCCTTCCTGTCTCTGTGCTCCTTCTGTGGGGGAAAAACAGAAGATAGTCCATGCAGCAGCAGAGCCATGGTCTCTAGTTTCCCCCGGGTTGTCTGCTCCCCATCTATCTATAAACTCTCCAAGTCATTATTCTTCACCCATTTGACTGGTTATGGGGCTCTCTGGGGATGTTTAGAAAAGGACTGATTTTTTTAGGACCAATTGCTCAGGCGTAAACATGCCCATCATGGTTAGAAGGTTGAGGAGAGTGCGGAAGCTGTACTGCTGCCAGTCCTCTGTTACACTAGGGCTAAGGGTGATCTTGTGGTTATGAAAATGTGTAAATGGGAACAAGTGTCTAAGATGATGGAGACTCTATTCAGGTATCATTAGTCTCTGTGTTTCAGTGTTTCTGACCATGCAGCTGGAGCAGTGGCACGTCCATACTTCTCACATCTTTGGTGAGGAGTAATTCATTGGGCTAATACAGCGTGGCATGCAGATGAGTGTTTCTAGATGAACCAAGCACATAGGAACATATCTCAATTTAATTTTTATCTGCATTATTAGAGGTTGGAGTGTTCTGAGCATCTTGCTGAGCTCACACTTGGGCCCTGATTTGGACCTCTATTGTACATACCGTGAGAAACAGAGCAACTTTTTTGGCACTTCCCTTCAGCAGAGTAGAAGTCTGAATGCTGTCCCCTGATAATCAATTGATCTGGTTTTAATTTGCTGGGAGCAAATCCCACATTTTTCTGTGGCTGATTTGCATCCTGCAGGGACCATTTCCCCCCCGCCCCCAAACTGATTTTGCAACTGGAATAATACTTAGAGCATTTACAGTGCTTTTTTTTTTCATGCTTTTTATAAACAATCTCTGAACTGCTTTTCCTTTTCCAGTTTCACTGTCTATATTTCCAGGCCACCCAAAGGGACACTTCCTCTTAGTTAGGGCTATTTAGCTTCCTTTGAAACCTGGCAGTGAGCTAAGCTTGAATTTTTTTCAAAAACATTTGATTTTTTTTTAAAGGAAATGAATCCACTGCTCTGAATATCGGTTCGAAAACAGGCCATAATGAACCAAAGCTGTAAATCATATTCAGTGGGACTGCTATCAGTGCAAAACTCAACTCAGTCTCTTCTATATAGCCCAAACTCACTAACTTCAAGATAAAAGACTTCCAAAGACTTTACATCAGCTTTAAGGTAGGGCAGGATTTGGCCCTTTATCTTTTGTTTACTTTAGGTGGTGTGATATTATTGCAGGTGAATTTGGAGAGCACCTCCTCTCTCAAGCATATGCTTGAGGCACAGAAAGTTACCTTAAGCTGAAGCATGTTTAGTATTTAATCGGGAGCAAATATGCTCATTTGCTGTTACGTCTTTTCATTGTGCAGCTCTCACTGCTACCCTCTGTTGCTGTCAGTGCTAAGACTTATACCATTATTCAATCAGTAAGCTTGCAAAATACTGTGGCCAGGCTCCTCATGAAGATGTTGTGCAGATTGTACCCTTAATGACTATATACATATAAAATATTTCAAATTGGTGAAATAGTCTTGAAAAACCTCATAAATAGTCTTAAATCAAACACAATGCAAAAGATAGCATGAGATGATGTGTTTGCTGAATAGACTCTAACCAGTCCCACAGTTCTGGTGTTGAATTTATTTGAGAGATTGTCCTTTTCTAGACTTTGCTGTTGTGAAGAGGTAGGCATAAAGGAGTTTTAGATAACAATGCTCACAAAAGGAATAAAGGTGGTAGTTGTCAGCAACTCTGTTCTAGACCAGGAATCAAGTTTCACAATACAGCAAAAAGTCAGACGAGAAATAATACTGCTAGAATGAAGGAAAGAGTTGGAAAATATTGGGAGAAGATTAACTGTAATCATGATATACCATTAGATGATTTTGTAAGACTTTAATGTTAATTTTCCATTATCTCTGATTTTTTTTTTTCTTGGTATGAATATATGAAGGAAATATATTTTAATCTGATATAACTACTTACTAGAAGATTATTTTAAATGTTGAACTGGCTTGCCAAAATCTGTTAGCTTTGTTTTGGTTGGTTAAATAAATCAGACAGACCTTGAGAAAATTAATGCTATATAGGTGTGTAACAGAATGAAATATAGCTGCAACTTGACTGGCAGTGTGTGTGTATATATATATACACACACATATATATATATATTCACCTGCAAACCTAGTATACACATGTGTGAATTCTCTCTCCTACACACACAAACATGGACACAAACAGATTTAACATCCTTGATTTTCTTCTTTCCAGCTGCATCTGCCCTGGCAACTCTTGGATATCTCAGAGTGTAGTGTGGACCTAACTCTTTAGGGTATTTTATGTCATTACTACTCATTGGAAAATATATTTACTGAGGTGGGTAACATCTTTTTCTTGAGGTACAGCCCACTTTTCCCATCTTATAGCCTGGGTTACCCTGAATAAAACTTCATGGGAAAATAAAGCGACTTCTCTAGCTTAAGGGCTTTGCCTGTAGACTACTGAAATTATTTTGCAAATAATTTAATTGCTTTTCAAAGAAAGAACAAAAAATCTTGTCTAATAGAAAATGTCAGGCAGCTGCAATCTATGAGTTTGTGCCAGTTCTCCAGTAACAAAATAATCTGAATGACAAATGGAACAATAGTAAATAACCATTCAAATGCTTACCTCGCAAGATGGTGAGTCACTGCACAAGTGCTTTCGACATGCATCCTTTCTCTGAAGCTGCCCGATTTATCTACACATTGTTTCCCAAGTGTCTTGGATATGCATGGCTGGGAGGGATCTCAAGAGATCCACAGAAGACATCCTCTTGCTTGGAGAAGGATTGACTATATTGAGACCATCTGTAACAGATGTCTCTCTTAAAATGCTCCAGTGAGGGACTTTCTCCAACAGCTCTAGGTAGCTTTTTCCAGTGCTAGACTCTCATTGTTAAAAACTTATTCTTGAGAGCAGCATATTTTACAGAAAAAATGAAATTGAATTCTTTTCCTACCCCCCAGTGGGCATGAAGAACAATTGAATGCCATCATCACAGTGTTAGGATTTCTTCTTTTTACTCTTTGCTTTCCTAACCTAAACAGTCCAAGTATTTCAGGCTACTCATCTTACCCTGAGGAAAGTCCTTGGAAAGCAAACAAGATTTGCTTTCTTAGTCATTGTCCAGTTGCTGGCGTGGTCGRTGTTAAGCCTGAAGCTGTTTTTACAACACAAAGAAATTGAAAAAGCAACAACTGATTTGCAGGAGCATCTTGCAGAACTAACTTCATCACACATTGACGTAAAACACACACATATTTTCACAGCATGTAAGTATCCCTGTCTAGCTATTTCATCACAGTGAACTTTGGGGCCTTCAGATGGACTCCTTATACTCTGTTTCTTTCCACTTTACCGAGACCATCATGAGTGAATTTCGTCAGTCCCATAAAACATTGTCCTGACCTTAAGCAAGTTAGTTTAATCAACAAAATGGAGCTCTTCAGTTTTCTCAGAGCCTCAGTAGTCTGCGGGGTCCTCACCTTCCAACATCTCATGGACATCGCAAGGAACCTCTATTTAGTGACTTTACTGTGCTGTTTAAGACGTTACTGTGAATTTTCTCCCATTTTTGTGCAATTTCAATTATTAATATGTTTTCTGAAGAGTATCTGAAATAAAAGATTTCAGGAGAAATATGCTTACAGGTCTAAAACCCATGATTTTCTTTCCAGCTAAAACCACTCATAGGAATAAAAATTCAGCCTGAAACAATCAGTGGCAAATGAGCCATGAGACATGCCATCTTAAAAAGAAATTAAGGTTACATTTTACTCCAGCTGATGTGGAGGACAAACTCCTATCAACTTCTGTGGTATTGGTTTAGGGCTTTAGTGAATGTATAGTGGYAGAAACATGCTTATTGCTGTATTTGAATTCAAGTCAGACTTTCCCTCTTGCACCGTGGAGTCTATGTGACCAGCCCCATGTCTTGGTGCAGCACAATGCCTGCCTGGTCCCCCTTGCTGGAGAGCAGAGGTTGCAGGGGCTGGGTACCAAGGAGTAACGGGGCATGCAGAGAGGCCCCATGGCTGCCATGGGTGGTCTGAGCTCCTCCCGTCCCTGCCCCGCTGCAGTCCCACCCGAGTGTGAAGCGGGAAGGCTGGAGCATAAAACAGTAACAGGATCCCTTAAATGCCTTAATTTCATGTCCTTTTGCAATGTCCTTTCTTCCTCTCTAAGAACTTTGCATGTAGTCAGTTCCTCTCAAGTGATTCATATAAATGCCGAACAAATCTGAACAAATAGACTATATTTGAATGGGAAAAGTGTTGTATTAAAATTATTCACTTCAGGACATCCAAAACCTACTATCAACTATTATGAACATTAGCACAGTGTGTTGAAATGGTTTGCATCTGTGGGAGATTGGCTGCATACTGTCTGGTTTCCTAATCCTCAGGCATGTCTTTATCTAACAAAATATCTGATCTTCCTCCACAGAAGAGACATTACAAATAATCCCTTAAATAAGGCATTTCCAATATTAAAATGCTTTTACAACGTGTCTTCTGAGGTTGCAGTTGAAATAAGAAACTTGTACTTGGAGCCAAACAGCTGCTAGAGATAGGCCAAATGTATTTAATTTGGAAGATGTAGCAAGTTTCAAGTTTTAATACAAAGCTGTAACATTCGCAAGACTCAGAAATCCCACCCTCTCCAAATCAGGAAATTCAGACTGCAAGATTGACAGCTTCACATTGATTTCATTAACCTTTTAAAAATGTATCCCCTTCTGAGTGTTATGTGTAGTTGTCAGCCACCTTCCTTTTAGCTCATAATTTATCAACATAGATATAATGAACGTAAGTATAATGCACCTATTATTAGCTGATTTATCTCTAAATATTTTTACTGTGTGTAAACGGCATTATTTTTTGTCCTAAACATTGATTGTTATTTGTAAAGAGTGAAATAAACTATTAGTTTTATTTGTATCAACCTCCATAATAGCATCTATGCCATGCTTGCCAAAAGCCCCATTAAAGACATATGTGTTTTGACTCAGTACTTCCAGTGGCAGAATGTGTACCAGCTCCTAGCAGCTGGAGTTAAACTGGTTACTGAAAATTAAACTAAACAAACTGAGAGCTACTTGCAAAAAGTGTTTTTGGTAGTCTGTCTAGAGTTTTGCAAAGTAAAGTTTCAAGCTTGAGCTTAAAAATAACTCTTCTGAAGTCCCATTTCCAATCAGATAGTACCCACAGCTTGCTAATTTGTGCGTGAAGGAGGACACATTATTCAAGTGCAGCTTGTATCAGTGATTTTGTGCTCACTTGATTCTCTGAGTAATATATATAAATTGCAAATGATGTTTATCTTGAAGCAATGCTATTCTTGGAACAGTACATGATGTGATTCATGAATGAAAATGAGAAGAGAGGAGCACTTGCTCTTTTTCCCAGTAGCAGCCTCACTACTTTATTTACCCACCCTAACAGCGCGGGATTGAGAGACTGGATTTTTGAGCAGATGAAAACTCTGGCCTTGTATTTAACATCTGTATTTTTCATTTAGAAAGTGATTTACCAAGCAAGCTGATGGAGGCTGCTAAGTAAAAATCACTTTGATTTACACCAAAAATTTCAATGTGTCTAGTAAAATTCTTCAAAAGCGCAGGGGGACCTTTGCAAAGGTGAGATGAAATGAACAGGAGTTTAATTCATGAACAGTATGGATCACAGTTTACTGAGGCCAAAGAAAAGAGCACACTATAGTGACTTCAATGAGTTATAAATAGGAATCAAAACCACTGCTCTGCTCTGAGGGCAACCCTGGTAATATCACAGGGGTTAAAACCAAAATCACTAATAAAGAATGTCTACTTCAGAAGACAGGCCTCATTTCCTTCCCTCCTAATCACTAAAATTTACATTCTCCCTATTACCTGCGGTATATGAATCAATACATTTGTACAAATCCTAACAGAACTGCACAGAGCATAGAGCTAGAAATGAGCATATTTTGCTCAGTTTGTGTCTAGGGTTAAGAAATTTGCAAAACAGACGCTCATCAGGGGGAGGAAAGAAAGAAAAGCTGATGCAGCCAACTCACAAAATATATGCTAAAATTTAGTCATACATTGTAAAATGCTCACCTAATTGTCATCTTGAAAATTATTGTGATAAAGCAAATAAACCAACACAGCAAATGCCTGGAAATATCGGAAAAAGTTCACAAGAATTTGGAACTGACATTCCATTGAACCAAATAGCTAGGCAGCTCCCTTAGCCTCAAGCCCTACCTTTTATTTCTGGTATTATACATAAGGATTGTTTCCCTGTGATGGTAAGTACACAGCACTGCTTTCATCAGGGAACTGCAGCAATTCATAAACCTGAGAGGATGACTTCCTTAGGAGGGTACAATTTTGACAAACTGCACCACTAATGAAAATAAAATTAGAAGTTACAGAGAATACTTTGTGATCAGAGGAATGCTTGTTCCTGGTTTTGTGCTCTGGAGGATAAGTAGTGGAGTTCAGGCTGGTTCTTGTTTTATCTGGACAGGTTCATCTTTATGAATACTCTATTATCATTTTACCATTTTTCAGAACACAGTGACACGATTTGAATTTACAAAGTAAAGAAGCGGAGTGTACACGTAAGCACCAAGGAAAATCTAGCTGAAGTTTCTTGTTATTTGTAGCTTGATAGAAGTTAAAATATTTATTTCTCTCCCCTTTTTTTAAAATCCTATGTGCCCACATCACACAAAGAGAATGTGCTGTGGAAATAAACCCTGTGTGTTAGTGAGAAAGAACATGTGCATCCTGCCCCCAGCTGCTCGGTGAAGTGGAAATGCTGAGAGAACTGTTCCCTGTCATCCCCCGTGGAAGAATGGGGTTGCAGCTACATGACCTGCATTGTGTCTTCCAAATGGCCAAAAATAAAGATGGGATGTAGTCAGTATGAACAGGGAACAAGAAAAGAGATGCCTCGTTGCTCCAGTGAATTGGCTTGGCTTGCTTTATCTACTGCCTGAAATATTAAGAATAAAATACTGTCTCATGAAAAATTCCTGCATTTTCTTCTTAGAGGTGGAGTTGAGTAAATTCAGTTTTTGTGAAAAACAGTTATTTTCAGTTATCTTCTTCAGAAAAGTCAACTTTATTTTTCTATTTTCTTGTTTTGAGACAGTGTGATAGTGAGTCACACGACATCTGTGTACATCTTATAACCCAAGATACTGTTGTAAATGGATCATTGTATGATGGCATCTTGATATGACATCCAGCCCAGGAAATCTCAAGACAAAGTGAGATTATTCAGCAGAATACCAGTGGGAACTACGTACTTCTAATAAAAATCTTTTTCTTCAGAACATTTTTTCAAGAAAAAATACATGATAGTTGCAATTGAATTGCTACTTTCTATAGATGCTCTCCACCCTATTTCAATTGTTATAACACTGAGAGATCCCTCTGAAGTGGAAAACTAGCAGGCTTTGCTCCAGTTCAGACTTCTTTCTTCTTTCTGATTTCTCCTCCAGAAACAAAGTACAAAAATGATGTCTTTATGATCTATCAGGTATAAAAGAGCAAACATCTCCTGACTGGATTTGCCAGCCAGGCGTCCTACTCTGAGAAGCATTTCCAGTGCAACACTTTAAAAGCAGCTGATGAACCCTGGACGTAACTTAGGGCAGGAGAAGCCTTTCTAGATGCTAGCTGCTGGTAACAGCTGAAGGGCCAAGGTAGCAGCCAGCATTGCTGAGGTACAAGCAGGATACTGCTGTGCTCCTGTGTCTGGTGCTCACCTCTTCAGCACCCACAACCAGGTTGGTGAGAATAAACATAAATGATTTTCCCACGTCCTCGAAGGGACAGATCAACTGCATGTACTTGTGGTCTATACTAGTGGTAAGAGCTACGGACGGTGCTGACTGTAATTTCAGCTCCCTTTCATTGACCATGTTGGAGCCTGGTGTGATTCATGAGGAGCTCAGATATCCTTAGGCATAGCACCATCTCTCAGAGGGGCAAGGCAAAGGGCAGGGCCAAGAGCAGCTTCATCTGCTTGATGTTCATTTATTTCTGTGTATCCACCTGACCCTGACGGCCACTTGAAACAGTGTGGCCTCACTGAAGGGCTCTAGCCTGACCTAAAATCACAACATCTTTTTATTTTCCTGAGATGCTTAAGGGAATTTCTCATCAGTGTCTTCTGTGAAAGCAGCACAGTGTGGAGTAATGGAAAAATGCGAAGAAGTCACTTTTGACTTTTGCTGTCATCTCTGTCAGTGGCTGACCTCAATTAAAATTTGTATCTTACACAGCAAAGCTATGATACAAAAGCAGCACTGCCAGGATTTTTAAAATGAGCAAAACAATGTATTTTTTGTTTGTCTTATGCTTGGAAATGACTGAGTCATGTTGGCTAAATTTTCACAAAAATCTGGAGGCAGATATGCAGATGAGAAAGTTTATTGCCATGTTTTTTAAAGCGGGCATCAGGTGCTGTAGGCTCCCAGGTATCAGGGAGGCATCTTCCCCTGTAATATAATAGTAAGGAAAAAAAACGTTCTTTAAATCTGATAATGATGCAAGGGAATAGATTTTTTTCATACGCCCATTTTACAGGAGGGATCTGGGGATCCTTGCCCCAGGACTGGCACCTGGAAGGGCCACTTGCACCTGGAAGGCAGTTTGATGTGGTTCATGACAGCCCACAGGAGATGCAACCTAAATTCATAGTTTGGCTCTGAGATTTTACACCTGGATCCTTACGTGTCCATCACCTCATCTTCAGCATGGTATCATTTGCACGTTCAGTGCATGTCAGCAGGTGGATTTTAGCTGATTTCCTAGAAGAAGCCATTGACAACTGGCCACAATGACTCTCTGACACAGCTGAGGGGTGACTCATGCCAGAGTCAGAAGTCTGAAAGTGGCTTCTTTCCTGAGATAGGATGTTCTCTACAGCCAGATTTCTCTGTGAACTATTCATTTGGCTTCTGAATAGAATTACTCCCCCATTTTTTCCAACTTCTACTTTACAGTGAACGTTCTAGGAAAATAACTTTTTTATCAGGGATACTTTCAAAACCCAGTTGTTTTAAACAGACAAAAGGACTGAATGATCGTGCTAGATAAGAGAGTGGTGCTGAAATCACACAACTTTTTTTGCACTTACCAGGTCACTTATGGCAATAGCTATTACAGACCACTGGAAGGTAAGGAAAGAATGGACCTCAAAATGCAAATACTCTGCCTCTGTATCACCTCCAATCCTCATAGATGTTTGCCTAATCCCTTCCTGAAGGCTGGTGATTCTCCAGTGCGCACAGGCTCTGTATTCCAGTGCTAAACTGTTTTTAGGATTAGACAGCATTTCTTTGTGTTTTATCTGAGTTTTCATGGCAGTGAAAGCATGGTACCTTTTTGTCCTATTTGCTGAAGAGAAGCAGGACTGTTATCCCCTTCCTTTCCTGAGAGTCTTTTCTGTACCTGAAGGGATGTATGTGCCAGATCTCAGGCTTCTCTTCAATAGCCCAACAAACCTCATTTCCTTCAGCTTGTTCCCACAACTCATGTTTTCTGGCCCTCTGAGTGTCTGACCACTCTCCTCTGCGCTCCTTTCATTCATACAAAGCTAGTGCAGCACCCCAAATGGGACATGGTCCTGGGGCCCTGCCAGTGCTAAGTAGAGCAGAAGGATTGCTTCTCATCTGGTGGGCTATATTCCTCCAGCTGGGAGTTTGTATTTTCTTTGCAGTACCATGATGGTGACTCTTGTTCTGCCTGTGCTTCATAATAATCTTTAGATCCTTTTCTTCAGCGCTGCTGCCCAAGATGGTTGTTCCTGTCCCCATGCAGGTGACACTTCTTGTTGGCATATGGTACCCTGCACTTCTGTGGTTTGTCACAGCTGTTTTGATTTCTCATTGTCTACTCCAACATGGTGGTGATAACTGTCAGTTTGTGTCACTGCACCTGTAATAAATCTGCTGTCTGTTCTCCTGCCCAATCATCAGTAAGAATACTCAACAGGACTGGACCTTGGACAACTGTCTGCTGCTCATCTTGCTGTTATCTTCTTTAGGAATGTATATAACAATCCAGTAACTGAAATTAAATTGGGTGATCTGCAATGCCGTCATTCTAACTTTTATAAAAGAGCCCAGTATTGCCTTTTTTCAATGTTTTGGCCCAATAATTTTCAGAGTTAATCACTGACCAGTTCTGTGATTGCTTGGGCCAGTTATTTTTTGCATCCTAGTTTGTCAGGCTTAAATGGCTTAAAAAAAAAAAATCTGTTGAAGGACATGATCTAGTCTCTAATTTGTTCTTAATGATTCTAGTCTGAAATATTACCCTTTTGTCAGTGGTATTAGACAGATGTTTATAGTGGATCTTTTTAGTGAATATTGATACAAAGAAGACATTAAGAGCTTTGGCTTTCTCAGCATCATTTGGCAATAGCCTTCTCTCCTGCTGAATATCTGGCCAGTGCTCCCCTTCGTCTTCTTTCTGCTTCCAGAACAAATTTCTTCAGGTCTCTTGTTAGCTGTATCTCCTTTAGTGACTTGCCCTTTCTGGTTTTAACTGTGCATGCTTATTTATACTTGTCCTTAGCAATCTGTCCTGGTTTCCCCTTCCTGCATATTTCCTTTTTGTGTTTGACCTTGGTGGAAGGTCCCTCTGCTCCTGCATCCTTCCTGTCTAATGGGGGCTTTAATTCTGCTCCCACTTCTTCAGAGGACTAATAATTCGTCATAACTTCTTTATCCCTTACACTTGTTTCTCTAGCCTTAGTCCCTGGCCTTTTAAAACTCTGTTTTCTTGGACATCATTGCTTTGCTTTTGCTATTCCTGTTTCTTTTTCTTTTCCTAAAATTAGTATTTTATTATTTTTCACTCCGTCTTGCCCCAGTTTTCTTCTACTTTGTCATTCTTAACTGGTTCCTCCTCTGTTAGGATACAACCCAGAAAAGTCTCCCAACCAGCTACTGTTTTTGCCATCTATGACAAAATGCTCACACATGTTCCAAGTACTCTTTGGATACTTCATGTTTTACTGTATTTTTCTGACAAATGTTCTTTTCAGATGTCTTATATTACATTCAACACCTGTATGACAGTGCAGCAAAGAAAGTGTCAGGGTTACAAGAGGGAACATCTGTTACATTTGGCAGCCATGATATACATGGAAAATGGACTAATTTCTTATGAACAGTGCCACAAATTCAGGCAAATGGGCTGGAAGTATCAACCCTCTTCAAGCAAATATTGCAGAATAATACTGGACAGAGTAATAAAAATTCCAAAATGAGACACAGTCTGAACTGAGGGGGAATAGGGTCAAACACATTGCTTTTCATAACAATTCATGGTCAGCACCTTTCAGAATAAACTTTCTGACCCCTCAAAATACAGGGCATAGGAAAAAGGAAACCAAGTGGTAATTTTGCACATGTACACTGAGTAGTTATGGGGAAGTTCTGAACAGAGGGCATGAATTTGTCTGGTGTCACATGCCTGCTATTAAATCCCAGAGGGCTAAAAATAGAAAAGAAAGCAATTTTGCAATGCTTCTTTAGTAGGTCATGTGTTTGTTACCATATGTTGACTGACACAATAGCCCGATAGTGGTGTGTGACTGCTGCTGGTTTCTAGTCTTATAGCTAATTGTGTTGAGGTGGCACCACAGGGTTCAGTTCATACAACCTCTGCACCTCAAACAGTTTGCTTTTAAGGTTTAAAAAACCTAACTGTAGAGAGGAATTATTATTTTTATTAATAGTAAATTTGCTGAAAAAAGACATAAATTGGAGGCGGGCGTGTCAGTAGGAAGTAATACTCTTCAAAATTTGTATTAAAATTGGGAAAAAATTTTGGATGCATCGAAATATTGATTATTCCTTTTGAACTCAGTCACATCTAATCTGAATGTAGAAAGTATTGAGTGGTAACACAACCACATGATTTTGCTAAGCAGTTACTGCAAAGTACAAAGGTGGCTAAATTTATGCACGCATCCATCCCCTAAGTTGCCTGAATATTTTTTTGATTTTTAACTCTAAATTTTCTTTTTTTTTTTTTTTTTTTTTTTTTTTGAGGAGAACAGTTTAATCTGGAGGGATAGTTATCATATCAAAATAATGCTTAAGTTACTGAGATGTACTCAGCCTTCACTCTTAGCTTTTCAAAACATTTTGGGAGAGTGGGAGGAAATAAAATGTAATTCATAAATTATGTGTGGGGCACTTTCAAGGTGCCTAAAGAGGGAGGGAGACTCTGAAGGGGGGGGGCTGACCTCTCATATTCCAAGAGCCAGCCTACAAACTTTCCACTATTCTCAAATTGGGCAAGAAGATACTATCTGCTCAGAAAATTATTTTTATGTGCTCATTCCAGAACAGCCTGACTCACTTTTAACAAGTGTCTTTAGCTGCATTCCCAGTTTAGAAGCCTATATTTGTATTTATTTATTTTCTTTCACTTTAATATAGCAAAAGGCTATGATTGTTTTTAAAGGCGATTAGACCTTGAGTATTTAAGTGTTAACAGTTGTCTTCTTATGGAGTAAAGTATAAAAAAATAGCTATCTATCTGACATTGCTTTTAAATTAAATGACATAAAACACAATATAAGGCACTGGAAAAGTATTTGCTATTATCTCCTCAGTTGCATTTAAATATTTATGCACATGCATCTGTTTAAGTGGAACCTGTCAGCAATGTCAGCAGCAGTTTTCCATAGCCAGTGCAGAAATACAGTATTTTTATGGGAAGTACATATGAAGAAAAAATAAGTCAATTTAAAGGGGATTTTCAGAAGTACATCACAGTAACACAGTATTCATATGTAACTCCTAAGAAACCTTTCCTTACTACAGCTGAGGCCACCACAACCTTTAATGTTTTTTACCCACATTAATGTTCTCATGAGTTAGGAACTGTAATTTCAATTAAAGATAGAGACCTGAGAAAAAGAGTGATTCAAGTGTTGCTTTTATTTTATTATGATGTTTTGCAATATCTGGTATTTTGCTGGAAAAGTCCCAGCTCCTGGAAACAACATTAAAATGATTGTAAATAAGAATTTGATCATGCGGTGTGATGCAAAAGAAAAAAAAAAAAAATCAACAAAAAAACAGAAGACAAATAACAAACAATCTTTTTTCTTCATTTTCTGATTTTTTTTTCAGGGGAAGATGAAATCATGCTAATAAATTTGGAATGCTTTGCTGAGGCATCTCTTGTGATTGAGAGGAAAGATCAGTAAGAAGGAGTCCTGACTTCAAGTTTTTAAAGCTTTTTCTTCAAGTTTGTTGAGGCCCTGAAATAACATTGTGTTTTACAATCCTAATTTCTAATGAAATCATGGGATCACAGAGTAACTTAAGCTGGCAGGGACTTCTGGAGGTCTCTAATCCAACCATCTGCTCAAAGCAAGACCATCTTCAAAGTTAGCTGAGATTGTTTCAGGACCTTGTCCAGGTGAATATTGAATATTGTCAAGGATGGAGATTGCACAGCCTGCTGGGCAACCTGGTCATTTCTAGCCATCTTTACTGTAAAAATTGTTTTTGTTTTCCTTGTTGCAAGGTGCAACTATTGCCCTTTGCCTTCCCTGTGCACCTTTAAGGAGAATCTGTCTCAGTCATCCCATTTGGTAGCTGAAGACGACAGTGAGGTCCCTCCTTGGCCTTATCCTCTCTGGGCTAAGCAAGCCCAGCTTCCCTGGCCTCTCCTGGCATGTCATGGCTCCAGTGTAGTGGCCCTTCACTGGGGTCGCTGTGGTTTCTCAATGTCTCTCTTGCACTGGGGGCCTGAAATAGACAGTGCTGTAGGGGGGCTGCAAAGCTGAGCTGGTGGGAATAATCCTGCCTATCTACCAGCTGTGTGCTTGCTAATACAGTCCTGCATACAGGTTTCCTTCAAGAGACAGCTTGTTAAGGATGGGTTACAATGCAAAACTCAGATCAGGTTCTTTAAAGCTTATGAAACTCTATTTGTATTTGGAACAAATACGTTGTTTGCAAAGCTATGTTTTCTCCATAGGCTCTAAGCAAAATCTTAGACTCTTCATTTGAATTTACACAAAAAAAAAAAAAAAAGCCCCAAATAGGTTAAGTTTTATGGCATCACTTCTGTGCTTATTTGCTTCCCATGGTGGACTTTGTTGGAGAATATTCAGGTAGTTTGAATCTACAATCTACTGAGCTGAAACAGATGCAGGTTTTAGTACAGCTGTATTCTTACAGACAATATCTAAAAATCAACCCAAACTGAAACCAGAGATTCCCCTGTTCACATAAAACAGGAGATAGTCACCCATGACATCTGAAAGATACTCAGAGCTTTTTATTGAATTGTAACCTCTCAGCTACCACAGATCATCTTGTCAACAGGTTACTGTTCGTCTACCCTAATGCAGGTTCAATCACAAACACTGTAGTCTATGGATGGGAAAACTGGATATGTAAGCCAATCTGGAGGTATATTCAAGAAAAGGAATATAAAAGTGTCTGGACAAGATAAGATCACCTGGTCCTCTAGATGTTGTCTGGATGTTTTAAAGGATGATGCAGGAGTTTTACATTAGAAATATGGAAATAAGGCTTGTTGAAATCAGCATACTTCAGATGAAATTATTAATGTTATACCATAAACCATATCCATTGAGCTGAATCAAAATCTATACTTTCCTGTAGTTAGGTCTTCAACCTGCATGTCTTTTTAGGTCTGCATTTCTTGGTGGCACTTATATTAGAAGTACCAAAATAGCGACAGAAAGATATTTTCATATATTTCTGATTTAGCCAGAGCAGGAAACACTGAAAACATTGCAAGAGGTTCAACTGTCTCATGAAATTTCCAAGTTGGCTGACCAAAGAGTTGAGATGATTATGCAATGTGAACCACTCAACAGAGTGTATTTATCACTCATCATTATTAACAAATCGCACTCTCATTAAACAATCATTGACTCATTTAGGTGACACAGCTAGAGATTTTAAATGGTCCTTGTCATGACAATTGCACCTCCATGGTTATGAAATTATTTGTGACTTGCTTACCTTGAGTATTTGTTGTTCATTACTTGAGCTGGGTGATTTGTTACTGGACCTATGCTGGTACAGTTTGGTCTTTTTGGCTGAATGACTGAAACTTGGAGATTTCTGAACAGCAATTTGACTTGCAATATATGTTATCAGATGAACAGTAGCCTGTCCTAAAACTGGTGAAAGTTCTTGAATATATTAACACTTTAATTGCGACCTCATAAATCACAGGCAAGTAAGGTCTGTGATTAGAGACCTTCCAGCTCTGATATTCCAGAGAGTCTTTGGAGGTTTTAGTTTTCTTGGTGCTTGTATTGGGTTTACATGGCAAGGTTCTTGTTGCAGGGGGGCTGCAGGGGTGGGGTCTGTGAGAAGAGACATGGGGCTGCACCCGTGTCGGACAGCCAGTTCCAGCCAGCTCCAAGATGGACACACTGCTGGCCAAAGCTGAGCCCATCAGCGACGCTGCTCACACCTCTGTGATAACATATTTAAGAAAGGGTAAAAAACCACTGTGCAGCAGCTGTGTGAGAGAGGAGTGAGAAAATGTGAAAGAAACAAGTCTGCAGATACCAAGGTCCGTGAAGAAGGAGAGGGAGGAGGTGCTCCTGGCACTGACCAGAGGTTCCCCTGCAGCCCCTGGGGAAGACCATGGTGGTGCAAGTTGTCCCCCAGCAGCCAAGGAGGACTGTATCAATCAGAGCAGATATCCACACTGCAGCCCATGGAGGATCCCACACTGGAGCAGATGGATGTGTCCTGAAGGAAGCTGCAGCCCGTGGAGAGCCCATGCAGGTGCAGGCTCCTGGCAGGAGCTGTGGCCCATGGAGAGGAGCCCACGCAGGAGAAGGATTTCTGGCAGGTCCCATGGGGGACCCATGCTGGAGCAGTTCGTGAATAACTGCAGCCCATGGGAAGGAACCACATTGGAGAGGTTCGTGAAGGACTATATCCTGTGGGAGGGACACCATGCTGGAGCAGGAGAACAGTGTGAGTAGGAAGGTGCAGCAGAGACAAAGTGTTACGGACTGACCACATCCCCCATTCCCCATCCCCCTGTGCTGTTCAGGGAGCGCAGGAGGAGGTAGAAGAGTTAGGAGTGAAGTTGAGCCTGGGAAGAAGGGGAAGGGGGAGGGGAAGGTGTTTTTAGTTTTGTTTTATTTTTTGCTATCGTACTCTGTCGTTAATTGGCAATAAATTAAACTAATCTTCCCCAAGTCATGTCTGTTTTGCCCATGATGGTAATTGGTGAGCTATCTCCCTGTCTTTATCTCGACCCATGAGCTTTTCATCATATTTTCTCCCCTGTCCTGTTGAGGAGGGGGAGTGAGAGAGTGGCTGGGTGGGCACTYGATAGCCAGCAAAGCTCAACCCACCACAGTGCTCTTTCTCTAGTCTTATCATTCATGCTGACTTATTAGGACCAGCAAAACCCCACAATAATTTGTTCTCAACTTTCGCACAGCAACTGAGGTAAAGATGAATATACAAATACCTAAGCGTGATGATGCAAACCAGTACACCTGAGACCCCATATTTAGTTCTATACTGGTAAAGAAAATGTGTCCGGGATGATCTTGGTTGCTTTCTGGAGTCTCTGTTTGCTTTGTTAACAGGAGGGTGCAGGTTCATTTTCCTGGTACAACCCAAGCAATTTTCCTGACACCACCAGGACCAGAACTTACCTCTGCTCCTCTGATCTGCAAAGCCCATGCCATAGAAGCTAACTTCCAATAGCACGTCTACAGCTTAATGGAAATAATTTGTACCCCCATTTTAGCTATCCTGGAGAAATGTATTGGGGCACTTCACTCTGCAGGAGTGAGCCAGCACGAGATGCGAAGGTCTGTGTGCCTGTCTGGATGGTGTGCTTTGATGTTTGCCAGATGCTTTGAAATCATCCTTACTCCTGGCCAGGTTAGGGTAAAAGCAGGTAAAAGCATTTTACTTACAAAATCCAAACATAGCCAACATGGTTACAGAAGTTATGAACAAGGATGACTAGAAATAAAAGTAAACCGTGCATATATCTACTTCTCCAGGGCTTTCCTCACTGTCTGGTAACTGCTAGCAAGCTGTTCAGCCACTCACCACACCCGTGGTACGCATTACCATCTTTAAATCCTAAACTTGCAGTCAGTGAAGAAAACTGCAGTTTCAAGGGGGGACATGACATTTTCTACCCCGTCCGTTTGTGGGTTAATCAGGGATTCATTCAGACTCCTGTCCTTTGCTCTTCCAAACCCTTTCCTTCTCAAGTAAAAATGTATTCCTTTTCTTAACTGGGAGATAGGTTTCACATACTTATGCCAGGATTCTTAACTATCCTTGTGCCTAATTAAACAATTCATAAATTATCAACCTTTATAATCCATCAGCTTTTCTTCATGGCCAGGGGATATTCATAAGCTGTTCACAGCATTTCACACATTGTTCTTCAGGCACAACATGTAACTTAACAACCACACTTACATGCAACCATCCAATTAGGATTAATGCCTGTGGCTCATTGCAGGCTCTTATTTGTGATGGGACCTGCCAATAATCAATAACACTAGGATGATAATTCCAGGTGCCTGACCCTCCAGGGTCTTCGTTGTGCCCACTGCAGGTTGGCCTGATTTCACCACTTCTTCTGTCTCTGTTACAATCTAGGCAGTTCCTTCTTGGGGTTGAGCCTTCTTGGAGGAGATAACCACCCATGGTACCAGAAGCAGCTCAGCAACCTGATAGAGCTGCCCACACAGCTCAGAAAGTGAGGCCTTGCTCAAGCAAACTGGTGATTAATGAAGCTGAGGCAATGCTATCCAGAGGCAGGCAGCAGCTGATAAATTTGGAGTGTTCCACACCACCATCACCAGTGGTGTGGCAACATCACAGGGACGTTCAGTATCACAACCCACTCAGGACTGCTGCAGTACATAAAGTGCAAGCACAAGAAGTCTAACAGGCTTTTATTCTTATGTTGTCCCAAATTCATGATGAAAGGAATACAAATAATAAAATATGTATCCCTTGTCATTTATGGATATGGGTTTTTTTGTTATGGAAAGGACTGGCTAATGAAGCCAAATTATTGTGGGTTTTTTAGTGTCTTCATTACTCAATCATTTGCACTCCAGCTATCCTTGTGAAATTGTATGGAGTTTGTTTTTGCAGACTACGTACTTAAGGGACCTTAAGCAAACTGGTGCCTTTCATAATGCCCCTTCTGCCAGCATTTAAAATGSAGTGATTCATCTGATGGATCATTTAAATTGACTTAAATAAACAGAGACTTCCAGTAAAAAATGGAAATGGAAATGGGTAAGCTCAAGCATCAACCTAGAGTTTCCCAAAAAGGAAGAAAAATACATTTTTATGTGTTTTTACTTGTAGGATGGGACCTCCTGGAAATATCAGGAGATCTAACAGCAGAAAAGTTACACATCATATCTTCCTCCTAACTTTCTCACAGATAACTGTTACATCATCACAATTTAGAGTCAAAATACGACCAAGAAGTGAACTTGCCTGGACAGTTGGTGACTGTCTTTCCTATATAGAGGTGAAAGTTTTATTTTAAAATTCTGCTTGTTTTTTTTTTCCTTTTTAAAACGTACCTAACTATAAATGGCTGTGCCCTCATGTACTGAGTTCATAATTTTGAACACCAAGAGGACCATTAAATTGTGATTTACATTTTGCTGTCACATGTTAAAACCTCCAGATCACTTCAAACTTGAGTTTTGAGCTTTGGTGCTGCTCAAATGGCAGGACACAGACCTGCCATTCATCACCAGTGTCCTCCCCACTGTGCTGCAAATGGACACAAAAAGTGCCCAGGACTCATCTCTTGAGCAAGAACATCTCATTATCCCACCCTATCATGTGATAGTTCAATCAAGAAGTCAGCCCATGCTCTGCCAATCTGTCATCCAACATCAGAGTTGATGAATATACCTGATTTTGGTCCCACATGTTTTGCTGATTCTGCTGGTTCTTCAGTTCATCCATGCCTAGTGTTAAACCTTTTGACAACTTCTAATCTACTTATTCAAAGCATGACCTAAGAATGCAAAGGTATCAACTATGAAACTTTCTCCCTCATCTCTCTGACAATGCACAGCAGCTCATTATTCATTTGCATTACACTGGCATGTAAATACACAGAGGGTGACCAGGGAAACCGGGACCTTGCTGCCTTTGTAGATTCCAGCGTGGCTGCCCTCTGATGTGTGTGCACTGCTCTCTGGCTGATGTTCATTGCCAGTGATCTCTAAGCATGAAATGTAAATATAAGCTAACCTGTATAACCGAGAGTGGAAGGTGTGTTTTTTATAAATTCAGTCAAAGAGTCCTCAGAAATACTCTGTTGATTCTTTCACTTCTTTGGGAAGCAGTGATCGGTGAAGTCTGGGTTTAGTATCGCCCTGAGCATGTCAGATGATAGATGCAAAAATGGACTGGCTCCACATGCAGTACCTGCATTGCTTCACATTTTGTGTGCTTGAAAATTGAAAGCATGCTCAAGAACACTACAGCATATCCATGCAGGCATTGAACAAGCCTCTCATCACATATTGCTGCTGTTTTGAGGTATGTTCTCAGGTACTTTGCTCTTTTCTCTGCAGTCAAGCTCATTTTCATCTACTATGTTTAGTCTTACTTARGTAGCAGTGGAAAAACAACGAAAGAAACTTTTTTTTTTAGTCATATCAAATGAATATAGAGGGCCAAATTATCAGCAAGGAAAAGACCAGCAAAGACAATTAAGCTAAGAGTTTGATCCAATACACCTAATAGAAACTTGATCCTGGGAAGCGGATAATGTTGATACTGCTTAATGGGAGGAAATTAATAATTTGAATCATATTTTCTCCCAAAATAATGTGGTTCAATAAAGAAAGAAAGCTTATTTTATTAAATCAACTGAATTATTTGGAAGGAGGTTAACTGAATAGTATATTATAGTTCAGTTTCAATTGATCAGATTTCAGGGTTTGTCAGGCTATGTTTCCGTATGGTCTTTCACACAGCCCAGCCTGTGTTTTTTGATAAACACAATGTGCATTATTTCTGGTTATCTGGTTTTAGCTTGGGTCTCTCTTCTCCCTCACCTATGGGAAGTGTCTGTGCAACTTAGTAGGGACTGTTATCTAGACATACAGACAAGCCATCATTCTCCAGCGTAGGTTTGGGGTGGGATTGATCCCACAGCTTCAGTGTGCTACCAGCGGGGCTCCTTTGCCCCTGTGCCACAGCATTTTGCAGCCTCATGGATTCATCCCGCACTGTCTGCTTCTCCTCAGCTGCTGCAATGAGCATCCCCAGTACCAGCCCAACCAGCAGCTGGCAGCGAAGTGCCCTGCCCTGCTTCCTCCAAAAGAGGAGTGAAATATGGAGGTGTGAGGCGACAGATTCTTTTCTCTTCACACACTCGTTCACAGCTGTCTCGCCGGAGTCGCCTTCATTTCCCATCTTATATGTACAGCCTCCATGAGACAAGGTCTAACCTTGCTTTTGTCTTCTTTCCAGTTCTGAGAAAGATGCAAGTTGAAAGGTTAAGCATGTGGAATATTTTAAAAGGAAATGTTTCAGAAAAGTTTGAACTGCGTGTGCCATCTGGCCCTTCCAGGTAAGTATTTCACAAACCAACATGATGAAATGTGAAAAGCAGATGCCTCAAAGTTTTTAAAAACTAGTATATTTGGACTTTGTGTTCTATGGGAAATTAAAGATCTGGGGATATTGTCATGATTCAGGATGAAATGACCGCTTACATTTTTCATCTATCAGTAGTTATATCTACTCAATCTGCAAAACACCTATCATCCTCATGCATCTCTCAAAGTGGAATGGAGCTGAGCAAGAAAAACAGGATTTATACATACTTTTATAAGGACAAGCAGGAATATCAATACTCAGTAGACTGCAGAGAGCTAAATACTAAGCTAAAAATATTAGGGTATGGCAAACTAGACTTTATGATATTCTTCAGTTCTAAGTTGTAGTAGGGAAGGAAGACAAAAAGAAAAAGTAGGACAAAAAAGGATACACAATTTAATTAGTTTAGTGCTGTGTCTCATTTATTTCTGTAGTGCAATTGCATGTACAAAAGAACTTGCATTTGTATTTTATCTTCAGAAGCAACATTTCAGCTATCAAAGGCACACAGGTAGCTGTTAGGATTTTCTCAGAAGAGTATTCTCATGACAGAAATGCCAGCAGTTTAAAGAACTACAGAAAAAAATAGAGAATAGACACAGCTGTCTAAATTTTCATATCTAACTTTGAATCTTTTCAATTTAATAAATAAATCCAATGAAACTGGATACAGAGATTTCCTTGACTTCCAGAACTAAAATGGAAGGAAGACATAAACAAAATGAAAAAAAAAAAGGAATTTAGGAGTTACCTAGTGGACCAAAGAAAATAGTATATTCACAGACATAAAAAATAGAACAATGGACAATTTAAGCCTTCATCATTACAATATAAACACCTCAGAATATTTGTAGAGATGCTGTTCTTTCCACAGGTAAATCCATAAAAAATATAACCCATGCACTTTAGGTGGGATTTGCCATAACACATAAATACCTTAAGAAAGGGAACACAGCCTCCCATGAAAATGGGAAATTTGCTTTTAAATGATGCAGTCAGTTTTAAAATTTTCTTCCCTTAAGGAGGAAAATCAAACTTAAATAAATTTTAGATTGAACAGGAATTTCATGTTGACTCAGTTGTCCATTTTTTCCCATGACAGAGAGAGAGAGAAATCTTTTTGAGACTCCACCAGGAGTACAGCTTTGTTTTGAAGCCATCACAAATATAGGGGGCAATCAAGTTAAGTTAAAGAAAATGAAATCACACATACACATGCACATGCACACACACAAATATCTTTTATGCCACAAATGGTCAACCTGTGGAGTTCTTTGCTGCAGTAGGTAAGTCTCAGACCTCATGGCTGGATACATAAGAAGAGAGGAGCAAGTAGCCCAGTATAGTGTGTATATTAGTACTTAATTCTTAAAGGCTTAAATACATGGATGTTTCAAAAGAACTTGCGGTAGACTTTGCAATGGGATACTCATGATGTTGGTAAAAAAAATGCCAGAGGTGGTATTGATGTGGAAAAAGTGAGCAAGGAATGCACATTTATCAGCATACAGCTTAATGTTTTTTAACACCTATTGGCCTTTCTTGGATGCTGGGTGGCTTCACATTGAAAATTTATGATCATATGTCTTTCTAGATCCTTTAGACCCATTGGTATCACTGCCTTGCTAATGAATAACTTGTGATCAGACCAGAAACTGTAGTTGTGGTAGTTCTTTATAAGAGGAGTAATCAAACAGCATATTTCCTTTAATAAAATAATAATTAAATCCAAAAGTATAGTTTTCAGAAATGTCAAGCAGCCACCCATACTATCTTCCAGAGTATTAAACACTGTTTCTTACTTAGGTCTAGAAACACAGTTTGAGAGGCAGGATCTGCTGCAGAGTATTTCAAAAGTGGACTTCAAGGGGACTTCAAAAGTGTCATTTTTTGCCAGTTTATGAACACTGAAGAATATTATATTTGATGCTTTACTTTGGAAATACTAGGATCGTTAGGTCTTTTTCTACCTGACATTAGTTTATTATTTTAGCCTAAATGGGTTCCTGTTCAGCTAGATCAGTTTAAACATGTTATATATTGAAGTGAGAGTCTATGGCCGCCTGAACCATTTTGACACTCAATTTTATTGTCCCTTCTTCACCCTGTGAGAAACTCCAGAGAGTTTTTAGGAATTTTACTGTGACCTGTCATGCCTTAGTTGAAATGGCAAAAATATCAGTCACTGTATTGGAGTGGTTAAACAGTCAAAAACAAAGGATTGTGCACAGTCCAACCAAAAGTCAGGTTTCCTGTCAAATTGCTCAATTGTATTCTCTTTAGTCTATCATGACATCATCATTCAGCAGTTCCCCTGTCATCACACAGTCTTGGAAGAAAGACAAAACCTGAATTTATATTGCAAAAAACAAGCCAAGTAAAAAGAAGATTTGCGTTTGTTTGGGGGAAAAACAAAACCAAAACAAACATGTTTCAGAACAGCTTTATGTGTTGCAAAGACACAAAAGGCTGCCTAGGTCCAATTCTTACTTTTTTCTACCGCTGGAGAATTCCAAATGGTATGAAGTTTTTCCTATACAAAGTGCCCTAACTATGGAAGGAAAGCAATATATCATGCATGGGCAGAGATGTAGTGAAGTCAGTGAGCCTCTGTGTGGGTGTACAATACATCACAGCCCAGAGAACCATATTTCAGGGGCTGTTCAGGGACTATGTTGCAACAGGGCCAGAAGTCTGGGGATGAGGGTGTGCTGAATGCTTCCTGCCTTTGATCACTACAGATCGGCAGTGGCTGCCAAGACTGAACAAAGAGACAGAGCTGATCTAGACCAAAGCCTTGGAGGCCAGCTGCAAACAGAGACCAGAATTATGAGAATTTGGGGAATTTTCAATCTTTTTTTCTGTAAGTGTAGAAACTAGGCAAATAAAACTAGCAGCTAATGTGACAGCAGAAGATGGCCAGAGGAAAGAGGATGCAAATAAAAAAATTGGCTACAGAAGCTGGGCTACAGAGTTTCCTGATGGAAATTATCTAGGTATGAAAGGTAAGGGCTATCTCCCACAGGAGAAAACACTTGAAAAGTAGGAATGTAGGCTAGAGGTGATGGAGAGTTTTGAATGCAGATTTGAAGACATGAGGTGAAAAGGGAAAATTCCACACAGACACTGTAAGAATTACATCTGTTGATCTAAAGCACCTAAGAACACCCCATCAAGGGTGCTCTTATATTTCAGTAAAATTTAAAATTTTTATCCCACTACTCCTGGAGGGACTTTTTTTATATACCATCACTTTTTTTTGTATTCATAGTTTTCAGCCAAAATGTCTACATGACCAGTTTAAATACTTGGCTCTTGTACCAATATTGTCCAGTAACATAAGTAGCCCTTTTCTCTCCTGGTTTTCCCTTCATTAGAAATTTATAGACAGCAAGCATACTCTTAATGTTCATTCAGCCTTCATTTTCCTAGATTAGTCAAGGCTTTCTAGTGTCTTCAACTGAGGGTTGAAGTCCTCTGAGCACTTTAGTAGCCAGTCTCTGTGTTTGGTCTGTTTTGAATCTTTATTGAACATGGATGACTGGAGCACAAAATAAACAAATTATCATCAATATCTTGCACAATAAAAAAGATGTTTCTCTCTGGGTAAATCCTGGGAATGTTCTTGCCTTTTATTATAAATGCATTACTTGGAAATTTCGTTGTTATCCTGTGGTCARCTCTTATCTGTGGGTTTCTCTCCTCTCCAGATATTCCCAGCTGATCACAAGCCTCTCTTCTTTGGTCATGTACTTTATTCCCAGGCCTTGCATGTCCCGGAAATAATTAATTTCCTCCCTTCTGTTACTCAAGTAAAGAATGTCATTTGTTCCTGTGCACTCTTCTACCTTTTGAGTTGAGTTTGTTAATGCAAATATTTAACAACCTCAGTCATGTGGCTGAGCATGAGAAACTCCACTAGCATTCAGTCCAGTATGTTCTCTTTGAGCTATACCAGCTGTCATTTCCTCTTTGATATTCCCAGTCCCATATGTCTGCTGAAGAATACAGCATCCAGTTCCTTTCTCCTCTCCTCCATGCTCCTGCCTTCTGCTGCCAAGTAGACTCCACTCTAGCAGCACTCTTGTCTTGCTTTGATTCCTTTACCAAATATCCTTGTTCTCCTGCCCTTCTTCTATCCAGAAGCCTCAGTAAACTCAGTTATTTCCCCTTCTCATGTGGCTTCATGGTAGTTGATTGTGTCGGCTGGAAATCCTTTCCTGTCCTACTTTTTATGATCCCTATGTTATGGAGCTCCTGCTGTCTGCATCACCCAATCCTCTCAGCTCTCTGCCCATACCTGAAACACCCGAAATTTGTTTTTGAATGACTTCCAGTCCATCCATCACCCACTTCACTCATCATGTTGACAGTTTCAAAGGTGACAAATTATGATATGGCCCATCAGATGAGCCATATCTATCCATGAACAGCCTGCCTGTTCACAACCTTATCCTCCCCCTATCAGCAGAGTGATGTTTCTCATCTGCTCTGTTCCTCTAGTCCATCTCCTTACCCAGTGACCTGTCCCCATTCCTTTCTCTCATCTGAGGCATGTCCTTTTCCATTTGCAGAAAAGTTAAACTCAAAGAAGTCGTTTGTTGCTGATCTGAAATAATGCTTCTCTCTTCTTCTGAGCTTTTTTTATGTTCACAGTCCTTCTCCCCACTCCTTTAGCCTGTTTTAGTATGGCCCTTCAGGCAGAAATCATGCCATACCTTCCTGTTCCCCACCAACTGGAAGTCCCTTTTCAAGAGCTTTGAAACACAGGATCTATGATTTTAGAAAATGCTGTGGACTAGGAGTAAGTCTGTCCTCAGCTCGCCTGGGATGTCTGACTTAGTGTCTAGCAGCTCTTGGAGCAAATTATCCTCTGTCACCAGGGTAGTGCAAAGGCAAGACATTTAACCAGCTCTTCCTCAGTCAGCGGGACTGGGCACAGGAGCAGCAACGTTGTGCCACTGGTTTCTGAGATCCAGGAAGCACAGGCAGGAGAATCTGGGAGCAGATAGCCCTAACACCACCATGCGACCGGGTACGTCGCTTGCACACACGTGCCAAGTCTGGTATGTCTTCCACTTGCTTGCTGCTATAAAATGGACATAAAAATGTATTCTCACAGACAAGTTCAGGACTGAAACCACATTTTATACTTTTGTTTAAAAAAGTTCTTTAAAAATGTGATCTTTATGGTTGTTATTCCCTGTAGTTTTCTGATGTTTGATCTTAATGTTATTTGCATTATGAAGAACCAGGGTAAAGCCTCTGTCATGGTCACCACCCTTTTTTTGTTTTTCTCTTCTCCCCAGTAAATTGGTATTATGTGTACTTGTTATGAGTCAGGGGACTGCTTAGCAGTCCAGTGAATGCTAATGGTTTATCTTTGCTTTATCCTCATGACTTCAGAAAAGCAGCATAGTCAGTCACACTGAGATCAATTACAACAGTCTAATAAGCTTAAGGTAAGTCTTAAAGATATGTGGTAAGTGAATGCCAATAAATCTCTAATTCTGTATTTTCAAAGGTTAGATCACTTCCTTTTCACAGCACATTATCATTATCATCTTTTTAAGAATGGCTCCACATCAGTAAGGACCAATACTAGTTCTGTGAGACTCCTCAGCGTTCCAGTGTTCAAAAAAAGTCACCACCTGAGCAAAAGCAGTCTGAAGAGACTGAGGTCAGGCTCTCATTATCAGGGTGAACGTCTTCATCACTACTTCTGTAAGTGAGAAAAATATGAATCCTAGTATTGTCTCCAGACCACTGAGACAGCAGCCTCAGTCACAACATCCCAGTGGCAAAATGAGAAACTTAGGAAGCTGTAAATACAAGCCTCTAAAGAACATGTGACTCAGAGCTGATGCAAAGATTTCTAATTTCCTGGGTGAACAGGCAGTTTGGTTTGAGCAACATTCCTTCTGGATCCACTTCAAGTTTAAGGCTCTTCAAATAGAAATGTTAATGGGAGACAGATAATCCAGCTGTGTGCAGTAAAATACACGTGTAAGTGTACCTGTCAGAGAAGTATTGACTTTTTCATGCAATATGGTAAATTGCTCCATTACCTTGAATAACTTTGCCCTATTCTTCTTTCTCTGCCATGCTGTCATGCTTTGTGTCACTCTGGAGAGTATGACTTTAAAATCCAGCATGTATTTAATGTAATTAAAACAAGGCATGATTACTTGAGGAATATCTACCTAAGGAATATCTTTTTAGAAAGAGAAAGTGTCCTGTTTTCTTCCTTTATTAATATTTCATCTCAGTCTGGAAGTCTTGATGTTGAAGCTGAGAAAAACATCCAGATAATTACAAACCATTCAAGACAGTGACTCAGCTGGCAAAGGTTCCAAAAGGCCTGGACTGTGATATCCCCAGACAAGAAAAAACATTCTAAATTAAATATTAAATAAAATTATATTTTAAAAAGGGAAAAAAACCCGCTAACATTCATTGTTACTTAGGTAAAATTTCTGACCAATTTGAGACTCTAAACTTCTGTTATTGAATGTGATCGTGCCTTGAAAGAGGAGTTATGTACCTCATTCGGATAACTCAGAACAATCTGTTAGGTGTGTACCTACCTCTTAAGACACCTAAATATCTCTGTAAATCTTCTCCTAGATGTCTAAATTGTTTTTTAAAAAGGAAATTTTTGATTTAACAAGGGATCTAGGGGAAATTCACACAGAACTTGACTCCACTGGCTAAAAAGCTGAATAGCAATAACAAACACTAAACCCCATGTATTTTTACCTGTATTGTTGCACATGTTCCTTTAAAAAATTAACACAAAAGATTTTGGGAGGAAAAGCAAGTGGTATGTTCAGTATAAGCTGATAGGAAACCAGGTGCAAGTAGTTTTATCTTGAAGATAAAGACTGTTCTTCAAACAGAACAGGCACCAGGAACTCGGTCAATGCCTAGGCAGCCAAATGAATTTAATTTTGAAGTTACAGTTGAACAGCCACAATAGCTTATTCTTTTCAAAATGCAACATACATGCCTTAAATAGATATCACATCTAGGTGAGACAGCCCATGCTGGAGTGAGACCATAAGGAACTGAACAGACCCAGCACAGACCAGTTGTCCCAACAGGAACAAATGCATCTTCCATTTGTATCCCAGGAAAAGCTGGAGGACATAGTTTTTGCAAAAGGGAACAAGCTCTCACTTTCAACATGGTAACTGAAAGTGTGGTCTGTGCAGGACATCGCCTTTTCACACATGGTAAGGGCAGTAGGAAGAACTTTACAAAAAGGCACAATAAATTAGTTTAAAATACAGGATACATTGGCACGGTGACCTGTAAACTGCACTTTTAAGAGCAGAGTGAGCTATCCCTAGCTGCTATAATAATTGCTCTACTGGGAAGGTTTACTATCTTCACAAACTGGACAAAGGGCAGAGCTGAGAAGGAGCTTGGGCCTCTCCAGAGTGCATGGAATCCCTGTGCCACCTCTTTTCTTTACCTAACCCACTTACTGGTATCATTTAGGTGTTCATGCCTTACTGAAATTGAAGTTATTTTTGTGAACCTGACCATCACTGGCAAAAAAAAAAAAAACCACTAACTTACAGAATTGCTAATACTGACCTCAGTCCTATGTTAGGCAAAATCAAACTGAAGCAATTTTTACTTGCGCTGTGATATGCATCCTGAAATTATGCTATCTTTCTCTCTTCTGGAGAAAATTATTATATTAAAAAGAATTTATTTGAAAGACAAAAACATTGATTCTTTCACTGGCTCTGAAATTTGATTCAAGAGGACACTTTTTGGCAGAAAGTATCTTTCTGTGAAAGATACACAAATGTGGCCATTTAGCAGGTCAGCATTTGTTGGACGCTACAAATGCACAGGACACCTCCTTTATGCCTTTCCTTACCGACACCCGGAGCGATGTGTTTGAACATACTGCTTGGAAATGGCGATTGGTGCTAAGGTCTTCAGCTTACGTTGGCTGTCACAGATGTAGGCAGCCTCCCCAACTTCTGCCACCCACACGTGTAAACAGAGGTGAAAGAAAAAACGTAACTGGCAAGAAGTTATAAAAAGAGTCAAGGAAAAGCAAACACTCAAAACAAAAGATGGCCTCTGCAAAATGTCCCAAAGGTCACCGTTGTTAGCACAACAGAGGAAAGAAATCCCAGAGTTAATTTGTTTTTTTAATCTTTGGCCCTCACTGCAAATTGATTCTAGATACATCTGTTCCTTGAACTGTGAAAAAATCTATTTTGAGTGTTTTAGAAGCCATTGTTAAGTTGTAGTCAAACACAGCATATCAAGGTATTCTTAATTTCTTATCTTTGACAGCACTACAGAGTTCCTGCTGTTCAGAAAATAAATGTCCTGTGATTTCTTTTTATTGCTTCTTGGGCTAAGGATGAGAGTTGCAGTTTCTTCTTTAATAGAACACAAATGTTACACTGATATATAATTATTTTATTCATGCTAAATGATTCTTTTAAGCTCTGTTGAATGCTTTAAAATGCTCCAGGTGTTATTTCTAGTTTGTGTGGAGGAAGCAGGTTGCCTTCTGCTTCGGTATGATGAAACCACAGACAGCAGGCGGTGGCTGTGGGGTTGCAGCCAGCAATGGGTACTTGGTGCGGTGCGGCTAAAGCCCCGTTCTCACTTCAGGAACAGATCTCAGACACACTGGCATTGAACTTAGGGATCCATCTAAAGGTTTTGAAGAAATGAAGCAGAACAAGTAACAGAAGTCCAGGGCAATATAATAAATCTTCATGTAAACGTAACTACCCTGCTCCTGTATCTGAGTGCAGTCATTTAGAGCCAGTTCAGGTATTTCTGCCTGGCTCCCTGTTGTGCCATGTGGGTGACTCAAGCCACCTCTGAAGCAAAGCTTCAGGATATGAGCGTCTCCTAACCAGGATGACAAAAACCCCGGGTTACAGGCAGGGCTGAGGTGTCTCAGACGCTGGCAGTGCTGGGAAACAACCTCTCCTTCTCTTCATCAGTCAGAACAGGGATGGCTGGAGGCCTCAGCCTGCAGAAGCTGATGGACATGTAGTTTCCTTCTTTTTAATGAAAGACGTTTTAAGAGACCGTGGTAGCTGAATTTATACTTATGCAATCACTAGATTTTATTTATACAAAGAACCTCTCTGTCAGGAAAAATCTAGCAGATAAAATAGCAACCAGAGGGCTTTTACTGCAAGATATGTTTGGTCTGGGTTAAAGTCTACAAACCAGAAACGACTGGGAGCTTCTTTTTCTTGTTTTGGAAGATATCCTTAGGAATTGTATAGGTTGGTCTGAAGACGTGGAAATGGAGTCTGTCAGAAAATGGTGAGAGTCCCAAGATCTCTCCAGTTCTGTCTAGGAAAAAGGGCTTACAAGTTCCTCTATTCAGAGCAGAAGGCGGCCAGAAAGAGGGGAAGGAGCATGGTGCTGGAAACTGCACCCAAACCACGGAGCTTTTTCCAGAGAGACCTCACTTGGTGAGCCATGTCTGAGCCAGGCAAGAGAGAAGACAGATTGCTGCATGCTTCATCTATCAGGAGCCAGCCAATATCCTGGGAATAAGACCGGGAAAGCTTCAAGCAGCCAACAGTATCTCTCCAGGGCTTAGCCAGATAAGCCAAGCAAGCAGGGACTGGCCCTGCTCCAATAATTAGGTGTTACAGAGAATGGTAGCAACATCGTGCCCATAGTTTCCCACCCCTCTTCCATCCCACACTTATGGGGTCCGGCTCAGACTTGGTGTGAGCTCAGACAAAGTCCATCCTGGCCAGGTCTCAACTCTGTCCACTGTATGAAATCAGCCCAGCTTTCAAATCCCTATGGAGGCAATAAAAGTGAAATCAGTCACTTATGGTATTATGACAATTCTCCTTTTCTAATGAATGAATGAAGGAAAATAATTCAGAGTGATACCTGTGCTTGGGTACCAGAGGGTATCAGCCAGAAAGCATCCTGTTCTCAAGTGCTGGAATGCAGCCTTCTGAAACCTAATGCACAGCAAATGGCATCACCACGTGAAACTCCGGCAGATAGCTCTTTGATGTGTGCTTTGAACTTTCATTTGCTGTTGTGGGCATTAAGAGAAAAATAAAATCCGTTAAAGCTATTTTCTTGGCTTCCTTCCAACTATGTTAACCTTTAC
This sequence comes from Phoebastria nigripes, assembly GCA_035582835.1. Taxonomy (NCBI): domain Eukaryota; kingdom Metazoa; phylum Chordata; class Aves; order Procellariiformes; family Diomedeidae; genus Phoebastria; species Phoebastria nigripes. The sequence goes on from JAYKAV010000267.1 coordinate 413,819, forward strand.
GCTGAGTCACATATTGTTAATGTCTCTTTAACCAGAATGGCACCAAAGTAACCTTCTGTTCCCTGCTGCCATAGCAGAGTGCTTTCAAAGGCCAGATTTAAACTGTCTATTCCCAGGACAATTATCTGAGGATGGTTTCAGTGGCCGTGCAGTGGCAGGGAGCTGATGCTGCTCTCCATGGAACTGTCAGTGAGATTCCCATTCCCCACTTCCAAGCAGAGTCAGGCCTGATCCCATGTCAGATCTCAGTGCTTAGAAAGTACTATCAGCCCCACACAGCTTCTTGGCATATGTTTTTGCTGTGCAGACTGACTTCAGCTGTTTGACATTTAAGCGGTATTTTGTAGCATTTATCCAAATCCAAGCACATTTGCATTTACCCATCCAGCCACTGGGTAACTGCCTTTGAGCCTGCTGTATTTACCAAAATCCAAGATAACCCTGCTTCTAGCAYAAGCTTATAAATTATCAAGGCTGATTTAAGAAAACAACCTTAAATCTGTTTCTACTGCAAATTGCAGCACACAACATCATCAACAAATGTAGCGAAATAAAGAAATCCGAAAGGGAAGTACTGCAACAAATGGTACTGATTTCTCAAGCGGGGAGCTCTTTACTCTGATACCCACATGATGTGTTTCTGGAATGGTGCTGTTTCATAGTAATGTAAGATATCCAGAGTGTATGAGGTCAACTTGAAAAACAATACACTTTTTCCAGCAAAAAACCTGAAAGTAAATTTACTCTTTTGATGAAAGAAGCCTTTTGTACAACCCCAACTGTTTCTGTAGTTTCCATCAATATTCCTGATTCTCTTTAGTTTCCAAATAGATCTACATGTCTACACAAATACCTTTGCAACAAAATTGAAGCCATAATCATAATATTTTTTGGAAATGGAATTTAAATTTGTGCAAAAATATTCATATCCATATGTGAAGAAAAAAGCAAATGCATTATAGTATTAAGACAGAAACAAATGGATTTACATTGCTCAACTTAATCACAAAAGAAGCTAAAGAATTAATCTAGATCTCGTGTGACATCCGTTTGAATCATGAGACTCCTAATGACTTCAGTGAGCATAACTCACACCTCAAAAAGAAGGGATTTTCAAAAATACCCAGGTGACACCAGAGTAATGCCTTCTACACTTGCTTTCAGCAAAGTGGAAGCGTTTGAGCTCTGCTAGTGCAGAGAGACATACTCTACTACACTGTAAATATGAATACCACTTCTTGAACACCTATGTTTCCTTCAGAGGTGCATCACCTCTTTGGATGGGAGATGCTGGGCATCTCGCAGGCTGGGGTAGGACAGCTGTTAGCCAGGGGCCTCGTGAGCATTTCAGCTCTCCACAAAGTCCCCCACCTGGTGCCAACACACCAGGATGCGGTAACCCAATGGCAGGTGTCCCAGCCTGCCGCTTGTCATGGTGCGGATCTGAAACAACAACTACAAATGCATAGTCACGATCCTTTTCAGTTGCAAAGGGTATTTAGAGACTGGGGGTCAATAGCACCCTGTATTTACAAAGTAAAGAAATTATATTCCTGTTGTACCAGGAGTGTGCAGGATGTGCTTCTTTTTGGTGCTCATCTGAAATGGTTGCTTTAGTGCCAAGGAATAACGACCCTCAAAATGCACAGCTCTGATTCAATCTCAGGTTAAGCTCCACATTAAGTTAATGTTACAGCATGAGGCATTGTATCTGTGTGGCTTAATATGAGCTGCTTTTAGATACCAAATATTTCTTTCTCTCTGTCTTCTATTTTTTTTTAAAAACAGATTTCTTACTGAGCAGTGGGGGCAAAGCCTGCAGGGCCTGACTGGCATGTGCTGAGGAGCAAACCCTGCTCATTGCCATAGAAGGAAGGAAATGGAAAAAAAAGCAAAAATAGGAGACAGAAAAGCAGCGTAAAAGAGGAGTAGGAAACAAAAAAACAAAGGAGTAATGGAAAAAGGGATTGGTCAGCACCCCACATTCCCTTATCTTTGCAACAAGCAGTTCATAAACACATGTACGCACTTTACACGAACAAGGAGAGATCCGAAATAGAGATGCAGTAAACAGTAAAAACAACATCCCACTCATGATGCTCTCGGGGACAGATGCCGTAAGAGCAGTTTCCAGTGACTTCGGGGCATTTGCTTGCACACGGCTGATGTGGATTCAGGGCTCCTCCGAGTCCGAGAAGGAGAAACGTGGCAGGCAGAAAGGAAAATGTCAGCCATAACTTCTCCAATTATGCAGCAAAAATGTCTATCTGAAACCACACCAGGCTCCCTAGAAACCCTCCCCCTTGCTCCCCCCATTCTTGCAATAGCCCGCGGCATCACCCACACCCCCTTGGGCTGCTTGAGGGGCAGGAGCCCCCAGAAACAAGCCTGCCTCCAAAACAGCTGCCTTTGGTACACACTGCAGCTCTTTTAAAGGGAAATGCTGTAATTCAGCTGCCACAGGAAAGGAAAAATCTAAGACCTGTCCAGTCTTTCAGGCATGGCCTTACGAAGGGGACAGACCTTCATTCTATTGGGATGCTGGGACTGGTACCAGCTCTTCATCCCCTCCACTGTTCCTGGCCAAGAGTGAAGGCCACGTCATTACAGTGCTGCTCATTAAACTGCTCTTCACTTCAGTTCCCGTTTTGAAAGCTTAGCTCATCTGTTTTGCTCATTTAGAGATTAAAGGGTAAATAAATGCAGCTGAAGGAAAAGTCAGTGCTAATGTCCCTCCTGTGCTAGCTACCCATGTCCTGACTCATTACGTTATCACTTGCAGGGGGATGAAAGCCCCCTGCTGTGGCTGGTAGTTTTGTCTTCAGTGGACACAGGGGAAGAGCACTATTGCTGTAAGAATGGGATCAGCTATTCCACTCCTTCATCGTGTACAAAAAAATGTAAAATGTAAACAATTTTGTTTAAATTTTTGTTTAACAAGTTTGTTTGTTTAAAATAATGATGAACAACTTTTTCCTTTTTCCTTTTTTCCTTTTTTAAAATTAGGACAATATTCCTGTCCTGGGCCCTTTGTGCAGGAGCAGGAGCACCCTGATTAGTCTGCCCAGCTTCAAGAAGTTATGGAGGAGCCCCACAAGCAGGCTTCATTCAGAAGAAAGGTTGATGCTGCTCCACAGGAGCTCCTGTTCAGGGCAGGAGTGAGGGTCCAGTTATGGTGTATTGACTTGTGGTGCTCAGCAGCAAGAAGATGCTAGGTTGACATGTATGAGAGCGTGGAGGGGGAGGTGGACTCCTTGGTAATGTATTCAGAGTGCAAAAAATCCCCCTTACTACAGAGTCATTGCCATAAGTGAAACCCAGCTCATTTATTCACCTTAGGTTTTGCCTGCATGTGTGCTACTTCACTGGCAAACCAACACCAAACCTGTGTTGGTTTGCCACTCACGCGGGACCAGAGTGTGTTTATACACTTAACTCTTAAGACAAGATTCAACCTTGAAAACCAGAGTCAGTACTCGAGAAGATGTCTTGGTCTTTTCAGGAGCCTCTCACGGGGGCAGATGCTTTGATGCTTTCAGTAACGCTCTCACTCCTTACAGGTTTCTGCAGGATATTATTTGTGTATAGTGGGTCTTTCAGTGATAAATGAGTCATATTGCTCTGAACTGAAAGTAACTGGCCTTTCCTCTGTGCAGCTCCTGAAAAAGTGCCAAAGAACCTCACTGCTCCACTTTACATAGCTTGACTATATTTAGTATGTGCTATACCACAAACTGTAATACAGCCTGTGAATCTTGTCTTTTGTTCAAGAGATGCAGTGATTGCAGGCTATGGTCTCAATCAGGGGCACGTTAACATGCTTTCACATCTCCTGGTTGTCCAGCTTCATCTCTTTCTTCCTAAACCTTCAGCACTCTGTCCCACATAAGAGCAAGGTCACTGTTTCATGCACTGTGTGGCAATACAGGAGAAAACTCTAGTAAGACTTTTTTTAAAAAGACATATTTCATATAATAAGCACTTTGGCAGATTTTGTCTCCACAGTTTTCTCCCTTTATTCAGAGGAGATAAGTGAGCAGTTAAAATGTGAATTAGTTTCTTCATTGAACTGGGATAGTTTTTGAGGACAATCACTACATGCTGGTTTACCACTTGCTGTTTTGTGGTCTTTTATATTAAAGAGATTTCATTTTTGAAAGATGAAGCAAGAAATGTGCTTGAAAAAAAGAAAATTGGGGGATTTTTCACCAGCATGCTTTTATTTTCAATTACAGTGTATTTATTGGTGAAAATTGAAGCATTTTGTGGGAACGTGTTCAGACYCTGATGGAACTCCAATGGAAAGCCGGCAGTCTTTCTGTTTATTTAAACATCTGAACTTTACTTATTTCTTGCCGTATTTTGGAAATCTTGATGTGGTCATGCTGCTCCTAAGCACCGCCAGGTTCTCTTGTTTTCAGCCGGATTGTCCCAGAGCCCAGAGATCCCAAGTTCACCACTTAGCATTTCAGCAGTCTTGTGGACCTAGTCTAGGAATTTGCAGGTTCTTGCACTTCAGTCTTTAGAAGCTTTGAACCTTTCAAAAAGATGGAAATGAAATATAATTGTGATATCTGGAATCTGGGAATTTTCAAACAGCAGTTCAATGGAGATACTTTTCATGTCCTTGAGTAGGACTGTTGCTGTTGACTCTGACCTGTCCTTCCATGCTGGAAAGCCAAGTTCCAGCTGACTCTGATTAAAACCTCATACTACTTTGCAGATTCCCAGACCAAGCAATAAAGGCCCATGGGTTACAATCCACATTTTTCAAAACTGGTCTCTGAGTTTTTTCTTTAACTGCTCCATTTAAGAAGATTTTCAGCTTTCAGTTGAAAGCTTAGGAGAATCCCTTATATCTATAGCAGCTTTGAACTGGTGTATTCAATTAAAATGGCAAACTGAGGCACCTGACTTCAAAAAGTGTGATCTTACGTAACTTTTTAAGGTCATATATTAGGTATGAGCAAGAGAAGTCCTGGAATGGTGGACCATATGGTGCAATAATCTGTGATCTGCCTTGCTGGTTTTTGTAGAAAGGGGGAAAGCTAGTAAAGTGCTTACCTCAGCACAGTTTAGGCCATTTTACAGTTTTTACTGTTTGTACCTGGAATTTATGCAAGACCTTCCCAGAAATGCATTCACAGAAACAGATTCCCAAAGTGGCATATTTGGAAAACACCTTGCAAATAATTACTGTGACAATTTTAGGAGCTCTGCTAAGAAACTTAGCAGCATATTTCAGTGGCTGGCACTGTCTTCTGATATATTGGAAGTTCAAAACCTCAAAATTATGCTCACAGCGGGAAGCTGATCTCTACCAGTCACTCCCAGCGCCTCTCTCTGAAGCATGACCATTAAAAGGGCTGAGGCAGTTTCAGCACATCTGCGCTTACAATTTTAACACCAAAATCTCTCTATTCTAGTTTTATCTTTAGTATCTGAAGAAATGCACAAATAGAAGCAGATGTCTTTTGGGAAAAAATATTAGCAGAAACTTAGGAACCAGTCCAGATTCTTCAGGAATCTATATTTTCTCTGTTGAGTTTGGAGGGTCCTGGTTTTTGCGCAATTCTGTTAAAGGGAAATTGCGATTGCTTTTGAACCAGAAGATGTTAACGTATTTGGAGCCAATGCAAAAATGATGCTGTAGTCAGGAGACACATGTTCCTCTTTTAGAAAATGAGATCTTGTCAGTCTCCGGGAGAAGGCGGTGGCAGCTCGCTGACGCCTGGGAGAGGGACAGCTTTGACCTGCCCAGCAGCCACCCTTCTGGATGACTCAGGAATTTTGGTGATGGGTTTGGGATCAAGCCATGTTCATTCCTTGGCTGGTAGGAAAGCCCGCGTGATGCATGAAACTACTGAAGATGGAGAAGATAAAATGGAAAAGGCAAGGCCGTTTAAAAGAGGCTACAAATAAAAGTGTTCCTGTAATCATCAAATAACTGTAAAGTGTCAGAAATTCCAAAAGTTGAGAGAGAGAGACATTAAAGATGGCACTGCTCAATGAAGAATGACATATGCTTTCCAAAATATTACTCGCTTTCTTGGTGTGTATGGAGCTGGGCATGCATACTTCCTCCCACGCTGTCTTGCCTCTTTCTTACTTTCCTTTCTGTATGTAAAAAACATTAAAAAGTAATGAATTAATGGAAATTACAGGAGAGTGAATTAATGGAAAAGCTCTCTCTGTGGACTTCTATTACTATACACAATCATGCCATCTTAGCAAGACATGAGTTATTCTGATTTACAATCTTCATCTTACTAATCAGAATGAGTCATTTAAATATGAGCGTTTGCAAATTAACATAAAGCCTCTCTGTATATGGGGCAGCAACTCATGAGGGAAACTCAGTATTCCAAACAATCCTGTAACCAGTGAGAAAACGGAAAGGGAGGAACTCTACAGACTAAAGATTTACTGTTAATTGCTATTTTAGTGTATTTGTATTACCAAATTTGATAGAAATATTAATTTATTTTTAACTATGCGGGTAGAGAGTCCAGCTTTGTCTTTCATTCCTTGTTCCAATTTCACATATAAAGAGCTTTGTGCAAAACCCTAGTGATCTTTCTAGCCTGCTTTATTCACAATGATGGGGTGCTTTGAGAGATTAAATAAAATTCCTTTTTTTGTGCTAATCATAATGACATGCAGATGTTTGGTGCTCTCCATTTTTATCAGTGGCTGCATTTCAGAGTTAGATCCACCAGCAGAGCTGTTAAAAGTGTAACTGTATTCCCAAGGGCAGCCACTTCCAAGTGCATTTGGTCTGAAACAATGTTTGTTTCCATTATTTGCTCACAAGAAAGCACACAGTCAGAAGGCTGTTCATATTTGTGTTGTATGATCATTTGACCTTTCCCTCCCTATGCTTAACTCAAGTATCATTTTTAAATTAAAAACATTTTTGCCCCATGTTACTAATTCCAGATGCTGTGAATAAAACAGTAACCTATCAGCCCACCATGTTGCCATGCATTTACCGTAAGATTTTCATTAGTACTGCCCTCCTAGATAACTAAATTATCAAGGGTTACAGAACCTCTCAAAAATAACAAGCTCTCTCTTTAAGGTCCTGAGAACAGAATATTCGGCTTTGATTGACCTCAATGAAAGTGGTTAAGTGCTTAGCTTAAAGTCAAGTTAAATGGCAGTCAAGTTAAATGACAGTTAGGCACCTGATGCTATTCCTATAAAGCTGATGAGCATTTTGCTACTGGCAGGAAGAGGAATAGGACCAGATTGATCTGGTAAAGGACTTTCCTTTATAAAATTATGTTTAATAGCAATTTCATTTGTAAGAGGAAGGATTTGCATTCAGACGTATTCCTGCACATCAGCTGCATCACGGCCATGTCCACGTGTGTGCTCCTTGTCTGTGGCAATGCACAGGAATTTATATGAGCTTGGCATTTTTTTCACTGAGGCTGAGCTAATTTGAATTACTTCACCTCCACCTGGGGCAGGGAGCATCCACATGCACAGTTACCTCAGCTCAGCCAGCAAACGGTAGCTTGCTAAAGCGTGACGGTGAAATCTGATTGCTGATGGCCATGTTTCTATGCATACCCACAACTGGAACAAAGCTTGCCTCCACTCTGAGATTTTACTTCTGAATCAGACCATTGGAAAGAGAAGAAAATGTTTGGTACAGGAGCCTGACCAGACCTGAATGATAAAATACCTTATAACCAGGCTATTGTGATGGCTTTGGTCTGGGCTGCCGTGTCCTTATATACAATAATTTTCTTTTCTCACGTAGGATTTTACTTATGTATCAAAAAAAGGCACTTTTTGCTTGAAACAGCACTTACCTGACACGTCAAAGCTCTGTCCAAGGCTTGATAAGCTCATGACAGCAGTTAAGGCACAGCTTAACCTATGGCTGATGACGTACAAGAGAACAACTGAGTTAGCATCAAGATATTCCCGATCTCCCTACAGTGTTTCTGTGTGGAGATGGGTTGAGTGGGGGCATACGTGTGCCTTGTGCTCCTTAGCAAGTCCCCGGAGCACCCTCCTTCCCTGGGCTTGCTGCCAGCGTGCTTTAGGCAAGGGGGTCCCCAGCTGCCCATCTGCTGGTGCAGGATGCCTGCAGAATCCCGGGAGCACGAAGGCACCATGCTGCTGCTGCCGCTCCTCTGGACATTGCACCATCATTGGGAACAGCACTGTGAGCGGCACTGCCAGAAAAGCATGGTCACTGCAGTCACTGCTAAATGTGAACCTCACGCTCCCAACACAAAAAGTGCAATTTTTAGAGCCGCAAGCGGGACAAAAGTACTACTTTGCATATATGCATTTAAGAGGCTTTTGGGTCTTAGGACTGATATGCAGTGCCACAGTGTGTTAGCAAAGACAGCAGCTGATTAATCTCATAACAAATCTGTTACAGATAAAACACAAAACAAATCAAAGTGACGTGTTATGTAAACCTAGGATTTTTCATGCTTGTTGTTGACCTGCTGTTACCCAGCTACTGCCTGGTGAGAGAAACAATCACAGGTGAGCATGATTTCATCCAGCACCTTAATTCACTATGCATGTAATAAATATCACTCTTCATTTAGATTCTGGGAAGTTGGTATTGTAATTGAAAGTTATGGTGTTTTCCTATCACCCACACCTAGATATGTATGATCCAATCCAAACATGTATGCTGCTTTAGTGAGCTACTTGTCTTAAAAAGAAATCCTTCCTTAGCACGCATCTGGTTGTGCTATCTTTCTGCTTACATCTACCGAATAAAAGGTTATGCAGCCTTGCTCTGGAAAGTGAGCCATACATTATTCCTTGATGTCCTTCTTTCTTGTCACAGTGGCTGGGGTAGGGAGTTATGTCACATACACAGCAGGAGCTGTGGGTTCACTGGTGTTTAACTAATCAATAGCTTCATTTGCCTGTTGCCTAGGATTTGTTTTCTCTGTTGATTTTCCGTATTTCCTTGCACTTGTGGTATTGTTAATCTTGCCAATATTAGGAATGGCTGGTACTGGAAAGGTTGGAAGTAAATAAAAAAAAAAGTCTACAGAAAGATAAATACCTCTGAAGGCATGCAGAAGTCTTTGGATAATTTTCAGATTTCCAAAATAGAAATCAACATAAATCTATAGGAATTTTCCAGCAGGAGATGAAACAAAAAGAGGAAGGACTCATGATGTACTTTTTATGGTAACAAGAAATTTGTTCTACATATTGTATTACTATCTCAAACATGTTGCCCAAGTTTACTACACTATTTGCTGTTAGATAGATTTTCATTAGATTACTTTCCCTCTCTCCCTTTTTGCTTCCTCATTTCACAGTCTCTTTAAATTTAAGATTCTGGTTTCTCTCAGTTCAGCCAAGTCAGAAAAATTTAGTGCAGCTTTTTATCTGTCACTGGTAGACAAAACACGCTAAAATATATAGTACATGGTGGAGCTGTGTAAAATGATCTCATATGCATGACATTAACTTCCTTGGATTTTTCATTAAAAATCTCTTTGCTAAGAACTAGATCACATCAGTTTGCTTCCTGGACCAAACTTTAGGAAAAAAAAAAGTTCTGTATTGAGATTGAATGGAATTTGTAACTTTGCAGAATTCCCACTTTGAAAGGCATGCTGCAAAATGTGTAGGACTTCCACAGAGAGAGAAACTCAAGAATACTCTCTGTGATCTGCATAAAATGTTTTCTTTTTCTAAGACAGAAAGTGAGAGGCAGTGCACTGTCAGGCTCTTGAGAAGTGTTATAATGGCTTGGTAATGCAAGCCCCAGAGTGCCTTAATACAGTTATAAAATGGATCTGTGTAGCTATAAAAAGAATAAGTAAAAAGGATAAAACCTCTCTGAATAATTTCCAAGTCTGCATCACAGTGAGCTTATGTCATTCCCTATAATTATAAAGCCATAATCAAAGAATAATGATTCATCACTAGGCCATCAGACTTCTTGAGTTCACAGGGCAGTTAGCAAGAGAAAAAAGGATAAAGGAATTTAGGAATTGCCCCACAGGAAAAAAGTATCCTCCTTCTTTTCTAGTGTTTTGGGTCTTGGAGTGTGTCGTGCATGATACTTCAAAAGTCTCACAGTACACAGTTATACTTAAGGTTAAAAAAATATAATTCTAAGCAATTTTATTCTGACTCAGGAAGTTTTATAGCTGAGTAAAATACTAGTCATTTTCATTTTTCAAAATGAATGTTACTTGCTTCAGCAAAAAATGTCTTTACTTCCAGAAAACATTGCACGTTTGAGAGCAACTGGCTAGTATTGTGTTGCATGAAAGTTTATGACCTGTTCCGTTCGGCTTTTACTGTATCATTGGTATACCATCTCTTAATCTTCTCATCCCTTTTAGAATAAATACTGTGCCTGAAAAATCTCCTTGGTGTATATATCTTGCTATCTCTCAGGTCTTTCTCGAGGCTTCCTGAGGCTTTTTTTTTTCTTGAGACAAACTCTTCCTACTTATTTCCAGTGAATGACCATTGCCACTCCACTCATGAAATCTGTTTCATGTATTTGAGGCACATACATGTTCCTGACACTGTATTGTTCAAATCCTCTCACTGCCTGTTTAATTTAATTGCAAATAACTCCTGTAATGCATGGAATACAATTTTCACTAGTTTTACAGAAGTCATACAGAGTTTGAAGTCCAGCTTGAGATATTTGGTGCCAAAATCCTTCTCTAGACACCTTAATCACAGCTGGTTCAAGCTTTGAACTGAATTGAAACTGGTACCAATGCAAAGATATCCATAGAAAGGAAAATGTCTGAACATATTTGCACTAAATTTGGCTGCAAAACGACAGTGTTTAGAAAATACTATTTGTTGACTGCAGTGATTTATCTAGGAGTGAGTTCTGGTTCCCCATATGCTGTACTATCCTGCACAGCTGTGGGCTGAGCTGCACACTCTCGGGAGACCATTGGAGGAAGATGTGACTCCCCTGGGAGTGCCTCTTTGGATTTGCTGGGAGTTGTGTGTAATGCAGCGTTTCAGGCTAATGTTTGATTCCTTCTCATGTATCCAGCAAAATTCAGAGCCGTGACAATTTAATGAAAACAATAACAAGTTTGTTTTACACAATTTGGCCAGTGCTGGCCTTTGAAAGACTTCTGTGTGTCAACAGCAAGAGAGTGTGGAGAGAGCAAACATTTATTAGGCTTGCATAAGAACACCGATGCTAACACAGAGTGAGGGAATGAACTGAGAGGCATTTGCAGAGGCAGCAATACAAAAAGGATTTTTTATGTTACAGATCACCAATTCCCACCCTGACTTACATGTCATTTATACCATTTGCCACTTTTAATTAGCTCCTAACAGGAAAGAGGAGTACTTGTTACTAAGAGTGCTAATTCTTCAGGCTGTAGGTACTTAAGGCTTCACCAGCACCCTGGAGTAACATCCCTTTTCTCATGCATCAATTCTCTGTGACCCTATGCAGGTCAACAATCTGTGTGTTTGGGGGATCTTCCTGTCTCCATCTACAGCACAGAATTTTCCTAATGGAAGTATATTTGGGTATAAAGAGAARTATCTGGGCTACGCCTTTTCTTCAAAAGAAACATTTGCTAGAATGAGTCCTCCACCAACACCCTGCAGAAGTGAAACAGTGCTTTGTCCCCACAAGCAGGTTTTGTCACCATGTAACTACTGAGTGTGTTAAGAACAGGACTGGTATTGACTGGTATTGTTTAAAATACACTGTTAATACTTCTAAGTGGACTTATCCAGCACGTGGAGAAGATAGAGATGAACAAAATTGTTGGCTTTCCCAGGGGGCATTTGCTTCCAGTAAATGCTCCCAGCTAAATGAGATTTAGTGAAATTTGTCTGTGCTGACAAACATTAGTAAATGATTCAAAAATCCATATTGATTTGAAAAAAATAGTGGGGTTGGGTAAAGCAATGAAGTCCTCTGTCTGGAAGAGATTCTGCTGTCAAGGAAGTCGGCAAGAGCAGGATCAAACCATGAAGGACTCTTAATAAAGCAAATGTGTTCCTTACAAGAGGCTTCTATAGTCTTTTCAAAGTAGCAAAATCTTTGCAGTAATGGCTGTGGATAATTAGTATAAAAACATGTGTTCCTTTTTGCCAAATGTCACATTTACTTCTGTATGGTAACATCATTGCTCTGCTTCACAACATGATTTATTAGTTACTTTTCTGGAATTCTACCATTTCTGGACTTCTACCATTACGAGGAAGTCCTGAGCTGTGAGTCTTCTTTCAGGGAACTAGACATCTTATTTTATCAGTTACTTATGGAGAAGTAGAAGGAAGAATTTCAAGACCCTTCTTCCTCTTTAGTTAATGCTACTGATCCACATGACTGGTTTCATGGCCCCCAGACTGAGAATCTATTATCTGTGTCTTTAATGTTTCTAATGGTGTTATTCTCCTCAAGGAGGCCAATTAAAGCCTACAAAATAACTGGACACAATTCTTACATTTTTCAGTCTCATGATCTGTTAACAAAAATGACAGCTGGCCATTGTAGTTTTATTTTCCCTGTGAGAGAAGCCATCATGCCAGGAACCAGGGCTGATGTCACTGTAAACCTTTCTGGGTGGGCAGTCATCTTTTTTTCCGCTTAATGCAGTGTCTGGCATGTGGGAGTCCCTGTTCGTGGCTATGGCTCTTAAGTGCTGTCATTAGACCAAGTCTAAAGAATGATAGAAGCTGTAAGCAAAGGTAGGAAAGGTGGGGATGCTGCTGGTGTGGAGGGGAATTAACGTGATACGAGTGGCCCCAAAATGGGGATGGGACTTAAAGAAGAAGCACATCCTTATCTGCTGACCAGTCCCCTCTGGCTGGGGGTACTGGAAGGAAGTTGGCGTCATGCAGCAGCTGGGACTGTGGCTCCATGTGTCTCAGGAAAAAGAAGTGAAATGCAAGGCACAAGGGACCAAACTACCTGTGGTGTAGCTGTAGCTGTGCTGAAAGTATACAGTTGGGAGCACATGTAGCCACCCACATATAAGCAGATTTCTGGCATTTTTATAGTGGAATTTGTAAATAAGAGGGGTAAAAGTAATTTACTTACGTATATGTCTGTGGACATAAGAAAATATGGTGCATACATGTGATACACTGATCATTCCCAAGAATTTCTCAGTTGCCTTGAGAAAGGGAATGCTACTACCTCAGTACTTCTAGTGTTAATAGCAGCAATATCTTCTACCCAATGTGACAGCCATGAGCAGAAGATGAAAGGAAAATATATTAAGAAATCAAAAGTTGACTGCAGGAGGTAGAATAATGAGTCAACCATATGGGAAATTAAGGTCATGAAATGCTTGCCTGCATCTTACTCAGGGAGTTGCCTGGAAGGTTAGCAATGAAACCTGAAACTATATGAAACTGGCTTGGTTTTATACTGCATTACAACTCTGAAAATCACAGCAGATTTCTCAAAACAGGCCACAAAAGGCCTGCAGGAAGGCTGTGTGGTGCCATGAATCTTTCAGCCAGCGGAGACCAGAGCTGTAGGTCCAACGACTCAATGCAAGCACAGTGTGGCTCTGCTAGCTGGGGGCTGGCCACTGTACAGCTGCGTTTGCAGAGCCTGAGCTGGGAGGCCCTGCTGATAGACCACGGTGCTGTGTGCTCATATCCAAAGAAGTCATGAAACAGGAGCCTGCAACTAGACAAAAATACAGAGTAATGAAATACTTGCATAAGTTTGGGTGTGAGGCAATAAGACAACCTCAATAGCTTTTTTGTTAGTTGGGTCCTACACCAGCATCTTCCAGTAACCTGCATCTGCTGGCTTCCAGTTTCTGGCATGGCTTTTTGGCAGACTCAGTTTCCCTTTCACTCATGAGGGATGTTTGCTTTCTGCTGAGACCAAAAGACTCTACCTTTGATGGGATACTGAAAACTGAAATAAAATAAACCCCTTCTCTCCCATGGTCAAAACAATCCTTACAACTTTTCATCTTCCTAGCATGTCTCTGAGACCCAAGTCTGTTGCCTTCTTCAAAAGCCCATATTAGAACTCAGCAAACTCTGGAAAGATGCAGAAGGTAGGGTTCATTTTTCATATGCTGGACATTTCCAGCAAAGGTATCTATCTCTATTGTTTAGACTGTGCTCAGAGAGAAACCAGGCACTTCCTGGGAACAATTAATTTCATCCTAAAATAGGCAATCTGAAATAGGTCAAGTGAATCATGGGCTGGAAGCATCTATTTCTCTCAGTTGACTACAGAGGGTTACTCCCTCTCATCCAAGAGATGTTTGCAAATGGAACCCACCTGCTCTTACTCTCTCTGGATGCATCTGTATTGGAAGTGTAGAGAAACCTAAGCTGTCTCTGTGCAAGCTGCTTTTGACTTGAAATAGGATAGATTTGACCTTGGGACTCTGTGCCTGTTCTTTGAAGGCTTACTAATCTCCCCCCCTCCCAAATTTATTAGGTTGGGCATAGAGGTGCACAAATTGGCTTTGCTGCAGGTGTACCTAAACTGGGCTTTTGTACTACTCTGGGAAGATTTACTTGCACAGGTTGGCAGTAGCTTGAGAAATCTCTGCCTAGCACTTCACCTGTAAGACATAGACCTAAATAACCTCTTACTCCCTTCCTTGATTTTCTCTGAAGACAGGTTAGAAGGAACATATCATAACAGCCTTTAATTCTCCTGAACCAACTCTTCTGATCAGGAGCAGCAGTCCTTTGCACTGAGCTCAGGAGTATGTCAAGGTCAGCCTTTTAGCTTTTCACAGATGTCAGCTCTTTTCGCAACAAACAGAGCACAGTTCTGAGCTTTCCTTGGCCATGGTTACATTACGCTTTTTATTCTTAAGCGGATTTTTTTGTCTGAGTGTCTTCTTGGTAGGAGATTTAATTTCTTTGTAAATAACAGGTAGAGAACCTGCTGGCAATGAATTCCCGAAGGCCCTGCTGAATGAGCCATGGTCTCCTATTATATGCAGACTTCCTGCAGATTTGGGCTTTTTCTTTGGGTGGTCAGCTTATCCATTTCCTTTTTCATCTGTGCTAGTGGGAAATAGTGTGGGAAAATAAAATCTCAGCGCTTGGTAGTTAGTTGCATTAGGTGTCCTATTAGACTCTTGCCTGGGCTTGTCACAAGGCTAGTCATGTAGGGAAAAGATTTCAGCTGTCCCATTACCTTCAACCACATGTTCTGTGCACTGCTCAACTTCACAGCCTTGTGATGTACCTGGCCCAAGCAAATGGGCGCTCCTTCCCAGGCACATCCCAGGAGTAGCTTTAACCCTGGGGGGCTGCTGTGACCCTCTGATGCTTGCTGTTCTCCTGGGTAAAGAGAGCTCTGTCCGCATGGGTACAGCATGCGGGACACAGGCTAGACCTTCCCCCACCAGACCTCCCACACTGCCTGTGTGGAGATGGGTGGGATGTGTGGTACCTCGTTCAGACGTTTCACTTCTGAAAAGTGACCCTTAAGCTATAAGATATAATTTCTTTTCCTTCTTGGATAAGAGTATTGTTTATTTTATATCTTACTACATTTAATATATTTTTATACTCTCTCATTGCCTCACTGTCAGGTCACAAAAGGAAAACTTCTAATGTACTCATGTACATGTACAGATGCACATGTAAATATCTTAAAATAGTACATTCATGAGTAGATCAGTCACTTTCTGAACAGCAGCATCTGAGACTTGAGTTATTGGTATTGGCACTTACAGTACTTTCTGCAGAAATTGAATGTACAAATATAGTCACTGCCTGAAGGTTCAAAACATTTAATGCCAACATTAAAGAAAGTCCCTCAAAGTCCCTCAGAACACCCTCTGTTATTCTCTAGTTTGAGAAAGAGAGTTTAATACAGCTTAAAAATCTCCATCCTTTCTAAGTCTATAATGTCTTTAATGTGACTCCAAGAAGAGTTCAGAACCTGATTCCCAGTACTGGCTCAGCATTTCTTGTTCTGCAAATGATGAAAAGGAAATAAAAGTGTTTACCAATAGCACTCATCTCTTTCAACTCTTCATCTACTAACACTACCAAGAAGTAGCATTTCAGATTATGCACACAACTGCATTTCCCCTCTGTCATTAGAATAGAAGCTTTCTGCAATTGCTGCTGACGGATACCCGACTATGAACTAGTGTTCATGCATAATGACCTTTCTTGTATGTATGAATTCCTATAACAGCTCACATAAAGAAGAAGAAAAGGTATAATCGCACTCCCCACTGGTAATCAGCTGATGAGAAAAGCACAAAACTTTTCAGTAACAATTCATCTTGACTGCTGGTAAAGTTCTGGGTCAAATATTCTGGGTTTTGGTGATTCTTCAACTGCAGAAGGACCTTATTGCTATGACTCTCCCCCTCTCCTTCGCATTCCCTCTTTTTCAGAGGAAAATGATTCTTAAGTGCATTTTGAACCATTTTTTGGCTGTAATTTTAGCCAATCAAACTTCTCACACACAAAAATTTTGCAGAGTTTTGCCCTTTGTTCACATGTACAGCTGCGAAGAAGGCTTTGATGCCAGCATCAGGAAGCATGAGATCATATGATGTTTATAGACCAGAATGGCATCAAATGTAGGAAATTGCCTAGTTATTTCCTTTACTAAGTACAAAACATTATATTTATTAGTCATTTAATTATGATTTCAGAAATGAATTTGTAATGATGRAGGGAGGACAATATTAGTTAATAATTAGGGAAATGAGAAACCTTTATTTATTCAAATAATTCCAGCCC
Source organism: Phoebastria nigripes (assembly GCA_035582835.1). Lineage (NCBI taxonomy): Eukaryota > Metazoa > Chordata > Aves > Procellariiformes > Diomedeidae > Phoebastria > Phoebastria nigripes. Next base: position 430,529 of record JAYKAV010000267.1, read on the forward strand.
TTCTGTTTCCTGGATGACAAACATTAAGGAAATATGATTTCATAAGGTATGCTATCTTATTTTGGAAATATGGGAACAAATTGTCCAACTGGACATGAAAAAAAATTTGGCATTTCAATGGGGCTACATTATTCTGTTTACAGAAATTCTGCATCCTGAAAAGCATAAGCATTTTGACCATGATTCACTAGAGTACATGCTTATATTTTTACCTGTAAACATATTAAATAACACACTACAGACAATGAAACAAATGGAATATAAAATGCAAATGCATATTTCATTGAACTGGACTCTTTGAGCAATTAGTGAATACTACACATTTTCTCATAAAACTTAACAATGCATTAGAATAATGCAATTTCAGTTCTCCAGAGTGCTTATAATTAATACTTTATATGGAATATAGGCTATTGTACTTTAAAATCCTTTCTTAAACCATACCCTTTCAATTAAATGTTATTTACATTGTTTTGCTATATGATACTGTTATGAATTATACTAGTGCAATTACCTTTTTAATTGATTCTTGTACCTAATGCTCACAAGACACATTTTATTTCTGTTTAATCCTGTTGGTCTAAAGTCCTCATTGTTTATCATCCTTGATTCTACAAATGTCATGCTTATTACAATTTCTAAATAAAGTTAACATGAAAAGAAATTTAAAATTTTCTTGCTGTTATTGTCATTGTTCAGATAGGATGATAAAAATCATGTTACAGGTAACTAAATGTGTCACTTCAAGAAATTTTCTCTATAATACAAGTATGGAAGTGAGCTATAATTGTCTGCAAATATAGATCAGAAAAATCTACATAACCAAATCCATTCATTGGCAATCACAAGAAAGAGTCCGAGCTAAGCAGTCTCAAGAGCTTCATTATTTCTACACTGAATACAGAAACAGGAAATGAAGGGGGTGGTTATATAAATGAGTGTCATACTTTGGGCAGAATTAAATTCGCATGATTAGGCCAAACATTATACAAGTAGATCTACTGACTTCATAAATGGCATACAGACGTAATTAGGATTTCCCAATCCTTGTTTATTAAACTGTCCCCAAACTAGAGATCTGTAAACCAAAACCCCAAATGGTGAGATGCAGTCTGGTAATTTGTATGTGCAGTTTATATGCATTTTAGAAAAAGTCATGTTTAAATTTAGACTTTAAAGGGGACTTTTTTAGAGATTCTAGAGGAATTAAAAAGTTCTTAAAAACTTACACATTATGATTTTATGTATGTATACTTACATCACCTATATACAAGTTTTAATTAGGTTTTATAAACATATTGCCACTGTGCTAAAACCTTTATACACAAATAGAAAGACCAGTACATGAAGCAAATTGTAATTAAACACTATCATTGCTGAACTATTTTCTTTTTCAGCTATTTTTTTTTTAATTGTGGGATTTTTTTGAAAACTCCCAAACTGTACTTTGGTAATCCAATCCACAGTGGGATTGCTCCCATCTATGAACTCCATAGAAAATGCCTATAAAGAAATATATATTCAAAAGAGTAGTCAGATTTTCTGTCATCTCTGACTTGGGAACAAACAGTACAAAGTGCTCATTAGTTGGAACACGAGGATTCAATAAAAAAGTGGAGTTGGCCAGTGGGCGGCAGTTCCAGTACATAACAAAATGTTGAAGTTTCAAAATTTGTTTTCATTCTGGGTTAGAATGAAAAAAGAAACCATGCAAGCATTTTGGAAAGGAATTCTGTTGAAACACTCCTTTTTAAATTGACAAGGTCTGTTTTCTTTATTTCTTTCTCTTTTTCAATGAAAATGAGCCTTGGCTGCTGTTGAAAACTGTAGTGACCCAGTGACACCTCTGCAAAATGTGGGCCTTGGCAAAATATTATAATTCAATAAAAATAAAATAAAAAGTAAAAGTATATGTCATCAAGTTTTCTAGTGACTTCTAAGACAAAGTAACCAGCAAAATCTCAGTGATTGTGCTTATAAAATGGCAATCGTTAAGTGTTACAGCATCTTGGGTTAGGACTTTAAATTAATGACCTAAAAATTATAAACTTAGAATCCCTTTCTACTTTAAGGAAAGGGTGGACACATCTGGGTAGCACAAACATAGTTCATAATTTCCATTCAATTATTTGGCCAAAATATGAATGCTTTTATCATCAACTTTTACCACATAGAGATGATACTGCTCAAATATAATGACAGCRTGATGAGAAGAAGCTTATTTTATGACTTTCTTTAGCACTGCTAAAGTGCTTATTCTTTCTAATAGATCAGAAGCCATTAACCACGCTAAGTTAGTCACTGAAATCTGCTCACCATTAAGTACACCCGCTCAGCACCCTCCTGTAAAGAAGAAAGCTTCCACTAATATGTTCCAACAGTTTGAATGCTCTTCATGGTGTCAAACAACTTTAGTCAGGCAGCATATGTGATTTTTCATATTTTTTATCACTTTTAAGCAATGACCTGAGGAGCATGGTGTCTGTATGTGTGGATTCAGCTGTAAGACCCACGATCTGTTGCAGATCCCCGCAGTGTTTGCTGTGCATGATGGCACTCAGGGGTCTCATGCCAGAGTCCAGGTGTCATCGTGTAAATAGGAGGTCCATAGCATTGTACCAAAATTCCAGCTGAACTTCTTACGGCAAGGATGTTGCTGTCCGCAGGTGCTCCTTGGTACCCCATGAGCAGAGGAGACCTCTCTCCACAGGGGATCCAGGAACCTGGGGAGACTCCCTCCTAATTTGGAAGTCTTAATTAGGTGCCTAAACCTAATCAGTGAGCCTATCTCCCTCTGTGATTCCTAGCACTTAAAAAAAACAAAAAAGGCTGCATACTTCCTTTCCTGTACCTTTCCTTTGGCAGCTGTTGTTGGCCTCTGACTGAAACAGCAGAAAGCTAAGTAAGCCCTTGGCTGACCCCATGCAACCATTCCTTCATGCTCTTTGCTGGTGGACATATCCTTTGTTTTCAAATCAGAAGCACAGGATATCAATACTTAATCTGCTCTGAGATGCAAGTAATTTATCATCTTGTCTCTGCGTGAATCTGCTATCAAGTGCTTGAGAAGTGCAAGGCTCCCTGCCACTGCAGAAATTTCTTCCTAGTCTTCCTAATCAGAGGTGGCCTTATACTCTCAAGTGTGGGGGATAACAGCTTTTTAAACTATTTTTTTGAATGAATCCCCTCAACTCAGGTTGATGATGTTCACATGTTGTATATAAATCATGGTCTTTCTTTGAATACCACTGTCCTTTTGACCTCAGTCACTATACCAAAGGAAGATATGGATGAAGAGGAATACAGGTTTCAGTGTGATCACAGTTACAGTTCGCAGCCTCAGCAGCAGCTCTACAGAGTGTTTTACAAGAACCAGAACTTCAGAATCATTTCCTTTTCATCCTTTAGTTCAAAGACATTAAGGGAATCAAACCTCAGCTATTCTTTCTAACCACATACTCTTGTGGGCTACTTAGAGCATTAATGTTTCCCTTTGAAATTGGTAGCCTTCTTTGTATGCATTTATGTAATTAGTAGCAATGATTAGACTTCACATTTTTTAAACCAACAATACTTTGAAATGGACCTTCATCACATATCAGACATATTTTAATGCATTTAGTGGATTGCACAGTCCTTACCAGGGCTTAGTGTGAGAATGGGGAGTGTAAGGTGGGTTCTTAGCAGTTCTCTTTCAACATACCTGTTGTAGGTGTTGTGCTTGTATAAACCACATGAAGTATTTGATTTTGTCTATCCTACAGAATAGGAAGATATAATTTCAATCTGTGTAGAGCTGAGGTGAGCCGCAGTCCGCTGCACGCTAACAGCTACAAGGTGAGGAGATGTATCTGGGTGGCATCTGGCCAGTGGGAATATGTTTGAGAGAGAAGTTGGAGTTGTTGTTGCCCATATGAGCTACAAATCACCTTCTGGTAAGAGAAAACCACTGAGCAGCACAGCATGAAGCTAATATACTCTTATCTGATTAAGTTATGCTTGTGGAAATATGCTGGTACCTCGTGGCGGTTGGGCCCTAGGAATTCCATCCCAGACTGGATTTAGACTAATTTCTGTATTTAGCTGTGACTGACATCATCAGTTAGCCAATTCTCCGTGGCTGACATTGTTAGCAGTGTTGTATGTCATCTTGCTGCATCTTTGTATTCATAAAAATACCATAAGACAGTTCTCACCTGTATTTTATGGTGCATTCAAAAAAAAGCATACACCCCATGCTCAGAGCTAACACATCACTAAGAACCAGCTTCCATATAATGAAAATGCTCAGGCCCAAGAAAGGGATTTAAGATATTAATTGACAGAGTTTAGACGGCAGTAGCCAGCACCACCGAACCCAAAATCTCAGTTCTGAAGAAAGTATTTTAATGTTTACAGCTGTTACAGACAAGCAATATCAACTCTGTCATAAACTCAATCAAATTAGGAGTGTAATGACTGTTCTAGCCCAGGCCAGGCTTGAAAGCAGGGTAGTGCCAAGGTGCTCCTTGAAAAATGTTTGTGGAGGAGAGAAGACTGCCCGGTGTTGAAGGAGAGCTAGGGGAGGACCATAGAGGCCATGGCTCTTCCTGGAAAGAGACATAATTGGTCCCTCTCACTGCCTCATGCTGGATCATATAGCAGGGAGGGTTGGTGAACTTACATGGAACTGGAGGAAAAGAATCCTCAGGAATACATAGGATATAACATACTAACATGTAGAAAGCTTGGATTAAAATGATACATTCTGAATTTAAACATGCTATTTCAATTTCCACTGACAGGCCTTTAAATCATTGTCTTCCAAATATCATGTGATTAAGTCACTGCTAATATGCTCAGCATTTTTAATCTATTTTAAAAAAMCCCATGCGGTAGTATCAGCTCAGTAGGAGTTCAGTTTACCCTTCTTATCCAGATGATACTTGGTTTAACTTTACTTCATTTCTGGTGGCTCTAAATCAGGGCAAGAAAGAGAAGGTTTCAAATCAAAGGACTGACTGTATAATTGCAAATCATTCCCTCGTGTCTTTGTCTTGTGACTGTTTAATACATTTGGGGAGGGGGGACTGTACCGAAGGATTAGTAGTGGTTGAGGATGACACGGGTTGGAGGCAGGAGGTGGCACAGATCAGCAGCTCTCTGGGTGGTGGCTGTGCTGCTGTGCCGGTTGTGCACCCTGGCTCTGAGGGATTACGGCTTCTGAGTCTGAAGGGGTTGGTGAGCAGTTTGGCTATGGTGTTCAAGCCAGGGTTACACCACCAGACAAATGGTAGGTCTGGCATAGATGCTGCTTGTCAGTGGCAGAAGGTGATCCCACCAGATCTGCCRAGGCAAACACGGCTGGGTTACTCTGGGTATGAGCTGTCCTATGGCCCCCACAGCACCCTCCGCCAGAGTGCAGGGCTTGCTGGGAGGTGCTGTCAGCAACACCAACAGCACCCCTCCTCCTGCGTACATGGAGGGCAAAATTTGTCTTGGGTTCGTGGCCGTTAAGACATGCTTGGTAGGGCCATGGTTTCCTTTTGGTATATGGGATTCTTAAGCAGTAATGCCAGAACGGAGTAAATTATGTTCAGGGGCTACCCAAATATTATACAGACTTTTAGAAACAAGATCATTCTTTTGCCAATACCCATTCAGAATTTGTGGTGGTTGAAGTCCTGCTTACTGCAGTATGTGACTAAATGACGTCATAGGCTACTATCTACATAAATTGTAAAAGATCTACCACATTATCAACATTACAATATATAAGGTATAGAAATTATACATATGTTCTTATATACGAATCTAACATATGTTCTTATATACGAATCTAAACCATATAGGAAATGTGTATATATGAAAAGAACAAAAAAAGAAATTATAGAAGGTCTTTGTTGCATCCACTTCAGGTTCAGGAATGTCACACAGTGCTAGGCATGGAGAATATAGTAGCTATATAAATGATTTTCATCATTTAGTTTGGAATGTTTTTGTAATCAGTGAACAAAAAGCTAATTATAATGATGTTAACAGACACATAAATGTCTGTTTAAGTCCACAGTTATTGCAATCTTTTAGGTAATCAGCTTAATCCATGCGACCTGATGAGATGCATCCGTGGGTCCTGAGGGAACTGGCAGATGAAGTTGCTAAGCCATCGTATTTGAAAAGTCACGGCAGTCTGGTGACGTTCCCACTGACTGGAAAAGGGGAAACATAACCCCCATTGTTAAAAAGGGAAAAAAGGAAGAGCCGGGGAACTACAGGCCAGTCAGTCTCACCTCTGTGCCTGGGAAGATCATGGAACAGATCCTCCTGGAAGCTATGCTAAGGCACATGGAGGACAGGGAGGTGATTCGAGACAGCCAGCATGGCTTCACCAAGGGCAAGTCCTGCCTGACCAGCCTAGTGGCCTTCTATGATGGAGTGACTACAACAGTGGACATGGGAAGGGCTACAGATGTCATCTAYCTGGACCTCTGTAAGGCCTTTGACATGGTCCCCCACAACATCCTTCTCTCTAAACTGGAGAGAGATGGATTTGATGGGTGGACTGTCTGGTGGGTGASGAAATGGTTGGATGGTCGCATCCAGAGGGTAGTGGTCAACGGCTCAATGTCCAGATGGAGATCAATGATGAGTGGTGTCCCTCAGGGCTCTGTACTGGGACCGGTACTGTTTAATATCTTCATCAGTGACATAGACGGTGGGATCGAGTGCACCCTCAGCAAGTTTGCAGATGACACCAAGCTGAGTGGTGCGGTTGACAGGCCTGAGGGACGGGAAGCCATCCAGAGGAACCTGGACAAGCTCGAGAAGTGGGCCCGTGTGAACCTCATGAGGTTCAACAAGGCCAAGTGCAAGGTCCTGCACCTGGGTTGGGGCAGCCCCCAGTATCAATACAGGCTGGGGGATGAAGGGATTGAGAGCAGCCCTGTGGAGAAAGACTTGGCGGTACTGGTGGATGAAAAGCTGGACATGAGCCATGGACAATGTGCGCTTGCAGCCCAGAAGGCCAACCGTATCCTGCGCTGCATCAAAAGAAGCGTGGCCAGCAGGTCGAGGGAGGTGATTCTGCCCCTCTCCTCTGCTCTGGTGAGACMCCACCTGGAGTACTGYRTCCAGCTCTGGARCCCTCAGCACAAGAAAGACATGGACCTGTTGGAGCGGGTCCAGAGGAGGGCCACGAAAATGATCAGGGGGATGGAACGCCTCTCCTATGAAGAAAGGCTGAGAGACATGAGGTTGTTCAGCCTGGAGAAGAGAAGGCTTTGGGAAGACCTTATTGCAGCCTATCAGTACTTAAAGAGGGCTTATAAAAAAGATGGTGGCAAACTTTTTAGCAGGGTCTGTTGCAACAGAACAAGGGGGAATGGTTTTAAACTAAAAGAGGGTAGATTTAGACTAGATATAAGGAAGACATTTTTTACACTGAGGGTGGTGAAACACTGGAACAGGTTTCCCTGAGAGGTGGTAGATGCCCCATCCCTGGAAACATTCAAGGTCAGGTTGGTCAGGGCTCTGAGCAACCTGATATAGTTGAAAGTGTCCCTGCCCATGGCAGGGGGTTTGGACTAGATGACCTTTAAAGGTCCTTTCTAACCCAAACTATTCTAAGATTCTATGGTTCTAATCCATGATCACTGTGAATGGAACCTGAAATGTGGTTAAATCCTAATAAGGTTATGGATTCGGCTTTCCATCTGGAAGTGAAACCAGCATGTTGCTCTCTTGAAGGCATTTGATTGAGCAAGGCTTCTGGTTTTCTGCCTATGCATACTGCTAAGCTTCCCCCCACCCCCCTTGGTATGTATATTCTTCTTTAAATCCCAAAAGAAATTATTTAAAGTACTTCCTATGTGAATGTTAAATCTTTTTCCAAGGAATTTAAATGGCACTGTTAAAGCACTTTTTCCATTCGGTTTCCATGACCAAATTAACTTGGATATTAAAATATACAGTGCCAAAAAAGACATAGAATCCCAAAGTAGGACTAAAGTAGAATTAAATGCCTACATATGGCATCATGGTCTGGAAACTCTTCATTTAATTGCCATCTAAAGTAAAATGTTTTTAACTCTGTAGTTACCTTAATTTTGACCTTAACATTCTCCAGATGCTTAGAATTGCAGCTCTGTTCATTCCTAACACTGCAGTTGTGTCCATAGCACTAAGTACTTGGAACTTAATTCATGTCCAAGCTTAATGAGCATCCCAAAGTGAAGCATTTCTCTTCTTTGAGACCTTGAATGGATTTATCCATAAGGCATTTGGACAGCAACAGAACCGGGTACCTGACAAAAATATGTGAGATTGTCACTGTAAGACCTCACTGTGTATGAAATTCAGGTCTTCTGTTCTTGACTGAATGCACTGTTAAGCAAGACAGTATGTCTTGCTCTCACACATGTACACACACACATACTTTTTTACAGTCATGGATGGTATATCACAATTTTTTTGTTTTCAGGTTTGCACAGCCTCACCAGGAAGTGTCCTTCACTCCTGCTCCAGAAGAAATTGATAGCCTTTGGTTAGGGCATATTCCTGGACAGTGGAATATGTAGGGCTGAAGAGCCCCAGGCAACCCCTAGGCATTTCAGACCCATGTTTCATCTATTACTGGGATGTTCAGTAAAGGTGACAAGGTAGGAGAAACAGTGAACAAACCTCTCTTCTAGCAGTTGCAATGCTCTTAGAATAAGGCTGATTGGTCAATAATATTCAGTGTGTCCAGTTCCACTGTCTACTTTTATTTGAGTATTTTACCACTCATGTAGTCCATGTGGCAATACTGGCAAAATATGGACAATTTATTGTATTGTGAACAAAGGCATATAAGAATTTTTCTGAATATTGCACTGGAAAACAGCAGAATAGAGTAAATACTGCTTGACTTTTGGAAAAAAAGACTAGTGGTACCTACACTGGGAGGGCACCTGGGCTGTGAGTGTGGCTGGATTGGGACACTCCCCAGAAAATCTGCTGAGGAGCGTCTTGACCTCAGCAGTTTTCATCACATGCTCAATTAGGGTGACTGTTTCTGAGAATAAAATTCATTACATTGCCTTTTCTGAATGCAAGTTTTAGGATCAATTTTTCTCTTGTCATATAAGAAACCAAATGGTTCTGGGTTTCACTAAGAGCTTCTCTTTTAAACACCTGTTTTTTTTAAATTAGACTTTTACATCACTTGTCCTTCCTAGTGAGACAAAGCCCCTGAGCTTCTTTTGACTTGCAATCAAGAATCATAAAATAATTTAGGTTGGAAAGGACCTCTGGAGGTTGTCTGGTGCAATATCTTTCTCAAAGCTATCTTCAAAGTTAGATCTGGCTGCCCAGGGTCATCTCCRGTCAAGTTCTGAATATCACCAAGGATTGAAAGTCCACAGCCTCTTTGGGAATCCTACTCACCCGCTTAACCACTCTCACAGTGAATTTTGTTTCCTTGTATTTAGTTGGCATTTTCCTTGATGCAACTTCTGATGAAAGGTATAACTCTTGTCCTGTTACTGTGCACTTTTGAGATATGTCTCGCTCCTCCTTTTTTATAACTTTCCTTTTCCCATTGTATGGTTGAAGACAACAATTAGATCCTTCCTTAGTCTTCTCTTTTCCAGAGAAGAGAGCTAAGCTAAGCAAAGCTAGCTCCCTCAGCCTCTCCCTAAAAGGGTTTCAGCCCCTAATCATCCTAGTAGCCCTTTGCCGGACTTTCCCTGTTTTGTCCTTATCTGTCAGTATCTACTGGGAAAATCAAAGCTGGGCAGGGTATTCCAGGTGTGGCCTGAAGAGTGTTACATGAAAGGGAATAATCACTTCCCTTGATCTGCTGGCTGGATCCTTGTTAATGCAGCCCAATATGCATCTGGCCTTTAATCCTCCAATGGCACACTGCTGTCTCATCCTTAACTTGTTGTCCATCAGGGTTCCCCAGATTCTTTTCTGCAAAGCTGCTTTCCAGCCAGATGGCCCCCAGAGTGCACTGTTGCATGGGTCTGGTCCATGCCAAGGATAGGACCTGGCATTTGTTCTTGATGAACATCATGAGCTTTTGGTCTGTCCATTTCTGCAGCCTATCAAGATGCCTCTGAAAGGCAGCCCTGCGCTCCTCTGTGTTGACCATGCCGTGCATTTTGGTGTCCTCTGCACTCTTGCCTAGGGTGCATTCTGTCCCTAGGTGCAAGCGGTTCATAAAGATCTTAGAGTATCGCACTCCTATTAGCCCCTAAGCAAATCCAGTCACAAATGGTGAGTCACCACTTGGACTTCAAACCACTGTACACTACACTTGCGAGTCTAATGATTCAGACAGTTTTCTACCCATCTGGTAGTCCACCCATCCAGTCCGTACCTCCCCAGTTTGGCTATAAGGATATTATTGAAAAACACGTTGAAAGCCTTCCTAAACTCCAGCTAACTGATGCCCACTGATCTCCCCTTGTCCACAGAATCTTCTGGCTGAAGGCAATCAGGTTAGTCAGGCATGATTTGTCCTTGGGAAGTCCATGCTGGCTGTTCCTGATCACCACTTTCTTCCTCTTGCTCTGACCTCAATGAGAGCTGGCTTTCTATTAATTTCATTAATGTCTAGAATTTGGGCTGTCCCTTGAAGGCTTCAGTTGAAGATTCCCCTGTGATTAGTTTATTTCTCTGTCTCAGGCTCATCTAAGTAGGAATCAGGCCTTCTTTGTGAGAAAACTTGCAGGACACAATTGCACAGGTTGCTTTACCAGAGGGAGGTATGAGGTTCGTGAGGCTGCTAGACATTTTCCAACCAGAATGAGTTTATTTTGCGATGATGTAAATAAGTATGTAAGGTGGGCATTTGAAAATCTGACCCATAAAACCATTCACCACTTGATGTAATGCTGAAAAAGAAAAAATGGATGAAGAAGCCCTGCCAGGGTCAGTATAATTACCTATTCAGATTCACATATATGCAAATTTGCAAGCTGCAAAGCAAAGCTTGAAGACCTTTCTGACGGAAACTCACATGAGCAATAGGACCTGAGCAGACTGAGGAAGCTCAGCTTTGTTCTGATAACTGCTGTACAAAGTGCTCTTCCAACACAGGCCAGGCTGTGAGCACATTAAAGATATCAGTAATGTAGATTGGCTGCAAATCAAACCATTTCATCGCTCATTACCTTTAGTAAATCACTGAGATATGCGCTAAGTAAATCTGTTGCTAGCAGTAAAAGATTTATGGGGCAGAGGGAAGAAGGCTAATAGGACTAAATCCCGCTTAGTACAACTACCCAGTATAATCTGTCATCACAGACTGGAGGAGAAGCTGTGCAACTCCTTCCCTAATCAGCACTAAAATCATGCCCAGACCTGTCTGGCACATATCTTTAAGCATCCCTCCTGTCTTTTGTCATGAAGAAAACAGATTATTTCTGATGATTTTTATTTCTTCATGTAAGTAATTTGTAGTCATTGATCATTTTGCTCTCTCCCTTACCAATTAAGCCTTACATTAAGAGCAGTCCACCCTATATTTTATATATTTCCATTGTCTCCATTTATTTGAACCTCTCACCTGCAATATGCCATACTCTACAGTGGAATTCATGGCAAAATAGAAATGCTTTACAAGTGTAAGAGTTACAAGATTTGCTGAAGTTAACAACTGAATGAAATAACAAAGATCTAACTCTTGAGCTCCCACAACTTCACATCCTTTCATCCTTCCTCCAATTTGCTGGTCCATCTATAGATGAAAAGAGTTAGAAAATGTTGGCGGAGGAGTCACTAATCTGTTTTGCCATTTTGCTATGCTATTGTATTTTGCCCCTTGGCAGGTAGAAGAGAGAACACTAGGCTTGTTGGAAAAAAAATGCTGCAGTCTGACACAAGCTGCACACAGAAAGCTGGCAAATACTGTTACTTTACTGCTAAGGAACATATGAATACATTTCTTTTTATTGTATTCTCTCTTATTATTAGGGGAGAATTCAGTGTGATAGGACATGAGAAAGTGCTGTATTTTATCTGAATGGTATGTTTTAATTCAATGTGTTTGCCATTACATATCACTATAAAACTCCATTTGATGGTATGGTCTAACAAGGTCCGTTTAGGAGAGCCTGGATTTATTAAAATTATTTATACTGCCAAACACTTTGGATACATATATTATCTTTTCATGTACTCAAGCTATGGTTTATCCATGTTTTTTATTGCCAGAAAGTCTGCGAATTCAGTACGGGATCCAATTAAGGATTTACAAATCCATGACAGGACTTTGGTGTACCTGAAGCATCCAGTCGAAATACCAGCCCCCGACCCTCTCTGGTCAGTAGACACCCAACCGCAGCAGGACCTGACTTCACACAGTGCTTCCCTGTACAACTTGGCCCTTCCCGAAATGTCCCCAGCCCTGCTCTTGTGCCGRTGCAGGGCTTTCCCATGCTGGGCAGGCTGGTGCCTAAGCCTAACGGGGATTCAAAAACAGTGTAAGGGCAGTTTTCAAACCTCCCGCGGGGACTGTGCCCCTGTGCAGAGTGAGGGACAAAATGCACGACCCTCCAGGCTGCTAGTTTCAACATGCAGCAGGAGGTGAGGAGGCGAGTTTTGGTGCTTCCCAAGGTGGGTCCTGTAATGTCCCATGGCTACTGAATGCGGCAGAGATGGACGAGGAGGGATGGGGGTGGCTGCACTGATCAGCTGGAGGTGAGAGGGATAGGCTTAAATCTCCCCGGGCTGGGAAGGCAATTGGCTCAGGCTTCCCAGTTCCCCAGGTGCTGCGAGGACTCAGCTATCATGCAAAACAGAGGCTATTTCTGACTGTCTGCAAACAAAATAGCACATCCCATTTAGTCCTTTCAATGAAAAATATCAGCACCAGCCTTCACAGGAGGAGTCAGGGCTGCAGCCCCTGAGCAGCTGAATGTGCAGCCTGTGCGAAGTGTCTCAGGCTGAGGGCAGGACGCGGTGCTGGACGTACCCCTGTGCTCAGCAGTTTCTGCTGCCAGCCCTGGCAGAGCCCCACTCAGTGTGCAGGGCTTTGCATCACGCTTCCAAGGCTTCCAGCTCTGCCCATGCCCTGCAGCAGCCAGGCACCTCATAGAGCTGCTGGATTTCACCTTATGGCCAATGTACTTAAAAGCTACCCCACCTATTTTTATTTTTTTTCTTTTGCTTAACTGGACAGAACCTTTATGACCTCTGAGAATCTAAATTGCTCCATCCAGTAAATTGCTGTTCGTGTGAGAACATTAAGGACTTTTAATTATAAATCAAAATTACCACAGGTTAAGAGAGAGAGATGAGGAAGCTTTGATGATTCTCCTACCTGCTTCATACATAGGGATAATCCTGATTCAGCAGCTGGTGGTGTTGAAGACTCGTTTACATGAACTTCAGTATATTAAATATACATTCTTGTAATTTTTCCAAAGGTTTACCTGAGCAACTCGAGAGGTTTGGCTGGTTGTTTTTCTTTTTTTAAAGCTGTGTTTGCTCTTTGCCCATTAAGAGGCATGTCCATTTGTTTTGGGCATGTCCGCACAGAGATACCAACAGCCTTGATTTAAGCGCTAGTCAGTCAAAAACAGGTAAAAACTTAAGTAAAGACTTCCCTCACAGAGGACCTGGTGTTATAGTTGTATTACAGTGTTACCTGACTTGATGATAGTTTTTTTGAATATTGTGACTGTGGGTATAAATGATGAGTAACAGTTACTGCAGTTGGATGGCACTCCTTGTAGCATGAATTTTAAATCTGAGAATATTAAATACTTTATGCCTCTGTTAAATTTTCCCTTGTAGTTGTTTGGAACACACAAAGCAGAAGACTGTCTTCTGAATATATTTATCATAATTTCTGCGAATAGGCAGTGCTGTTGTGTTACAAAAAATGAGTTAAGCGTTGCAACTTTTAACTCATGTTACCCCAAAACAGAGCTATGGCACTCAAAAAAATTCAAAGCATATAAAAAAGAGAAAGAGAGCATCATCAGGTTTCAAGGAACTTCTTGGTATCACTGTTACCTTCCTTCCTGTATTTGGTGGTAAAATACAGTGTATATGGCTGCATAGGGACGATTGAATATGCTCCCATCCCTAACTGATGCAGCTGCAGTTGGCATTGCCATTCTGCACAGCTATGGCAACACATGTCCCAAGTTGTGAGATGACTTGCAGATCACAGGGTTATTTTTGAAGAATACACTTTTTCTCCCATTAATCTCTTGTTTCTGACCCATGGCATCACAAGATTGGCTCTAGCTGCAGACAGACATTGTGCTATTTACAGGTAAAACCCATGCTAGTTGACAGCGATACATTTTTATATAGAATCATAGAATCATTAAGGTTGGAAAAGACCTCTAAGATCATCAAGTCCAACCAATAGAATCATAGAATCATTAAGGTTGGAAAAGACCTCTAAAATCATCAAGTCCAACCAACAGAATCATAGAATCATTAAGGTTGGAAAAGACAGGGGCCAGCTTAAACAACAATTGAGCTACCTATACCTTATGCTAATTTACTAATGAAGACAACCACAGGCTGTAAACCCGGTGATTTTTTTCCTGACCACACAAAACAATGTCATGATTACAATTTGGGAAAGATTTTGTTTGGTTTGATCAGTGAAAAGCATGGTAGTCCTCCATGGACAGAGGTCAGGAGTGGTCCTGCTGTCCTCAATCTCCTAGGCAGGGTAAGTGAAGGGTGGGGAACAGATGATAAGGGAGATGTGCTCCAAGGCCACACTCCTTATAGAAACTGGGAGAAAGGGCTGAGCCACTGACACAAATCCTGGATGGGACAGAATGATAGGAAAGGGGAACAAGGAGGGAGACAACCAGGTTGACTGAGACACACACACGCACATGAATCTGAACCCAGAGTAAATGTTAGGATCTCTCAGTTTAAATTAGGAGTAAATCAAGGGTGAGTGAAAGGAAGAAGGCATGATGCATTGTGGATGAAGCCATGTACTGACAGAGGTGTGGATGATTCAGCCAAGTACATGACTCAGGTGCTGGGAACTCTGACACTGACTCTTCACGATGATCCTAGGCAAGTCCCAGCTTTTCTTTGGGTCATGTCCGACCTCTGAGTAAGCAGGTTGAACTCCCACCACAGTCAATGCAGTTGTATTTACATATGTCGGCCTCATATTTCACAGAATGCTTCATTTTATACATCTGTAAATGTCTGTTTTATTTGAAGAGATGCCAGAATACCAACTTCTATAAAGTATTTCAAGCTGGAAATGCTAAGTCCAGAAGGGAGTGAGAGAATCGCCCAAATAAATGTCACTATCAGAACTAGCTATAGGGCTTTTAATCCTGGTTAAAATCACTGATCCTGTTTTCAAATATACTGAGCATCCGTTCCCTACTCTGAAGTGAAGTGCCTCAGGCACTCGACACCTCTGTAAATCAGACCACACGTTCCCTTCTGGGATGTTAACAGGTCATTAAACCCCACTGTGTAGTCTTAGATCAACCAACTGTTCTGCTTTAATTGTTTAGTTCCCTTGAACACTGAAGATCTTTTTTTTTTTTTTTAGTTGACTTTTCTATCTTCTGATGATAAACCACATTTTTTTTTTTTTTTCTTCAAATAACACTTTCCCTTGTGAGGATTATTTCACTAACACACATTGCCGTTGGGCCTCTGAATCCGTCTGGATCTCCAAGACAACACTGATCCGAGCAGAAACCTAAATCTATGCACAACAGAGCTCACCAGTGGGACTATACACTGAATTGATGGAGAAGTGACAGTGTTGCTATCATTTTTCCATCTCATTCCCCAAAGCCAACATTTATTTGTGCCAGCCAGGGCATTTTCATGTAATGAATTCCCTTCTGTAACAGGGATCTAAGAGAGAAACAAAATTCTTGGTCTGTCCAGCTCTTTACCTATCTCATATAGTTTTTGTAGGTTTTGGGTCTTAAATTTCATTGGCAATGTTGGGCATGGTTCCTGGCATGCGGCTATATCTGGCATGTGCCTGTTCAGGTGGTTGTGGAGTTGCAGAGAGCTGGACTAGATGACAGAGACATCCTCCAGTCCTCCATCCTAAGATCTGTGATTAGCTCAAATTAGCAATTGTCTTTTTTAAAAAGTGCATCCTAAATAATACAAATAAGTCAATTCCTAGCTTTCCAAGCTTAACCGAACTAGATGCAAATACTTCCTAATCCAGGGCAAGATCCCACTGGCATCTGAACTCATCTGTGTTGCATAAATAGGAGCAAACATGTTACCTTGAGACAAGAGAGACTAAGTCAAACAAATAAACTAAGAAAAAATCAAATAAACTCAAACTGTAACAAGTTAGTGTGCTTTTCACAGTTATCTGAACAGCAGAGCAAAATGACTGTATTCCCAGAAACTAAATTCACGTGGTTATAAGAATGCCATCACAGAGATGACTAAGCGCTATCTCAGTGTGTGAATGCTAAACGACAGTGATTCCCAAATTGACCATCAGGGAAAAAGGATATCAGAAAAGAGGCAACTTGGCAAAATAAGAAAGCATATAAAGCAGTGAACTGATATGCTTGAGTCAATGAAACACTGAACACAGCTGACTACCATGCCCAAGGGACTAGCAGGAGCCTGGACGGTTCTGGTGACTCATTCTGCGTATGTAGAGGGTCGACTTAGGTGGAGATCCAAGAATGTTAACGTTTCCCCATCTTTTTTTAATATTAGGATTTGCTATTTTTCTGTCTGCTGCCTTCCTTTAGCACTGTATAAACTTCAAGTGCCAAATCCTAAAGAAAATAGCAGTTCAGCTTTTACCTCTGTAAAATTTTTCTCACTCAATAAACTTCCCAATTTACATGGACATCAGTATATGCAATGTTAACACGCAGTGAAGTGCCGGACTTTCAAAGAATTTGAGGAATCACAAAGTAAAAGAGCTATCGAAATTTTCATTACACTAACTTTAAAAACAAATGAGGCTTGCCTTCTTTCAAGTTTTATACAAACCTGAAATTCAGTCCAGACAGTCTCAGATTTGCCATTCTTATTTGTTTACAATGAATAAGCACTACTTCTTGGAAAGCTTCAAACAGAACAGTATTTCTAAGATTCATAAACTAATACATGTTTTTTTGGCAATCAGCACATGAAACTTACTGGTTKTACACAGGTTAATCTGAAAACAAGAAAGATTGCAATTTTTGGCTGACTTTTGAACTGAAATTTGCATTTGTTCAATCAGTTTCACATTCACATCAATCAGAAAAGCAACTGGACTACTATGGAAAAAGCACTGTGTGTACTTGAGAGTTACCCATGGTGGATAATGTGGTGCTGCATGAAATGGCAATGGTAAATTTAATATTTTTTTCTTCTAAGACCACCAGTAAGGAGAGAAGACTGTTTGCTCAGATTGTATGTAAACATTTTCAGGTGACATCTATCACTACTCACTGCATGTTGAAAATAATTTTGTGCTGCAGAAAACATGTATTTTTTGACTTACATACCAAAACTTGCCAATTCCTCAGAGAGAGAGAGAAACAGGTGGGATTTTCTGAAGTATAGAAAGTTCTGCCCTAGCTGCTCCACTGCAGCCTGCAAAAGCTCATGACATCCAGGGACAGAGAAGTAAGCCAATGCTGAATACATTAAAAATCTCAGCCAGCTTTGCACATTTGTGATTTTGATACATTGGCAGCATCCCTTGTGGTGATGGAAAGAGTGAAGAGGTCGCCAGTATGTTACAAGTTTATTTGTGTAGATGTTTTAAGAGGGTAAGAAATCCTGCTGGCACACAGGGAAATTACTTGTTTTACTTCACCTCGTAATGTTATTCCCTAAAAGTGAACTGAAAGCTGTTTTTCTCTGGCAGGACATACTTCAGGACTTGGTTTTTTTGCTGGCAATCATTGAAGACAGTGCTTCACATCTCTAGCTGCTCTGGGAGCAGTGCCTTTTACAAGTCTTTCTGCTCTCCAGATAATTAACTGAGTGGCTCAAGTGTGAATTGGAAAAAACAAGAAGAACAACAAACCAGCCAACCAAATTAAACCTTTAGTGCTCACCTAATGCAACTCTGAAGGATTTCAGGTAGTTTGGGGGAATCATTTGAATACCATAGTTTGAAGACAACTCAAGTAATGAAGTTCCTGGAGTGAATGCATTAGTCTGAAATAGTCTATATGCACCCTTTTTTACTGTGTTTAATTAGAAAGAACTCAGAGAATTAAAAGGGTGACATATACAGTTGTGGCCTGGAGGCAGGAACACCTTGAATGCACATTGCCTTGGTCCCTGTCAAAGCACTCAGGGCATTACAGAGCAGAGCCAGCCTGCCAAAATTTRCAGCTGAGTAAGAAGAGAAGCGGAGGGAATGGCACTGGTTTTAGGAGTAAAAGGAATCACACAGCCCTGAAAGAGGAGATGGGCGATCATAAAGCAAACTGCAGAAAGGTCTCTAGCAGGTCTCACCTGTAAAGCCCTGTCTCATGCCAGGACCCCTTATCTTCTCTCCCTGAAGCCCCAGCCTGGGCTGGAGTCAGCCCCTACCAAGAATCATTTTCTGGCCTTTATCCTCTCTAGAAGGGCACCACGTCCAAAGTGCCTTTGGAGAGTGGTCTCCATCCTGTCTGTCTCCTTGGGTTGTACCCAGGATTTCCTTGGAGACAAATTGGCTTGGGACGAGGCCACCTCAGAAGACATGGAAGTGATTTAACAGTATGGGGAACACAGGCCAGTGTTTCAGATAACTTTCTGGACTGCTTTAATTTATTAGTGTAGGTATCCTAGTATGTCACATAGACAGTACAGAGCTATCTCAGAAGGTCTCTGTCGGAATAGTGAAGGGTATCCACAAAGCAGAGTTTTTACATGGATAGAGCTCCAAACTACCAGTGTTTCCTWAGCTGGATTTGTTTCTATATTAGTGTTAAAGTTCAGTAATTGGGTTTTTTATATTTAAAATATAAAACCTTATTTGAGGCTGTCCTATGCAATATACTGAGTGGCCTACTGCATGCCGGGTAATTCTGAAAATTCAGGAATTTAGGAAGCAGCTCTGCTCTTCTTTTCTTTCTGAAAATGTTTGGTTTATTGCCAGGAGGACTGTGCTGAAAGTCAGCGAATTTTTTAATGTCTTGGCAACAAAAGAAGCAAATGGACAAAACACTTCTGCTTCCACTCAGCTGGCAGTGGATCTGAGCAGAAATATGAAAAAAAAAAAAAGGTAAAATCCCACATGGAAAAAGAAAGGTAGAGGTTGAAAAGCAGAACCCCCCTGCGTTTGCTGAATTGGCCAAATAATAACTGAACTGAGATGAAAAGTTGAAAAAATTTAACATTTCTTAGTTGAAACATTATTATTACTAAAGTTAGAGGCAAAATCAAGTAATCAGTGAATCAAAAATTGCAGCTAGAAAGCAGGGAAAAATCCTTCACACTGAAAACAGATTTAAATGCTCTCTAATGTTTCCAAAAAATCCAAACCCCAACAAACAATTTACATTCCACGGATTCCAGGGATGGGCAATGTCTTTTTTTCAGTGACAGTGAAATCTAATTTTAAGATAATTTACTTGTTTATGTTACATCAAACACTGCTCCCTCAGCATAATAAGAGCTGTTCCTCTGTAACACATTGCTATAGAAAAGGCTCAGAACAGAAAAATACAAAGATACTTGTCACAACCTCTGTATAAAATGGTGAAGGTTATAGCAGCTGCTTGTATACTTCGATTTTCTTCTGGAAAAAGAAGAAAGTGAGAACTAAATTTTGACACCGTATAAATGCTGAAAGTCTGTTTTTATCTTGTTGTTCAGCTCCATATTTCCTCTTGAGGCTGTATTGTGAAATTGCAGTCCAGCTTTTAAGTGACAAAGGCCCATCATCTCCTGTGGTCAGGCTAGCTCATAGTTCATGCCCTATGGATTTTGTTATTTACCTAGTCACTGTGGTTACGGATGGAAGCTGAAGTTGTTCCAATCACACACAAAAAAATTTACAACAAATGTGTCAAGGTAATTTTAATTCTAGAGGTTTTGAAAGGAAATTAATGTGGGAAGGTGGGTGGGAGTGTAGAGTGGCTGCATTTTTTTCAGGAAACTTTTTAATGAAAATGCCAGATTTTCCTTTGGCATTCAGTTTTAACTTTTCCTGCCTTCTCCTTTGCTTTTTCTCTTCTTTCCCTTCCCTTTTCCTCCCTCCTCTCCTCTCCTGGAAGGATAGAAGGGATGGAGAAAGAGAAGGCCAATAAGAACGGGCAGAAGGATGAAAGATGTCTACCTGGAACAAACTGGACCTGTTGACTGAATATTTTCAGCGGATCACCCCA
The DNA here is from genome assembly GCA_035582835.1 of Phoebastria nigripes. Classification (NCBI taxonomy): domain Eukaryota; kingdom Metazoa; phylum Chordata; class Aves; order Procellariiformes; family Diomedeidae; genus Phoebastria; species Phoebastria nigripes. The sequence continues at coordinate 450,808 of JAYKAV010000267.1, forward strand.
GAGCGTGTTTAAGTTCTGGTTAATTGCACAGTGAAAATTTCAGCTTTGTAAAAGACCTGCATGTTCCTGCGAATGCCCACAAGATATGCTGTTCTAATATGGTCAGCTTTGGAAAATCCGATCACTTGTAGCATGACAGAGCTTTCCCCTTGCAATGTCTGTTGCTCTTTTTTCAATGTGGATTTTTTAAAATCTCTGTTTTCATGAGGGGAAATACATTTCAATTTTCAAAAGGACAGGTAGTAGTCAGACGCATGCAACCTTTTGTTTTGTAACATCTCTTAAAGACCAGGCTCCTTCATGCCAGACAACAGACTGAATTTCCTTGTTCTCATTCTTGATACTGAGCTTATTTTGGCTTGAGTTTATATTGGGGCTATTGATGGTCAATATTCTACATTTATTCTACATTCTACAATATTCTGGCATTTATGATGCCAGCAAGAAACGTCATTTATTTGTATGATGCTTTGTATTATTTGGCTTGATAATTTATTAATCAGATTACTGTAGGCTTCAGTATTATCTAAGTGCCATAAACTTTAATTGGGTGCCATTTCCTGTACACTTTCTCATGCATGTTTATGAAAGGAAGTTCCATCTTTTCATAAGTGCAGAAACATCCCTTGACCAGTTAAACATGACATAAAGCTACACGTAAGCAGACTTCAGACTCAGAAATTATAATTTCCTACTGTTTTCACCCTTATGTGCTTCCATAAATTATTATGGTTCTTCTCTTTTGCTTACTAGAAGATGAAAATGATCATATGGTAGATTARCCAAACAAAAAAAAGTATTACTTTACAACCATGACTGTGACATATATATAGTATAAAGCAGGWGCTTCCCTACTGAATTCAGTGGCAGTGGAATAAAACAGCAAAATGGAGGCACAGGAACCTTCATTGACTTGTGGGGTGAAAGCTGTGTAAAATCAGTGTAAAACAGATTTGATAAAGGATTTGTTAATGGCTACATGTTCTACCACATGTGGAAYATCAGGCTGTCTTCTCTGAAAAAAGCAGCAATTATCAAGGATGCCTTGGATTCTAAATGGAGCAAAATCTGCCTATGTTGTCATTTGAATATGTTTGGCTTTCCAAAGGCACCTGGGATAGCAGTGAGATCAAAAGCCTCTCGGGTGGGCAGAGAGATTTTGTCTCACAGATGGAAATAAAGTCTGTGCAGGAGAGGCAGTGTGAGGTGGTTAGACATGGCTAGATAAGAGTAACTGAGTCAGTGTGCCCACTCTCCACTGTAAATTAACCTCTAAAACAGGAAAAATCCTCTTCACATATTTTACATGTCTGACAGACTCGTGAGTCTGTGCTGCATCCAGCCAGTCAGGCAGCTTTACGGCTTCCTCCACTCCTGCTGTCACAACCGCATGGCTATCCATTGTGCTGCTGCCAAACAAAACAAATCTAATTTATCTTCTTTGTGGTTAATGGAAATACCTTCTCTTGTTAGGGTTTTGGGAGGTCAGCTGTCCAGTGAGAGTGAGCAGTCCTCTCGACCCTACCACCTCTGGTATGACCCTGGCTGCTCCTCCACTGCCATTGTATTTCCTGATTTCTCAAAGGAGCAATAGGCGACTTGTAAAATGGTCTGTTGGCTTTGAGCTTCTTGGGATGAGACAAGGTGAAGGAGCATGTTCACTGGCCTGCAGAGGACTGCCAAGGAATTCCAGGTATCTATCTCACTGACAGCATAAAACTCTATTCATGGGCAATAAGCCTGTGGCTTAGATAATGTATCAGCCCTTTTCTTGCTAAACATCCTCAGCACTGCTCACTTCAGGTCTGGCGGATGATCACTTTACAGTAACACCACTTGCATTGATTCACTTCCATGCAATGGTCAGGGAATTTCTCAGGAAAATAACCATTTCATGGTCAGTGTAGGAATCGGCTGTGAGCCCTTTGGTCTGGAAGTACACACATTGCTTAAAACTGACAACAGTAGTATTGGAAGAAAAAAGTGAATAGTTAAAATATTCCATTAGTTGTCATATTCCATTAGGCACAGAAGACTCATGTTTACAGTGATTCTCACTGCTCACGTCTCTTAACCTGGCACCGTGTGTGCGATGAGAAGAAATGATGTGCTCAGGTTACAGGAGGTTGCTGAAGGTGCTTCTATGTGCCTTTAAGTTCGTTCAGCCAGAAAATAAAGAGGATTTAACCTACCGAAGAACAGTGTTTGATAGCTTCTCTGATGTGTGGCAGCAAAAAACAGATTGATGGTCTTTACTGCATTTTAAAAAAAATATCTGTGATTTGGGGAAAAAAACCCCAGCAGTCCAAAGATTATGGATATTTTGTAACATTTTGAAGAATCTCTCCTAATCTCAGTGGTTACTTAATATTTATAGAGCCATGAGTGAGCTGATCTTGTGCTGGAAATAGTCCTGCTTAGAGCAGGAGGTTGGACTAAATGTTCTTCAGAGCTCTCTGCCAACAAACATTTCTGGGACTGTGATTTTTTGCTCTCCCAAAGCAGCTCAGAGCTGTGCCTCACAGTCACACAGCGGTTGTGCCAGCTTTCCTGGCTGTGAAGAGGAAATCAAACATTTACTCCTGTAGCCCACAGGGGCATGGGGAGGAGGAGTATATTTACACAGTGGTATGAAAATGTAAACTAGGTGTCACAGGACTATTGCTGAGTAACAGCCTTTGCATTTTGGAGGGACTGTACAAGGAAAATCATTCGTCCCTTCCTTGCTCTGTACAGGGCCCGGAGATAAATATGGTTGAATTATTTATTTGTTTGGGCAAAAAGTGGTTTGCAACCTGAGAAGCTGCTCGGGCACTTTTTCCAGCTGTCCTAAGGCCAACCAGCAGATTACATGAAATAAAGTGGAAGGGATCCTACTGTACAGGGTGAAATGCAGGTCTGGGAGTGAAAAGAGATCCAATTTTAAAGCAAGGTGTGCCATGCACCCACTGTGAGTTTTGGGGAGCTCCTTCAGGCTTTCTTCCCACATGTGTTAGGAGCAGACTGTGGAACACAAGGGATGTTTAAATAACGTTGATAGTGTGATATGCCTGCAAAGATTACTCAAGACTACTTAGAGTAAACAGAACTCAAGTGTTTCTATTCCCACAGGGCCTCCATTAGGAGGGCGGGCCCCTGGGTGATTTCAAGGAGACCACGAAAGTCAGAGCCATGCTGCTTGGCTGCGTTACCTCACCGCATTCGGCTCGGCTCTCTGACCCATGTGGCTTTTAAGGGTGGGCGCAGACTAGAGCTACACTGGAGGTCCAAGAGGAGGAGTATGATGCTGAAAAGTGTATTTCCAATTTTTACCTATTTCAAAACCTTGGACGTTGTTTACAGAGCTCTGAGGACCTCAGAACCTGGTTCCCCCCATAGTTTTTCAAAGTAACTAAACAGGTCTTTGGACTAACATACACTGTTGTCCCATTTGTATTATCATTTGCAGACGAATGTTTCCCCATGTCCACAACTCCAGATGAAGGATATGAGGTTTAGCTCTGCAGGAGACTTCCAGACAAGACAGTGGGATGAGACAGGTGGTTTTTTGAGAGCAATTCTCATTGTTTCCAACAAGGAAATGAAATGAACATTCAGTGGAGGAAAGTTTAGTACTAGGTATGAGGAAACATTGTTCTAATAAATTCCAAYCTTTAAACCCTCCTTGACTCTGCCATTTCTCATGATGGTTGTTTATTGCTTTTTAGACAAAAGGGCAAGCTCATGCCATAAATATGTTCCTGGAGTGTTCTCAGCTATAAGCAAGTTTCTCAGCCTAATTCTGTTCTAGTTCTCTCCTAAAGCAAGATCAGTCACAAGGATGATTATTCCTCTGCACTAAGATTTTCTGAGGAAATATCTACATTTCTACCCGGATTGTTTTTTGCTAGAAGGGGAGAACATCAGCTTCACATACAGAATGACTATAGCAATCTCTTCTTTCATTTCACTCCCCTTATTCTCATTTATGCTGCTTATTGCAACAGCACCCACAGGCCTTAACTGAGGAGAAGTCTCCATGGCACTAGACAGCGTACAAACACAGAGGAAGATACTGAAGAGCTTGCAATCAAATAAAGCAATATTATGGTGCCTTTTCTTTAGCTACAGGAGAAGAGACTAAGGACCCAATTAGATTAAGGTCAGGCTTAGCCCAAATCTACGAGATTACATTTTCAGTCTCTTCCTGACACTCTATCTCTTAGAGAGCACTTGCATTAAATAAACCATATTATGGATTATAAGACAATATCAACTATGTTAATTCAAGTGAAAAAAAAATCAATATGAGAACTAAACAAAACATTGTGTTTGTCTCTGTCTTTTGATAAATCCAGTTATTTGCTTAATCTTTTTTGGGTGTGAAGGTTTTTTGTTCATCACAGGTTTTCCTCATATAGATATTCTTTCAGAAAAATTAAAGTGAACTGGGATCAGCTGAAATGAGGTAGGCCTGTTCTTGGCTCTGATGATGCAGAAATCATAGTGAATATTTTCAGAGTTATATGACTACTATTTTGGCTATATGTGCATCTGACCTGGTATCAACATCATGAAAGCAATCCTAATGATGCATTTTGAACATCACTCATGATCAAAATAGGTTAATGGGATGCAGGACTAGCTGCTCAGATTTCTGCGAGGAAGGCCACACTCTATACTATAATTCACAGTAAACTTGACTTTGAAGAAAGTATCATAAAATCAGGGATGCATGTTTTTCGCACACTTTGCCTATTAAGCATGGCACTGTATAAAAGATGATTATTGGATATGGAGGAAAAAGAATTACCTATTTTATCCCAGAGGTCCCAATAACAGAGAAAAACCTGTTCTGTGTAAGCCAAGTGAAAGATGTGCCATACAGGCATTTTTATTATACACATCCAGTAAAACTAAAGTACACAGAAAGCTAAGTACTAGCAAAACAGAAAATGCCCTGAAGAATCAGTTAAATATATTCCCAGTTACCAGTAGGGACTTTATATTGTGTTCATAAACATTCAAGGTGTTATTAGCAAAATTTTATGTCGATTAGGAAGAAACAAGTTAAGGGACATCTAAAGACACATTCTGAACTTGATATGTAGCAATTAATAAGGCAAGAAAACTGTGTTACGGCAAAAACTCAGGAGAACCAAGAATGAACAAATTCTGCTTTACCCTAATCCTTCCCAAATGAAACTTGAGGCTTTCAGTTTTCTGTTAAATTGCCAGTACTGGGAATAAGGGAACAGCAGTATAAAAGGTCTTTGCTTCATTTGTTGTTAAGGAGTTTAATTAAGCTTTAGCTTTTAATTTATTGCTTGCACATTTAGAGGTCCACCCTGTGCACAAACAGTGATCTCCTTTGGAGGTGATGGAGAGCCAGCAGAGACACATCCTACTCCCCCCTGACTCTCCTCTGTTCCTGTCTGCAGCCTCAACAGCTGCCTGTCTGTCTGTGTCAGATCTTCAGCTGCTCGTGCCACCCTAACTGCCACACATGTGCACAAGCAGAATGGCCACAGCTGTTACAGTCAGGAGTGGAAATACTTTTGACAGCAACATTGAAGAGAACTGCCTAATGTTCCCATCCCTGTCAACGATGACGCAACATGTGTGAACAATTGCAACCCTATGAGTAGGACCTTCAAGACCTTCAGACAATTTGTCATTGCTCCTGTAGGAGATAGATACGACCATCTGCTCCAGCTGGATACACGTAAGTCTATGGGGCCCAATGGGATTCAACCCAGGGTACTAAAAGACCTGGCCGATGTCATTGTGGGACCTCCCTCCATTATTATTCAACAGTCTTGGGAGTCTGGAGTGGTCCCAGTCGACTAGAAGCTGGCAAATGTCCCAATTTTCAAAAAGGGTAAGAAGGAAGACCCTGGTAATTACAGGCCTGTCAGTCTCACTTCAGTGCCTGGTAAAATTACGGAGAAGGTTATTCTGGGAATTATTGAAAAACACTTGAGAGACAATGCAGTCATTGGTCATAGCATGGGTTCACGAGGGGAAACTCCTGCTTAACCAACTTAATTTCCTTTTATGACAATGTCACCCATCTAGTTGACCAAGGCAAGCGAGTAGATGTGATGGTTTTGGATTTTAGCAAAACTTTTGATACTATCTCTCACAGTATCCTTCTGGACAAAATGTCCAGCACACAGCTAGACAAGTCCATAATATGTTGGGTGAACAATTGGCTGACAGGTCGGGCTCAAAGAGTTATAGTAAATGGGGTTATATCAGGCTGGCGGCCAGTCACAAGTGGGGTTCCCCAGGGCTCAGTTTTAGGGCCAGTGCTCTTACATGTTTTTATAAATGATCTGGWCACAGGAATCAAATGTACATTAAGTAAGTTTGCCGATGATATTGAACTAGGAGAAGCTGTGGATTCCCTCGAGGGTAGGGAGGCCTTACAGGGAGATCTGGATAGACTAGAGACCTGGGCAATCACCAACCGTACGAAATTTAACAAGAGCAAGTTCAGGATTCTCCACCTGGGACAGGGTAATCCTGGTTGTACATGCAAATTGGGGGACAAGAGGCTGGAGAGCAGCCCCACGGAAAGAGATCTGGGGGTTTGGGTTAATGGCAAGTTGAATATGAGACAAGTGTGCCCTGGCAGCCAAAAGGGCCAACCGTGTCCTGGGGTGTGTCAAGCACAGCATAGCTAGCTGATTGAGGGAGGTGATTGTCCCACTCTGCACTGCACTGGTGCAGCACCATCTCAAGTACTGTGTACAGTTTTGGGCACCTCAATATAAGAAGGGCATCAAACTGTTAGAGTGTGTCCAGAGGAGGGTGACCAAGATGGTGAAAGACCTTGAGGGCAAGACTTAGGAGGAGCGGCTGAGGTCACTTGGCTTGTTTAGCTTGGAAAAGAGAAGGCTGAGGGGTGCCCTCATGGCAGTGTACACCTTCCTCATGGGGGGCAGTGGAGGGGGAGGTGCTGATCTCCTCTCTCTGGTGACCAGCGACAGGACACAAGGAAATGGAATGAAGCTGCGTCAGGGGAAGTTCAGGTTGGACATTAGGAAAAGGTTCTTCACTGAKAAGAGGATCGTCGGTCTCTGGAACAGGCTCCCCAGGGAAGTGGTCATGGCACCACGCCTGTCAGAGTTCAAGGAGTGTCTGGCTGACGCTCTTAATCATATGGTTTAGTTTTAGGTAGTCTTGCAAGGAGCAGGGAGTTGGACTTGATGATCCTCAGGGGTCCYTTCCAACTCGAGATACTCTGTGATTCTATGATTCTATCTTTCTGTTTGGGAGGCTCGCAGCCCAGTTCTGCCTGCAAGAGGTGCTCAGGGAGCAGTGATGGGCACGAGGCAGATCGGAGGAGGAAATGCTTCCCTGACACCCAGAGAACAGACTCCCTGAAGTTTCAGTCTGAAAGACAGGGGGATGGCTGTCTTGGTCTCTACACTGTCCTGTCCTCTTCTCCTAAGCCTAGTGCCACCTGCGAGCAGGCTGCTTGCAGACTCTCCTGTGAGTACTTCAGTCAGCAAGAGGTAGGTGAGGCAGGTGGAGGGAGAAGCAGCCTATTCTTGCAAAGAAGAGGACAGAGCAGGACTGATGTGGTGGCAGGATCCTGACAGCCATGTTGGGGAAAGGAGGTACTGTGGGATCTCTACCTTCCCCGAGGCAATAGCAGCAATATCTGGTGGCCTTGAGAATATCTGCCCCTGTGTTACCTCGACCCCTACACGGTCCTCAGGGCAGATACCTCTCACACTGCCTCCTTGAAGATCTGCTGGTGCCCCTTGAGCTTCCTCCAGCCTTCCATAGTGTTTGCAGCTGCTGTCACTGCTGCCCATATTGGAGAAATACAAGGGACAAAGGGAAGCATGGCTAGGCAGGCAAAGAGGTGAGGGTATAATATGCATGGGAATGGGCTACAGGTTACACTGCCGAAGCAGGGGAACATGGGGCCCAAATATTTTGTTTGTTCCTTGGCCAAAGAAAGCTCTTGACTGTGATGAGTTGTCTAGATATGTGCTATGAGGTTGAAGGGGGAAACTAGCTCCCAAAATGCCCTGCTAGACTTGTGCATGTCCTACTCCTACCATTCCCTCAACGTCCCATTTCCAAATGTCCTATCTCCATGCCCACAGGGAGTGTGTTGGACTATAGCTCTCAGAGTTGTCGCAGATACCTCTGCCTTTGGATGCTAAGGCTATGTTTGGAGAAACGTAGGGTGACTTTACTTTAGGTTTCTGTGTGTAACTATCTAACAGCTGGTTTAGATCTTGTTTTCATGATGGCCCTCACTGGAATTTTTGGAGTGACATGACTCAGCAAATACTGATTTTTTTCTTGTGTACACCAATAAATAAAGCAATATCAAGTTTCACCAGGGAGTTAACTTTCTGCTAAAGTCAGTAACACCTCTGAATCTGTTCCAGTTTTGTTACTGGATTCGCTTCCTAGATAGCTCTTTAAAAAGGTGTAGGAGAAAAGAGAGGACAATGTTGTCAGTCACATTGCACTAGTGTTGGGAATAATACTCTCATTAGATTTTTTTTTCCATAATTTTATTCTTCAGTTCAAGGTTTACTTTTTTAATAGAAATTACTTGCACAATCAGGAGGATGTTAACATCCTACATGTCTTCATATAATGTCAAAGTGCCTGGCTGATTAATTGTTGTGGAAGAGTCAGCTCAAAGCTAATCAGTAGGTAACAAGGAATTTCATTCATTTGCAGGAAAATGTCACAGTAAGCTTTAATTAAACAGGAGGTCAATGAATAGCTGCTAATTTCCCCACTCCAATTTTTTTCAGTGTTTGTCTGCAAACCTAATATTTAGCTGATATAGACATTCTATCTAAAAAACATATTGTGAATTGTGATGTGAATCACAAAATTATAGGAAACTTCATGGATAGGATGTATATTCATCATGTATGTATGTATATGTGGTGTGAATATACAACCAACTGAATGATTAGGTGTAAGGCAGTCATTATGATGCTGATCTTCTGTGTGTTGGGCAGCCTGACCTGAGATCAATACGGAAACTAGAAGCCAAATCCAAACCTGAACACAAGTACCCCTGGTTTAGGTAGAGTTCTTGGTGTACAATCTAAGGTCCCAGATTCAACACCTGTTTTTTACAGCAAGAATGAGTTGCCTCAGGACAGCAATACGAAAATCTGTGCATTGAATAGGCAGCTGCCCAGAGCTGATCAGCAGGAAAGGCTGAGGATGGGGCTGTGCTGGATCACCCCACCTTTCTGGTGTTAAACACCAGCCTCTGGTATCTAAAGTGGCTATACAGTCCAAGATCTTCCTCCGTGTAGAATGCAGACCATAGCATTATCTTCTGAGGAAACGCCTACAGCTATTCTTTGAAAGCACTAAAGCAGACCAGCAGCACGTACACCCATCTTTTCTATAACAGGAGCCTGCCTGGGGTATTCGTCCTGTTAGTGGACCCAAAGCACTCAAACCTGCTCTCCTGCACCTGAGAAGGATGTTCTACAGCAGTCTGTGAGACTGCCTTGGCCAGGGTATTTTCTATACACCTGCTAGTGCTTGTTGTGCTGCTGAGCAAACGGCTTAAGGGGTCCAGAAAGGAATATTCACGAGGAACCCAGGGATCCTCTGCAGGGACATGCTGAATCCTACAGGTGCTTAAACTAACTCAGAAAATATTTTGGTTTTAAATAAAGGTCTACAAGTAGGTGCTAGTGGTGATTTTCAGGTACCCCTTATGCACTACAGCTACTGACTTCTGCATGTAAAGTCTGCATGTAAAAAGCAGCATCCAGGGCTCCCCCTTCTCATATGGGCGCCTCAGGTGTCTGAATTACCCTTCTTTTGGCCTTTTCTTTCTGTGACCTACCATCATCAGCTCTTACCTTATTGAGTGTATTGCCCTTTGGGGACCCCATTCTCAGACACTGAATCGTCCTTGCAAACTTATCTTGGCTCCATGAACCCAGTGTACTGGTCTGGAGTCTACCTGGGGAGCAGGGGGAAACCATTTAGAACTGCTTGTGAAAGCAAAATTAAAATATTCATGTAGTTTTGGCTGAAGCTGCCAAATTTGAGACAAATTCACTAATTATTCTGCTCTACCCAAAACTGCATGTTTTCATAAGTAAAATGTTCTTTCGACCATGTTCCACTGTTTGTTTTTTTCCTGGCAAGCCCATGGAAATGAATAAGATTGGTTCTGAAGTATGATGCTTACAGCCTAAAGCAGAACAAAACACCCACTGCCACTTATCGTCTAGAGATTTTTGGAAGGGGGGGGAGATCAAATGGGAGGAAGGTGGTGAAGATCCTGTCAATCAGTTGACATCTGATAGAAAAGGAGATTAAATGTTAAGAATCAAAGGGCAAGGTTGTAACATGTTTATTTTGCATGCTGATTTATTATGTTTTTTTTGTTAAAAAAGAGACATACCATAAATTGGAGAGATGTTTCTAGTTTTAATAACGTATAGAAAACTGGACCAGTATCACCATTGTACAGTGTATCATCTTAACACAAAGCAATAACTTCTAGCACAGGGATGCAAAAGATGATAGCTTAGAAAAAGAAAAAATACACAAGACTTTGTCTCTTGTAAGATCTGAAGTACAAAAATCTTTTTAAGAGTCTCATGAGGGCAAAGATTCAGAAGAATTTACTTAAGGTCATCCTGTGTACAATAAAGTGTCTGAGTTCACAATGCTACATTCTTTCTAAGAGCTAAACTAACAGAATCTGTGAGGAAAGCTGGAATAGTTTGTCAGAGCTGCCAGTGGAGCAAAGAGCAGCTAGCGGGAGGGGAGCATCTACCAGATCAGAGGTCGCTAAGAATGGCAGCATCAAGAACTGGTAATCCTGGCAAAGGATTACAGGCTAATATAAAAATTCAGGATGATTATAACTAGGGCCCTTGACTCTGGGTGATCAAATCAAATGCAAACAATTTTCTCTATGTTAGAGGCTTAAAAAAAATGGGAAGGTGCTGATAATTTTGATATAAAACCAAACTTACCTTTCCATATTCAGGTTTATTTAAAATTCAAAATGGGTCTGCTGAAATAGCAGTGATCTGTGAAGGAATCAGGTCTGAGTTTTGCCAAGAAGCTTGTATTCATTAAAGACCTTACAGTGGAAGATTTAGCTGCACGTCTCTACCTTTTGACATTTTTCAGTAAATAACCTTTGATAGTAAAAACTAGTCCAGGTGCTAGGAAAATTTAATAAATGAATGAATACAAAATGACTCTATTTGAATGGATGTGGTCATTTTCCCAAACTGCTCTACTGTAGCAATTCTTGTAGATATGAATCATCTTGGTAGATGGGCACTAACCGATGTATTTTTAAAAGATGCAAGGGCATTCAGCTATTCAGAAAGCACTGTGAAGCAATGAAAAAAAACCAACAGTATCTGCCAGCTACGGGATTCCTCACTACCATCTTCAGCTACTTTTACTATGAAAGTGTCAGTAATCTAAGTGGACACTCAAGCAGAGAAATCAACACTATAGACTTAAGTATGTTTCATGGACTGTTCCCAAGCAAAGATTTTTAATCCCTCTCTACACATAGAAATCAGGAAAAGATAACTCTATATGATCACACAGTAGCAAAAAATAGGACCAACTCCACTGAAAAAAGGGTGTAAGTTAAGGGAGAGTAAATACCTGCCCCTTGTATTTACTAGTCTTAAATTAGCGTCTTACATCAACTCTTAAGCAACTGAAAAATAGGGAAATGTTACAGTCCACAAATACAACATATACATACAACATAACTCAGAGCGTAAGTATGTTTTGTTTGTTTACAATAGGTCTATAGCATCACTTTCCCGACAAGACCAGTGAGGACTTTGTAGAAGTGTTGATAAGGTAGAAATGAAGAAAATGTGGTTATCCTCCATGCAAGGTATAGATTTCCAGAGGCTGAATATGCTGGTGATAATTGAGGAAGCAATCTGACTACCTTTTTTTTTTTTTTTTACAAATAAATTAATTTGAAAATTAGTGCTTTTAAATGACACAGGGACTTTCACCTCTACCTCAGTGGTACAGAGTTGCAAAAAACAGCTGTTGAGACCCAGCGCATGCAGAGGTTGGGCATGTCCACCAGAGGAAGAGCATCAGCTGGCACACCTCTTCTGCAAGAAGAGATTCACCAAGGTCAAGGGGCAGTCTGGGGAAATTTGCATGGAAGCTGCCTCTCTTGCCACCCTTCTAGAGAAGACAACTGAAATCCTTATGATCGTCAACATATTACCTCTTTCTGGGAAGTTCCCTCTTTCATTATCATTTATACCCTTCTCTTGGTCTAGATGATGCCACTCCGGCTTTGCAGCATTCATTCATAGATTCTTCCAATGGAAAACCCATTATTAACCCCAAAATTATTGAGCCATTTCTTCTCCAGGAACTGAACAATCCCTTCTATTATATTTCTAAAACCCCTGAAATCCTGTAGCTAAACTGTTAACTTTGAGGTACGGCAGCTGAATTTTACTACCGCACCACAAGTCTCAGGATAACAATCCCCAAGTCTTTCGAGAGGGATGCCTGCCTGGTGAAGTCACTTGAGAACACCGCCAGAGCAAGAAGCGAGAGCAGCTTGTGCAAATGTGTCCTCGCTTGTGAAATATCCCCTCTGCCCTTCAGACTCCAGTTCTGCTACAGCACACGGAGCTTCAGTTCCTGGCTGGAAATACATCGGGAATCCCATCAGCTGCAAAAACTTGCTTTAGTCTAAAAGTGAGGGCAACCTGCACTGAGGAGAGACAGAGATCTTTAGCTAGTGTAAAGCATTCAATGGCTCCATACTGAATTGCCTTCACTGAAAATTTGGCACATTTTTAACTTTCAAGAAAAAATAACAGGGAAAAAGGCCCAATGAAACTCAAAAAATTGTAGAGACATTGAATAATAATAATAAATGGGAAGGGAGAAGATGTAAAAGAGGAAAACTAAATTCTAGATGTTTTGCCAGTGGTGACTTCCCTCCCCCTCCCTGCCCTTTGCTCCCCACACACAGGCTCAAACACACTCCTCTCCACTTTCCCCAGGAGGGGAACAGATTTTGCAACACTTCCCTGCTGTGGTGAGCTCTTACTGACACAAATGGTCCCACTAACATCTCACAGATACAGAGAAAATTTACACAATCAAGGGAACAGGAGAGACAAATCAGTTGAGCTAACAAATGTTTGGGACCATTGCATTTCTTTGCTCTGAGTGCATGTGTGAAAATTATGAGCAGCCTTGCGCTCTTCTCCTTGTCTGACATTTTGAACCATGAACCCTTTGCTCACTATGGCACATCCTCAAGGGGAGTGAGAGGTAACTAATACTCCTCCCCAACCAGTGTCTGACATCCCTCCTGGGGTTGTGGGCAATGGGTTTCAGTTCCCATGTTCACCTTGTTTCTGAACAATTTTCTGAACAGGGCTTTGATGGCTCTCTGGACTCTGTATCTCCATAGGTGACTCCAAGTCTCCGTAGGTGAAGTGCCACCTGACACAACCGGTGTGATGAGAATCACTAGACAATCTAGTAGACAACCCATAGAATACGGGTTTAAAGCTTCGGGGGGTTTTGATGCAGAAACCTGACAAAACTTATCATAGACAAATAGAAAAAAATGCCCTTTTTTTCTTCTGATCCACGTAGTCACATGATGTAATGCAACCAAAGACGTGTGGTGACCACAAGACCAGATGAACACTGTTGCTTTGGTAAAGAATTTAAGGTAGCCTTCCTGGTAAAAACCAACAAGCCCAAACCAAACGAAATCATCAAAGAGGAACTTCATAATTTTCTGTTAGCTTATTCATAAACAAGGAAATAAGCAAATGGATTGAACAGCCTGCTAACCTGCTAAACTCCCAGAAATTTGAAGAAGTATCTCTGTAGCTGCTGATAATAACATTATTCACAAATATTTATTGTTTTAAAATTGAGTTTATTCAGCTAAGCATTAACTTTGTGATATAATGGTATATGTATTTGCTCCAGTTTCTGAGCCATACATTTTCCCAAGGGTACCCTGTTTAAGAAGGGACTGTGTAATAAATAGCTATGACTTCCCCAAACTATTTCTCAAAAATTTTAGTAGTTACATTTACTCAAAGTTTGCTATAAGGAAGGCAATGCAAAGAAAAAGTCTTGTAGCCTAAGCCATTTTGTTTCCTAATCATTTAGTGAAGTGAAAGTGAGGGGTTTTTTGTTATGAAGGAAGCTGGAAACTATCACATGCTCTTCCCAGACGTATAATAACTCTCTCCTGCCAGAGAGTCCTGGCACTTCAGCTCATGAGAACCTGCAGTGGGATTTCCAGAGGTTTAAAGATTCAGTTTTCCCCAATAAGCTCAACGAAGTCTTTCCCAAATTCTCTGAATTCTGCAAATAGATAAAACTAATGTGCTAATCTCATCATCCCCAATCCCCCAAAGATTTTTGGTATTTCCTGTATTTTACTGGACTGGAAATATTGTCACGGCAGCTTCCATCAGAGTTTTCAACCACATCTATGCCCAGCTCTTGCTGCAACTATGAAATGTAGGATAGCAAAGTGACATTTTCCTCATTTTGGAAATTATTCACTCTGATACTTGCATTCTTCAAAACTCAAAATAGATTTGGTTCAGGCTCACATAAAAGATTGGACTGAAATTTTGGAAAGCTCTTAGCCAAAGCTGAGCTTTACCTTGTCCCTTTGCAGCTGAACGAAGGTAACTCAGACCAGGGAAAGGCTGGTGTACGCTGCTCAGTGACAGATGTGGGCTGCGGCTGGGGCCACTGTCTGCACACAGTGCAGGGGGATGTCCTCTCCTCTGGTCGGGATGCTTCACAGTGTGGGAACTTAGCTCCTCAGGACACCATGGAGAGGACAACCTCTTCCTGAAAGGCAGTGGCTTGGAAGTGTGAAGACATTTCTTTCAAAATCAAGACCCCACTTCTCCTTGTTTCGTGGATTTATCACTATCAGACTGATATGGCTATGTCTTTAGCTCTGCAGCTGGAGATGTACTTGATAATACCCACAAAGTAGGTGGTTGGGGTAGGAATTCTTTCCAAGGATTGAAAGCAACAACATGAAAATCCTTTATCCCAAAGTATCCTCTCCTAGCCTTAATTTCTGTCCTCTTCAAGTCAGAGATTTCCACAATATTTTTTTTTAAACACTATTAAACTGTTTTTGTTACATCTGCACATAATTATGTTTTTAAAGCTGCAGGATTCAATCCTTGGTTTCTCTGTTAGAGATACAGAAGGTCTGTTTTTCATTTCTTTGCTGCATCTAGTACCTTATAGACATCAATCACATCTCTCACCACTTGCTATGTAATTCGGAGGAGATATGGTACATCCTTATCCATCTTTGTGGCATGATGCTAACATAACTTGCATTACGCAAATGCAAAGAAAACCATGACAGGGTTTGACACTGACAAGAACCAGTCATTCTACATCAAAGAGTTGATGCAAAACTTTCAGATCCAAATAATTTCATTTCTTTTGCTCTAGTTCATCCACTCTAAAGAGATAAAAGCAGTCCTTTAGGCTGACTGTAAGTATCAGAAACAACAGAAGGAACAGTTTTTCAGCCTACTTAGGTGGTCACAAAAGGATGTGGATTGTTGCGTAGAAATTAAAAAACTGATAACTAGTAGTTGTGATCTACAAAAAGTCTAAGCCTTAAGGGATTAGTCTTGTGGTTCTTACACACCCAATGTTCTTCTGTATGGGGAACCAGTGATAGGTGCATAGGCTGCATCTGCACGGCGATACCTGTATCTGGGCTGGGTAATCGTGGAGGCTTCCTTGAAAAGCTTCGCTTAATTCAGGTTACATATAGATCTCAGTTGCCCTCACAGCAAGAGATGCCGATTCTCTTTGTAGATGAAGCCATGACAACTTTATTGCGCTGCGATGTTACTGAAAGTATAGACRATATACATGGAAGTGCTAAAATACCGTTGCAGTCCTTCTAGGACAGTCTGCAATCCCGTACCTGCTCATCCTGACCACCCAAGTCAGGGAACTGCAGGGTCACAGCCAGTCTTGAGCTCTTCTCCTTGTCTGACATTTTGAACCATGAACCCTTTGCTCACTATGGCACATCCTCAAGGGGAGTGAGAGGTAACTAATACTGCTCCCCAACCAGTGTCCAACATCCCTCCTGGGGATGTGGGCAGTGGGTTTCAGTTCCCGTAGACCAAGACCAGAGCTGAAGCTGGATCTTCCCCACTGCAAAATGAAGGCTCTAAGGCTTTGCTCTGTTACAAAACGTTAAAGACACTGTGACCATTTTTTTATATGAGCCCTTCTTGGGTTTTAGAGCAAAGGTACTGCCCTGGGAGCAGATTTTCAGCTCATGATCCCAGGTAATCAGAGCTCCTGGCCTGGAGCAGGCAGGTGCTCTCAGCAGCCACAGGGCTGCATATGCTGGTTTATTGGGGCCTGGCCTCTAGGTTTGGGGTTTAGCTTTAAAGAAAAAAAGACCTAAAGGTTCAGGACTGCAACATATATTTGAATCTTTAGGTTTTTAGTTACTGTAGCTAAAGGTATTCACAATAATTATTTTCATGCAGACCTCACATTGAAATCAGCGTTGCGTTCCGAGCTTATATCAACAGACAGTCCCTTCCCATTTCCTGTACTTTTTTCTTGTGATAAAACAGCTTTTGAAAGCACATTTTGACACGTAACCCTAGAATACACGAGTGTAATACTGTTTCAGAAGACTGGCCCAAGTATCAGTATTGACAATCTCCGATTCCTTTAAATTTGGCCCTGTAAAATTCTGAAGAAAAGCATGGGGTTTTTTTGCTTGGGATCATTTCATGTCTTTTGCTTTAAGTAATACCTAAGCCAAGAAACTGCTGCAACAGGAAGCTGAGAACTTCAGGGACGTGTCTCGTTATTCATTGTGATGCCTTACCGTAAATAATTAACATATTTTAATGGCTTAAAAAGAATGCAAAAGCATCAGTTTTCATTCATCTATAATAAAAAAGGAGGAGTAGGACTGAGCTGACAGGAGGATATGAGATAGTATGAATTAAAGTTAATAAATAATGCCTACAGTGTTAGTCATCAGTTTTGCCTTGCACATCCCATATGCTTCACACTGCAATGTCTTACAACTATTTTGAAATGAGCTTGTCTTGTGTGGAAAAAAACATGGATCTTATTTAAGCAGATCTTCAGAAGAACTCACTTCAGATGGGAATTAAATAGAGGGAAATAAATCTAAACATATTTTCTCTCACAGTTTCTTTTTCTATTTTTATTTAATGTGATATGATTCATAAATATTTGATGGGCTATGGCTCAGTAAATGTCATTTTCTTGGCTCTGGGGGGAACTTCAACTTTGAGTGTTGATCAAAATGATATATAGTCTCTCTGGAACAAGTAGGACAAGTACTATGTATCTGAAGGCCAGATTCTAGGTCTGTCAAAATAAATCGCAAAACCTCAATTGTATTCCAAGATTAAAAGGGTCAAGCTGTTGGGGAAAGCTAGGCCCAAATTTTAGCAGTGCTGCTATACTAGCAGATCTTTTCTGACTTTTCTTTAGCTCGTCACTTGCTGATAGAGCTGTAAGTTTAAGCAATAAGTTCTGTAAACTATAAAGGTGTGTCTTACATTACGAAAAAGACTTAAAGTGACTATAGCATTTTTCACTGATGTTTTAAAACTTCCTCCTGCCTAAGACACAAAATTCTTTCCTTCTGACCTCAGTGACTTGCTGACAATGAACTAGGGCAAGCCTCCTTCCGTGGCTTCATTCCTTTCCCTGGCCCATGCTCAAAAGGTGAGAAGCAGCTCTGACTTGAATGAGGAGACAGGCATGAACTGCATGCATTTTATCAAGCCCTTTGTGATTTTTGGTGGGCTGTGCAGCAAGCATTGAACAGCGGCAGCTGGAATTGAGAGGGTGGAGGCTGATGCGGTCTGT
Organism: Phoebastria nigripes; assembly: GCA_035582835.1. Taxonomy (NCBI): domain Eukaryota; kingdom Metazoa; phylum Chordata; class Aves; order Procellariiformes; family Diomedeidae; genus Phoebastria; species Phoebastria nigripes. The sequence continues at coordinate 468,736 of JAYKAV010000267.1, forward strand.
TTCCAGAGTTTCATGATGAACCACTCCACCTCTCTGTGGAGTTCAGTCAGACAACAGAGGAAGACGCAAGAAGATGCATTTGTTGCCTTTTTTGTTGCCTTCTTGTGCTAACTTGTAAACCTCATCTCCTCCCCTCCCAAGAGGAACACAAGTACTGTGGCATAGGACAAGCAGATTACTTGGGCAACAGGCAGCTGGGCAGCCTTCCCAAATAGAAATTCTTGGTTGTCAGTGGAAATGTTTTTGACTCAAAGTTTTCAGTTTCCAAAATAACAGAGCACTGATGAAGCATTTTCCCATACAACTATGGCTGTCTCACTAAGGTAAACAAGACCAGAATTCAGCAAAAGCAGAGGAAGAATAATAATGTTAGAGATATCAGCTACCATCCTACACACTTAAATATGATTTTTCTTTGATGATATTTGTTGGCATTCATTTTATGAGCAATGAGAGCAATTAGCAATGGAAAAGATCTATTTTGAGGCATCTCATCTGGCTCCTTAAGACATGAAGTTGTCCCTACAAATGGGTGATTACTACAAAAATGTTTTGATTCATGCTTCCTGGGAACTGTAGCTGATACCCTGATACCATTGGAAGTGCTGGTGCTTGCATTTTCTTTCTACAAAAAGATTCTCAAACCAGTTGTCCTGTCATACTTGTAGATGAGAATTTTAACAACTTCACCCTGAGCAGATGTTAAATCTAGGGCCCTCCATTCCTTCCTAGATGAACCTTTCAATTACTTGACTATTATCTTAATGAGAAGTAAACAAGAAGTGGACACCAAAAGCACTTCTCCTTTTGCAAGTACTGTAAAAAAAAAAAGATGATGACTGCCCTCAATACATTTTGTAGGGAGCCTGATCCCATTGGTGCATCTCAGGTGCCGCCTGGGAAACCTGCCTGAGTTTGGACCCATGGGGAGCTCTGTGGGAAGGAGGCCAAGTTTGGGATGTGGCTGGGATTAGGCATGGTGGTGGTGCCAGCCACCTCAGCCCTGTCAAGATGCAGGGCAGTTCTGGACATGCTCAGAGGAGCTACAGATGCTGAGTGGGTTGGTTGTAAAATCACAGGTTAGGGCTATGGCACTTAAATTTTGCTGAAATGGCAGTTTAGAGCCATGAAGCTTTCAGGGAGTGGTGGGGAAGGAAAAGAAAAGGAAGATTTAACCCTGGTTTTCTATAGCTTTGGTTAGCCAAAGACTAGACTATCAAAATGTATTGGTTGTTTTGCTTGGCTTTATAAAAAAATACCAGTTGGATTGGTACATGCCTGCCAAATTCCTTATGAACAGGCGATGACATGAGTTGATTTGGAAAGCTTTGTATTAAAGGAAAGTGATTTTTCAAAAATAATTTCCGTATGATCTACTTATAGTATTTCACATACTTTTCATCTAAAACTGTTTATGACCACTTTAATCCTAATGTTTTTAAGCATCTATTGAGCAGTGCAGTGCATATCTTTGTCTATTTCAGATCAAGTTTTTAACCCAGCCTCTGGGACCAGACAAAGGCCATTTCCATCCACTCTTGCCTTTGGCAGCAGACAAATAAGTCAGTATTTTAGAAGAATGTGATAAGCTCCAGAAGTTGCTTTTGTTCAGTCATTAATGCCTCAGGAGAAAATTTTTATCCCTGGAAGCACAGAGAGAGACAGTTGTAACTAGATTAAGAAGGATGTCATTAGTATTGATTAAGTGCACAATATTTTTTGAATTGTCTGTTTAGCTTTTGTACAACGGGACCTTACATAAGAATGCACTTCGGGGTATCAGACAACTGGTAAACAGAACCGTCCTTTCAGCTTTCAACATCCGTTTCATGTTTCATTATCCACTGCTGTCCTAAGCAAACTAAACGATCCCTTCTACTCACTTCACCTGGAAGTCCCCTGTGGCTGGTTTTGTTCTTTTTGGTGAGCTGAGCTCTGAGTTTTGGGTGGCATTAGCAGGTGACGCAGAGCAATTGCAGCCCCCTTACACAATTCTGTGATGACACCAGCCAAGCATTGCCTTTACAGCCAGCATCAGTAACGCAGCATGGAGAATGACAGCCTTTTCACCAGTCCAGCCTTCTCACACAAAGCAGAAGAATGAGAACAATAAAAGGAGCTCTAAAATCCCACCTCTTACAAGAAGGATATGGTAGTGCAAGCCATATGGAAGGCTGCCATGAGCCATCCTTGCAGTGAAGACCTCTCAAGCCAGGCAAAGGTTATGTGCAGTGTATCCTGGGGCCAAGGCATGTCAGAGGCAGGATCAATTCATACGACACTGCAGAAGCCCTGGACTGTCTTGAAGCCTATAAGACAATGTAAGGAGACAGCACAGTCACAGTTAGGAGAGAGAAAAGATGGTTAAAGCATGTTAGCTATGCGAAATACATACAAAACTTTTCCAAAGAAGGACATCAGTGATATAACTAAGGAAACAACTAGGGGGAAAAAAGTACAAGACCTAAATGACTGATGATAATCTCTCATCTAAGAGGGGTTTGGATCAGATCATCAGAAGGTACTACTTGGAAGGGATCTCCGTGATCAGTGGCACAGCATAGACTAACATCAGCAGAAAGGCTAATTTCACATGTAGACTGTACAAATGCCCCAAGTATGGCCATGAAAGGGGGTGTGAGTTGCCTTGCAGCTGCTAAGGGGTAATAGCATAAGCAATATCTTAGAAATAGAAGTTATGCTGTGCATTCGTACCCCAGCATATTTCACACATTGGCTTTATTGGACTTTCATGTGCAAGGGAGCCCTGTTATAAGGGACGTCCCCTCACCTGGCTGTCAGAAGCATGTAAGATCTTTATTTCTTCCAAGGCCAAAGCCACGATCAAAGGGCATGCTGTACTATTAAAAGAAATTAGCTGAGAAGAAGGAAAGAACAGGCAAGCTGAAGCTAATGCATTTCTGGCAGAGAGGCACCATGAGGGTTGGGGAGGGGTTGCCCATCTCCTCTGTACCAGAGGTAGCAGTCCGAGAGATGGGGAATTTATCCCAAACTTGCAAGTAAATCATAATGTTAAGCTAAGGCACAGATGTATGGGCCTTTTGCTGTTTTCTGCTTGATGGTAATCTTCAGGAGAAAAAAAAAAAAAATCTGTTTAAAAAAGTTGTGGAGTTATTTTAAGCAGTTGCTGGTCGTGGGAACACAGAGAAGAAGGGTTTACAAGAGACCTACCTGGCTGGAGACACTGTCCTGGTTAGTAATCAGGGATGGGTGAAAATGAGAGGCTTTGGGGATCCCCTCAGATGAAAGGAAAGAACAGCAAAACCTTCAGTGCCCCAACTCTGTGGCAGGCATGCCAGTGGAGCAAGTGCTTTGCTCAGTGGCATATGAGGACACTGTAAGTTTACTGCTTATGAAGAGATACCGGAACAAAATTTCTAGTTCAGACCTGCTCCCAGATTGTGTATTCAAGCCCAAAGGTATTATTTAGTTTAATTACATAAATTGTTTTGTAAAACAGAACATGAGAAGTGGTATACAAGTGAATGACAGAACAGAGTATGAATGACCATGTTGTTTTGATGGATTAAGAGAAAAGGAAAGTTTATTTTGGATAACACTTTGAGAAGAGCTATCCCTCAATTTCAGGCAAACAAGGAAGGATGTGACTGCATCTTATTTGGGTGTTCTTTTGAAAAACAGTCTCAGGTTTACAGACTTAATCTGGATCCCAGGAAAGGTAGTGCTATGATTCCTACCCTTAACCATGTGCTTAGGAGAAGTTCCCAGGTCAGCACTACGGCGTATGGTGGAGGAATATACATTAGTGTGCCAAAGATTATTTTCAGACCTCACATATTAATTTTGCCTAGTGAATTGTCATGAACTCTGGAGAAGTGCTTTATCTCAGCAGAGTTGCTAAATGTCTATTACAGAACATGGAGTCTTCTTTTAGCTGCTTTATTTTAATATATGATTTTTAAGGGGAGACCAGAAATGTCAAGACTTTAATTCCCCAGGTGCCCCTCTTCAATCATGTTATGTCAAGTTCATATCAAGCTTGGAAGGTGCACTGCTTACAATTTCAGTTCTGGGATTAGTATGTTGAAAGCCTTGATCTCCAGCACTTTTAAAAACAGAATCTTGAAGAGTGGAGGAGTTGATAAAAATAACCTTTTGGGCTGTCCCAAACGTCCCCCAAGAGGAGATGGTTATAGGAAAGGTCTAGGTCCATATTCAGATGAATCATAAATTATACACTGTATTTATTAGTTAGAGAGGGAGAAATGCAGAAAAATGTAACCTCTTGACCCTTCCTTCCCCAAACAGCTAAAGTTCTCAAGAAAACATGAACTATTATAAATATTGGTAACTCCCCTTAAAGCTTAATTTGCTGCTGAAAATCCTATTACAGAACTTGCTTTTCATGCATGAAAGAGAGTATATGGCAATTGGAAATCAGGACTTGAGGGAACGTATTTGTTAGTGTGCAAGACAATTCTTGCTATAGAGGATCACACTCAGAGGTGGGAGAAATGGCTTAATTTTGAATCTGGATGCTGACCCAAGAAATGGAGTAGCAAGTTATTATCAGCAGTAAAGTACAAAGAAAGAATGTATCCTCTTCCAACCTTTGGATTTCATTCTGAGTTCATAAAAGCAGCATGGTGGGAGAGGAGTGGAGGCAGGGAATATCAGTTTTGATGTAGTACTGTTTTAAATCAAATTGAACTGTGCAGTACGGATTACATTTACAGCCAAGGTGAAGCCTCAAGTTAGAATTAATATTACTCTTAATGACTGTTCTCATATATACATAAAAATCAAAGAAAAAATTCACAGCAGGCAGATGAGGGTACAAGTTCTGGGATGACATCCCTGACAACTTGACGTGATGCTGGCAGTTGACAACGTGCTGCAAGCATGCCCAGACAAATGGGGAAAGATTTCCCCTACACAGGTGGCACTAGCACGAGGGCAGCAATGTGAACTGTTGACATTTTGGAGGACATTTCTCAGAGCACTTGAACTGGCAGCATGTAGGCTGCCTGTTTATGAACTACAGATCTTACTAATAGGGAGGAACTTGGCTTAACGCAGGACTGGTAGAGTTTCTTCAAACAAAGCTAGCCATGTAACACATGCCAGATGCCAGACTATAAACATGTACATATTTCATCCAGATCATTTTATAGCTTAAAAATATATGCTCCCCCTCAACATTCTGCATTTTTTCATTCAGACACTGCATATGCTTCCCCCACTACATTTTCCATCTGTACATTTACCTTACTTACTTGTCTCTGTATAATCTTGTATTCAGTCAGCATTAGTGTTACACTAGTGAAGTTGGCTGTATCTCTGTTCTTACCATCATATGAAAGTATTTCCTTCTAATGAATATAGAAATCAAATTAACTGCTTTCCAGATCAGCTCTGTCCTTCTTCTGTAGCAAGTTACAGGTATAGCACAGAGAGTTGTTATCTGACACGTAAAAACGCTCAGATGCTTGCTTTCTCAATGAACTAACCCCTTCAAAAACACAGCGAGTCACCCCGTTAACTAAAGTGTCACATTTCTTGGAAGTAATATAGTCATACATCTCTTGGAGAAGTAGATTCTGTCAGCCTGCTATCAATTCACTATTTCCTATATAGTTAAAGATATTTTAAGCATTCTTAGAAAGAAACTGTTGGGAAAAATTATTTAATAAGTGGTCATTCAATACAAATAAAATGGAAAGCTACCAGTATGCATTTATTATTGTTTGGAATAACTTAACTTGCCAAAGGAGTTGGCAAAGAACTTGAGCAATATTTGTCTTTAGGGAGTAATGCATAATAAAGCCATTCCACATTTTTCATTGCTTGGCTTTTTTTTTTTTTTTTTTTAATTGGAAATGCTCAAATGTAAACTTCTCATAATATTTAGTCCTAACTTTATATTGCTGAGGCTGAGATGCAGGTTGATACTCCAAAAGATATAGCCAAATATGAACCTGATAAATGTTATTGAAAGTACTTTGATTTAAAATATTTTTGAAGCTGGAAATGATGATTCATATCTTTGTTGTAGACCCAAAATTATGACTACAACGGTCTTTGGATTCAATGGTGGGAAGAAAGTATCCCATTACTTTGCATATCTTTTTCTGTAGATTCCAGTGGAGAAACTTCACATTTCTTCTCCCATGATGGAAAATCACTGCTTTCAAGTATTAAAATACCAGGCGCATAGATCTCGGAATACAAGAAGTTTACCCTAATCCGAAGAACGATCCATAGACATGTGGAAACCAGCACTTAAAGCTTTCAGAGAAAATATCCTGGAGCCATTTTTAGCTGATGAATAACAGCACATAGATTAGAAATCTCTTTAGAAAGTAATCCAATCAAATAAGTCTAACTTGCAGGAGCAGAGATGGACACAAGCCACAGAGTGAAAGGAAGGAGTTAACTTCATGGCTCATGACTAACAATGAGCCACTCAATTCTGAATCCAAACATAGATTTTAAGTCCCAATTTCAGATGTTCAAAGTAGAGATTTTTGTTCAGGTACACTGGTAATGTAAATAATGTTCCTGAATTATCTTACTTGCTAGGCTTTTACTGGGGGGAGGTTTATATTGCTCAGCCTGTTCTTACCTGGTAAGTCTCTCCTTTCAGTCAGCCACAGCTGGGGACCTGCAGATGGACAGCCAGTTTGAGGGGACCAATGTGCTGGAGGGAATGCACAGGGGAATGTGCGGTGTACAATACTGCACTTTCTGTGGGAAGCCCCTATAGGTGTTTTCAGTTTAATGCATTTAGTATTTAGGCAATCTCAGAAAATTGCAATTATCTTACAAAATCTATTTTTAAGTAATTTAATACATTTTACACAGAGGTAAGCTCCTCTCAACTTCAAAAGCATTTTCAATAAATAGGATGATTTGGCTTGCAAAATGAAGTTCAGCACATTCATCAGAACAGCTGATTGGGAAGATAGTAAGGAAAGATCATTACATTAGAAGGCACAGGACAGATTTTTTACTCACTAGTTTGTTCAAAATTATCATCTAGGAGATAAACAATTAGTCATGAAGTAGTGTCACAACAGGTTAATAAACCTAACCAGGTACTAACAGATTAATAACAGGTTTGTAGTGTCCTCTGATCAAACCCCTTCAGCAAGGTGATATACCACGTTAGTGTGTACACTGAACTCTGCTCCTCATTCTAGAAATAGCAATAAAAGAGAAAACATATGATGTAGCAATAACATAGAGATACCATAGTCTAAAAATACAGTGTGGAGCTGTACCATCCCTGAGCAGTCAGCTCACTGCATGAGACCGGCTGCTTACACTCACACCTGGATGTGTTGACCCGGGCCACCAGGACTTGAGGTTGGCCATGCCAAATGTCAGTGGAGCAGGTTATTAAAGTAAATAAAAGGGACTCTACAGAATAAGGGAAAGCAGCCAAAGTATTTTAGCTCTTCCAGTGATCAAAAGCTTAGAATTATTAAAGCATAAAAAGGCTAGCAAGCTGTGTTTTTCACAGATATCCATAGAAAAACAGTTTTCTCTGCCTGGCTTGATGTACAAACAGTTACAAATCTGCACAAAACATACTGGTAATATTTTTTTTTCTATGCAGGCTTCTCTGCAGCAGCTTTCAGAGGCTATTCACTCAAAATACACCAACACACCCACCACCTTCCCTGACGAGGAGACGGAAGAAAGTTGTTCACTCCCATTCCCCAGCCTCTCAAAGGAATGCCTTCACACATCCCCAGTTCACCACAGATCCAGACTGGAACCAGATAGATACCTGGCATGAGATAATTTATGGCAGCTTGAATCTAATTCTCCTAATCCGCATTTCTGCTTTCTTTAGGGCCCTTGATCTGTTTTGGAGAAGTAAAGAATGGAATAACATATCCTGACAAATCTGTAACCTACTCCAGTCTGCTGACAAGGGTAATGTTTTTCCCAGTTCTTCCAAAAGACAACAAGTTCAAGTCCCAGAGACAGGATTAATTACTGTCCGCAAGCATACAGCAGCAATTTGATTTATCTAAAAACAAATTGACCAGCTGGCCCATCCATTGCCTTTCTCTCTGACTGCCACTCCCAACAGAGAGAATACTTTTACTTTTTCCTCCCCAGTCCAGACAAAACCCTCTGAGGTTGCAGGGCTGCACACCACTGCTCTGAATGCAGATGGAGGGACTTATAGTCAGAACATACTGACTGTACTGGGAATACAAATGTGCTGCAGCACTGTGTGTGCATGCACATGCATACCCTGTTTGAGCAGCACCTATCTAGAAATGAGGTGGATATAAAGGGGAAAACGCACCAGAAGACTAGACGCACACGTATTTGTCTGGTTCAAAAAATTTTGTGAGTTTATTAGCACGGGGCTGAAAAAAAGTTTTCCACTACAAAATTGCCTACAAAGAAACGTAAGTTTTTAAAAATGTCAAATCATTTCTCCTTAACTGACTCTTTCAGGAGCTAAATTCAAGTCTTTTTTTCCAGATGGAAGGAGGAAGGGAAATGGAGGTTAGGGGATGCACCAGTTTGTCACTGGCAACAAGGCCCTGGCAGGATGCGTCCCAGGTGTCCTGGGCCCAGCCCAGTCTTTGTGCAACAGGGCATCCCTGTCCAGCCTACCAGATGCAAAATGCTTTATCTCAGTGGTGAGGGACTGAAGGCCTGAGCACCCAAAGCACTGCTCCATTTCAGCCCATGCCTTTGTCCATATGTTTGGAGCCCTGTGATGGGCAATTCCCATGCTTACCGCTGTACTCTGGCATGTACAACTGAAGGTGCCACCAGAGTCACCAAGTTTAGACCCCACAATTGCAGATAACCATGCTAAGTGAAGAAGGGTCACTGACAATCCACCTCACTCAACTCCTGCAGACAGCAAGCCACAAAATACCCAACATAATTTTATAGAGAATATATGGATTATTTCAACCCCTCCCCCAGACCTCAAAATTTGTATCAGTTCACAAAAAAGTCCACAAAATCTTGGACCCCTGCAACAGTAGAGGAGAATGCCCAGATGAGATGTGCCCTGATAAACCTGTGGTACAGACCATATTCTCTACGATAGACAAAGGTGAAACAAGTGGAAACAAACCCCAAATTCAGTAATCCTTGTCTTTTGAACCTGGGGAAAACTTAGGAATTAAGAACAAATCTGACAACTGTTCTAAGCGTGATAAACAAAGAAAACCAACCCTGGCTGCAAGGTATCTCAGCAGCACCATTACAAACACAAACATATCCCTCCCACTACCTCCAGGTACAGCCCCAGCTTTCCTACACCTCTGAATGGGGGAATCCCCCTTCCTCCCTCTCTCTGGAGAAACAGGTGAAGGGAATTTCTTCCAAAACTCAGATGGACAATCCACTTGCCTGTAGTGCTCTCATACATACCTGCAAAAGAGAGATGAAAATATACCCCCCTACAAACTATATCAGAACAGTTTTAGGTGCTACTAGCTGGAAACAAACAAGCAAGCAAACAAAAAACCTCTTTGTGCTGAGTCACTGGTTCAACATCTTCCATCTGCAAGTACTTCTGTATCTTGGGGTAGTTTACAAGCATCAGCAGAGGTTTGCAAATAAACTCCACAGTCATACTTTCTGTGTACACATGATGAGACCAGAAGTTAAGAGAGTAATTTATACAGTTTTTCTTTGTTCTCTTTCATTCAACCAGTATCTAACTAAAGTGCAGATGCAAAAACCTCACTGCAGGTTAACCTAAATTTAATTAGTTCCTTGTTCCTGTTCTACAACTCATTGTACTAAGTTATTTTTTGATTACAAAGGACAACCTAAAAATGTTCCTGAACATTTGCATTTTACTTGCTCTGCTATCTACAGTACAGCTATGGTATTGAGATTTCTCTCCCCCTAATTGTGCATTGAAGTAGCTCTGGGGTTTATAATAGAAAAACAAGCAGCATCCAATTAGTCTATCAAAATCAATGTTCCAGATTAAAGTAAACTTTTCATGCCTCAGGTATCATTTACAATTCTCTCCAAGAATGTGCTGAAACTTCTGTGTGTTTGGATGTTTTCTTAGTTCACTCTGAAAATAACAATAAACAAATGAAACTTCACCTGGGAAACAAACAAAGCTGCCAATGAGTTCATATGAGCACACGGTTGAGTCTGCACTAAAGACAGATTTAGAAACACAATTAATTTAATGCGCAGCTTAGGAATCTTACATGAAGTTCAATCTGGCCCAGGCTAGAAGAGAGCTTTCTTAACATGAACATTCTATTCTTTTTTGCAAAGTGAAGAATTCACACCCTCTTTAATGAACCACAAGGTGAGAGGGCAAATGAGCAGTCAGCTGTGAGCAGTGGAAGCAGCAAGGGAAAAAGAAAGAACTGGCAAAAGGAATTCATACAGGTTTCTCTCCCTTCAGACAAGATAGCAGAAGAAAATGGTTGCATCTGGCATGTAAAGCATTCTGGATATTCCTTTATTCTGGAGGGCACAAGAAAACCTGGGCACAAGCAGGACCCTGAAGAGTGGCAGAACATGAGAAGCACGAAGCATTCAAGTCAACCTTTGTCACCGTTGGCTTTAGTTTCAGTGAAGTAAAAGTCCACTTGTTTACTGGAATGAAGAAAGAAATACGGAAAATCTGTATTATATTCTGTTAATGACATATTTCTTGATTTATATATAGCCTCCTGGAGTAATCCTGCTTTGGGAGAATCACAACATTTCATTTTAAAATAGATTCCAGACCAGCTTCTGCGAAGGTATTCATGTGTGAGCAACAGCATGGAAGAAAAAAATAAAGGGCCAACTATGAATTTTATTTTAATATTTGCTTATTTCCTTTAGAGCCTGACTCATGTTTTTCATGATGGAAGTCTGGTCCAGCATGTTCCTGTCTCTTGATTACTTTGCAGGTAAATAGCAGAGGTGGACAGAAAACACAGTTTTCTCTTGGGAAAGAAACCAAAACACAGCTGGGAAAATGTCTCCAGATAGAAACAAAAAAAAAAGAAACTACAACCAAAAATGGTGGSAGGAAGATTCTGAGAGAGTAAGAAATGAATTTATTGGCCTGCTCCCACATTTTTTGACTCCTTAAACAGCAAATAATCTGGGGTGCTCGTGGGTAACTGAGCAACAGAAGATCAGACAAGGAAACTGGCCCTTCTGTTACCTGGCATGAATTGATGTGTAGACATTGATGTTCTCCAGAGTTTTTCAACAGAAAACAAGCTCATTAGAAAACATGTGACCCTCTCTGCTATATAGTGAACACCTTTCTTTAGGAGCCTTGAAAACAAACTCAGGTGAAAATCAGTTTATTAACTGGTAATAAGCAAAATTCATGGATTCACTCCAGTGTTTAGATGCAAGGCATGTGCAACTCTTGACCCTAGCCAGGGTTTCTTCCCTCCCAGGATATGCTTTCAGTCTGCATGTGAGATGTTTGAGTATATAGCACTAGCTATCTTTCATGTGATTGTTAGAAGAACTCCCTGTACATCATATGGGTAACAATAGTTATCTCACAGTAACATCCAGTGAAACAAAAAAAATCCATCACCCAAGCAAACCAATGGGAAATGCTTAGAAGTGGATGATTTGGCCACCCAGAGTAGACCAGGCTGCAGAGTACCCTAAACAAGCTCTAAGCAAGCTGCCAGGTCCTTGAAAAGGAGACCATGTGGAGCAAAGTATGGACATCCTATCAGGCTTGGACACACCCTGAAGACATGATTGTCCTGCTGCACATCGCATAGGTTGTGTGTGGATCCCTGTGCTGCGTTACACTGTTTTGTTCTCTTTCCCCACTCTGTAACCTTCAATGTCCTGACCTCCAGCCCAGAATTAAGTAACCAAGGAAACTCTTTCTCATGTAATGGAGAAGGAAGTGGGTGACAGTCCCACCCATGTGGACAGACAGGGTGTAGAGAGGTAGGTCCACATTCTCCCACAGCCTGGGTGGTTCTGCGCTGATATCCCCATGAAGACTTTATTTTCCCTCCTACTGTGGCAGAACTGTGGCAGAATTGGGTTCCTTCCATCTGTCCTGTTGAACTTGCTCCCTTTTCCATCTAGAAAAGAAATTTGAATTGAGCCAAAATCAAAAAGAATGACTGTATCACATTTGTAAAGGTATTCATTTAAAGAAAAAAACAGTTGAAGCTGAATCCATAGCAAAAGGAGAGATGAGCAGTAGCTTGCGGCCGGGTATCCCATACCCTGGAGGCCTGGCTAGCTCTCCCTCAGCATCAGAGCTCTTCAGCGCCTAGGTCTCGGGAAAGAAAGAGTGTTTGGAAGAGGAATAAAATATCATCTAAGCAGAAATCACTGAACAGCTCTGCTGTAAAGAATGGAGGTAAGGCGTTCACAAACACATGCCAGCTACAATGCGTAGGACAGGTGGAATTTGTCAGCAGTCCCTGTCAGCCCCAGAGAGCTTGCATGTGGTTTTGGCTGAGAGCATGGCAGACTATCCACTGTCACCTCTAAGCTTTTTTCAGAGGCAGAGCTTTCCAGGATCCTGTTCTCCATGAGACAGGCAAAGCATCAACAGCTGTGAAGCCCCATATTGACTCCTGGGTGTATGATGGGTGACACGAGTTGCTGCCTGGTTGTGCACCATGCTCAACATAGTCAAATCGTCTGTAATATACACTGTATTGCATGTTTATGAAAGGATCTAAGTAAGGCTGAGTGAAAAAGTTGGAGCTTTCCCAGCCCTCACGTGGTTCTTGGTGCTTCCCAAAAGCCATAATCTTTATGCACTTTCAAGGTCTCATGGTTGCTGAATGGTATTTTCAGAATCAAGAGTTTGGCCCTGGGCACCACAAGGGGCAGGTGGATGCTAAAGCCTTTTGCATAGCCTATAAATACATGTTTATCAAATGCTGCCTTGTTCAGTCTGTAAGTACTTGCATAACCTGAAATGCTCCAGGATAGGCTCCCGTACAAGAACCTGGATAAACAGAGCAGTCCTCTGTCTCTAACAAACCAACAAAAGACAGCATTGGAAATTACGGAACTGCCCTGTTGGTGCCAAACACAGTGTTGGAGGTTCATGCCCAATCTTGTACTGCATTTAATGCATTGATGAATGATTGGTCACAAGGGAAAGAAGAAACATTATGCTGTCCTTCAGCTGACAAACACTAATGTAATCTTTCAGAAATAAGTGGTAGACCTAGTAGGAACAACATATCCAACCAGATACACCGGAACGTAAGCCATTCTTTCTCATTGGCCCTTGGAGTTCAGCTCTTTCTTGGTACAGACTCTTCTGAATGACTGAAACATTTTCTGTGCATGCCAATACCCTGCGTGTGTGCTGTAGTTGGGATCAGTGAGCCATTCAGCTGGAGCAGTTCTTCTCCTTATCACTTTCTGTTAGATTTTTGCCTATTTTTAAACCATTCACTCAGGAAAGATTTTGGTTCAGGTTAAGCCTAAAAAGGTAATTTACTGCTTTACATCAGCAGGCAGGTAGGTAGACATCCCTTTACAATGCCAAAGTGGAACTCTCCTTATCTTGATGACTCTCTTCAACCAGGAGCGTCAGTGTTTACAGACCTGCACGCAGCAGTGACCCTGCCATCAGGTTTCAGATGCCTGGGTAACACCTTCGGTTAGATTTGCCTAACTGCTAACACTGTGACAAAGTCAGTACTAGTAAATTAAACAGAAAGCCACAGGAGGTTCCCAGGCAGTAGAACCTACTACCCAGGCAATTAAATAATTCTGGTACAATTCTGGGTGGGATAAAAATTACCCTCTCAGATGATCCCTAGATACTGCTCAGTAGCTAATACAGAGTCAGACCCAATACACACTCAGTTTGGATGGAGGTACCATGTGCTGGAGTTCAGTAATACGGACAGCAGTTGGTGTTGATGCTAGACAAAAGTCCTGCATGTGTTTAATTTATTCATATAGATGAGAAAAACAAACCCCAAAGAATATAACACTGTGCTCTGCCTTATAAATTATTCTGTTTTCATCAAGATCTCATGAGGCCTGGAGCTCATTGGCCATGTATACAGCCAGTGCATTCGAGGACAGCATTAGAACACAAAATTATCTTGGTAAATTAGAGTAATATGTCCTGAGAAAACATACAACAAACTTAGCCCAAATAGAAGACTTCCTTTGTCAAGGACAATCAACTGTACCGGTTCAAGGTGGAGTACAGTGGTCTAGGGAAGAACAGTTTAGACGACAAGGGTCTGGGCCTTTACAAAAGATCATAAACAGACGTGAATCAACAGTGTCACGCTTTTGTGAAAAAGGCAAACAGTGGCTCTATGAACAGGAAGACTGTAAGACTCACAAGGTAATTTACTTGGCCTTGGTAAAACTCCACCTCAAATATCTTGTCTGTATTGGGGAAATCTAGGGAATTTCCTTCTTCCTCCTCCTTCCTCCCCTTTTCAAACAACTGTGGAGCAAGTGAAGAGAGTCCAGAGAAGAAGAAAAAAGACTAGAAAACAAAAATAACTAGACATATGACCTATGTGCAGAAATTGAAAGTGTCAACACTATTGCGTCTAGAAATAAGAACACCAGAGGACTAAGTGATAACAGTCTTCAGATATGGAAAAGCCCGCAGGACGGGAAAAATCTATTTTCCACATTGACTTTAGATAGGACCAAGCATCACAAACTTCCTGCAGTGCCGGAGCATGCTGTCTATAGAGGCTGAGGATGTGCTGAGGGGAGGAGGGTGCCCGTGTTTAGAGCAGATTGGGCAGTAGCTGTAGGGAGCAGCATGAGCACATTGGTTTGGGCTTGGAAGTGATGACCTCTTGAGAAATCATGACTTATTTTCTATGATTTCCATACATACTTCCACCTCATTGGTGTATGTCTGGAATAATGCTAGAACTAACACCTGACTCCCTGTAGTCCCTTTTGGAGCATCTCTCTGTTCAGTGATGATTTCTTAACAATTTTTTGACACTTTCAGTTAGCTAATTCCTTCAATACTTAGTTTTCACTTTTCCTGATATGGCATAGTATGTGGTTCAAATCACACGCATTACAAAACCTCTAGCGTATAGCATCCATACAGTTACATCTGGCTTCCCCAGATAGTGCAGTCAGGTCTACAGAAAAGATTCTTATTCTTTAATCCTTCAGTAACCAAAACTCTTTCTTCCTCATGAGAATTTAAGACTTGTTCTTTGTACAGTGCTTAGAAAGTTGCCTGTGTAGAGCATGGCCCTAATCCACCAGGGATTTATCAACTGTAGTTGACAGGTAAAAAGGGTTTAAAAATGGTGGGAACATCCTGAATACGGAAGCGTGAGAAAAGAAATAGCATCTCAGGCTTTGTTGTAACTATGTTATTTATACAGTAAGGCAAGACAATGTCATTCAAATACAGAGGACAATTCTTAACCCAGGATTTCTATTACATTTTCACCAGAGAAGAGATAAACCTGCTGGGTTGTTCAGGCTCTTCACAGATCAGGTTTCAATTTTAGTTTCGTATAGGAGACAAGAAAGACTGAGAATACCAGAGAGAGAGAGAGAGAGAGAGAGAAAGATCGATAGATAGATGTATAGTTACATATATATAAAACTATATATATATATTTCATTAGAAATGGAGAGTCACGAACTGTCAGTTACAGACTGAGCTGCACAGACTTCACCTATTCCCCAGGAGGAAGCCAGTGTCCCCCTTGCTCTGGGATTTTGTCAAGCACAGGACCTGTAAGTCATGTGCTAGGGTCTTTCTGTTCTTTATGAAACAATAATATGAAGAAACCACTGAGAAACAGGTGTGTTCCAGATAACAACTTTTATTAACCATACCGCATTTGGTCATATTTGTTGCTATTCTGACTGACTGCTGACAGCTTCTAAAAATAAACTGTTGGTTTATAAACCAATAAAACTGCAGCCTGCTCTTATACAGACTAGCTGGCAGATGTAGATCTGACGTGGATCAGCCTCCGGTGCAGGAAACTCATTGCGTATCAGATACAGTGGCTCACTTTGCATTTCCTCGCCTTTCAGCACCCACTGTATGGCTTTCATGACAAATTACTGTCTTTTTTCAAGAGCACTTTGTGCTATTACAGCCTATTCCAAGTAAACTTTTTGCACTGAGGACAAGTAGAATGACTGATTTATGTCCAAGCACTCAGGACTGATAGCAAGGCTCTCAGAGCCTGCTTCTTGATCGCTTTCAGATATGCTGTGTGAGTTTGGCTGGATCACATAATCTGTGATATCTGTAAAACAGGAATAATACTAAATGTTATTGCCAAAGTGGATTTCTGGGGATAAATTTATTAGCATGATGAAGTTCTGAGACACTACAGAGCTCACAGCATTATAAATATCTAGACAGAAATTTTGCAACAGAAGCTGTTCAACTCCCCATGTAAATCTATTCTTGTATGAACTAAAGGGCAGAACCGTCTTTTTTGCTTGCCATAGAAACAATGGTCTTTTAAGTCAAGCCGCAACAAAGTTTTTGCTAACTTCTGTTTCTTCCTTTATTCTCTCTAGTTTTTAAGTCAGCCAACAAGTTAATCCACCTTTCTTCGGACTTGCTTTCATAAACTTCTTCTTGAGATTTTCTAGTGAAGAGGCAGGAAGCATTCTGCATGAACCAGAAATGTTCCTCTGTTAACAGTGCTGCTAATTAGGCTAAAATAACAGGCTTGGTGTTCAATCCGAAAGGAACTATTCTCAACAAACCCCACAAATCTCTGAAAACAACATTTCTTTTTAGTTAGCGTGCCTGATTCCAATATTATCTTGATCAAAAAGGACAGATGTGGCAAACCACAGAGAAGCTTTTTAAGTAATTTATCTTCTTTGCTTTAAAAGTAGGCTCAGAATAAGAAAGAGAATTTATACCTAGACTCATCATCATCATATCACCACTACTTTCTCTGATACCTTCTCCCAACAGAAATCTCACTCGCCACTTCCTTACACCTCCTTCAATATGTTCATGCAAAATGAGCAGGTATCAATCTATGCCCCAAGTATTGCCCTTCTCAAAAGCAGCTTGCCCACATTTGACAGTAGAGGAGGCTGGATTGACATGAGAAATGCAACCCCAAGCTGGTTCCACTAAGTGCCAAATAGGACAAAGGGAGTTTTTGACAAAGGCCTAACAGGAACGGAATGGAGATTGCCAAGGTCACTTCAAACAAGTCATTGCACAATCCTTACATGGTAGCTACTTCAAGTATATCCTTAATGTAATAGGAGAACATTAGACATCCAAGACTCTGATAAACAGACCTCACCACATCCTGATTAGTACCCAAACTCTAGAGTTAAGCTCTATTCATTGCTTTTTGCTGTGGTTTCTTTGTACAGTTCTTGGAGGAAAAAAAATGTTCAACTGACCTGATATTTTGCAAGTCAAGCCCCCAAATTACAAGAAGTTGAGCAACATTTTGGCAAAGTTTTTGGCATTTTATTTCCTTCTTTCCTGCATTTATCTTTGGCCAAAGCAGATCTTCTCCATGATTCCCCTGTCTGCACAAACTACCGTTTGCTGAAAGAGTTTTCACCTTCTTTTAACTCATCCTAAACTTTGCAGCTTGCTTTTTGTTTAGTTCTCTCTTCTAGCCAA
Source organism: Phoebastria nigripes (assembly GCA_035582835.1). Lineage (NCBI taxonomy): Eukaryota > Metazoa > Chordata > Aves > Procellariiformes > Diomedeidae > Phoebastria > Phoebastria nigripes. The sequence goes on from JAYKAV010000267.1 coordinate 486,326, forward strand.
TGTCTTTTCTTTTTTTGCCCAATGATTTTCTGCTGCCTTTCTGGGGCTGTTTTTCCTCTTTTTTTTTTTTTTTTTTTCTTCTCTTTGCATTCTTTTTCCTCCTTAGAGTGTCTCCTAAGACAGACTTTTACAAGTAAATGACTGTGTTAATGAGAAGACAAGCAAGTGTGGAGAAGACACTCCTAACTAAAACCAGAAATTAGATTCCAGTTTTTCATGTAAATAATCTGTGTTTCTGTGTAGTTCTGAGAGTGCAAGGGGTGATTTCCATAGCCACCATACTTTGAGAATTACATCAGTGAACAGCTATCTGAATTCCTCAGAAACTCTGTGGAAGCAACGCAGATAGAGGCAGGAGTAGGAATATCGTAGTTATTCTGACCCTGGCCAATACAAGCTGAAAATGGAAGTAATTCAGTGACACCTGAGCATAAAGAACAGACCTACACACTGAGATCTCTTTTTCAGCATGTTTGGACAATGTGACTAATGGCCGCTGTTGAAAATGCAGCTTATGAGAAAAGAACACACTCACTTTTCCAAAGTAGCTAACGAGCTCTCTTCCATTTCCAGCAGGAAAGGAGCAACATCTGACATGTTGTTTGAAACAGAAAGCAAGCTGAAAGGCTTGGTAACCAGGTTTGTAGAAATGAAGCAGATATCCTTGTTTTGAGATTTATGTCAAACAAAGTGCCACACTTCCACAAGAATCATTTGTGCATGCAGATAAGCACGTCCACACACACTTTTGAACATGCCTATCTTCAGTTAGATATCAGGAGTCTGRGCAACAGTGCTCAGAAATTTGCTGGCATTTTGATAGTCTGGCTTCATATCAAATATGCTTAGCAAAAAATTGCCAGGCAGACCGGGATTGTTTTTTATTGTATCAGACAGACACTTTAACTACTAACATTTAGTTTGGGGAGATCATAAATCTTACAGGTTTTATATGTTCATTACACATACCTATATCCAGAAGATGTATGCTGAAATATCTGCTCCATAGGCTGGAAGCAGTTTAAACTGCCATTATTTCTGCATCACAACAACAGTTTTTGGTATAATGTAAAAAGTTTTGATTAATTATTTCTCTAGATAGCTATTTACCTGTGATGGATTACAGATGACACAACTATAATTCAGCCTATTTATTCTTCTTCCAAGCCTTTGTGGTAAGTTTTAAAAACAAGACCACGGCATGAGTAAACAATTCCAAGTGCTCTTATGTTATTTCACTTTAAAATTCAACTGAATTTGGCTATATGTGTTTTAAACATTCTTTCATCAGAAAATATGAAATTAAGTGTTTTCATTGTTTGTTGAATTTTCCATGGAAGCGATCCAAATGAGCACTTGGAATAATCAGAAATAGCAGTAAAATCAAAATCATGTGCTTTGACCTTACTAAAACAGTAGGTTTCAGCAATTTTTCAGAAAATATTTCATGGAAACATTGTTTTTTTATACCCATTTGAATCAGAAGGCAATTTCTTATTCCAAGATTTGGCTATTTGTTATCAACCAGTACCCTATTAGCACCATATAAATACTCAGAAATCCCATATTTCAAAAGCTTGTAGTACATAGCAACTTGGATGATATGATTTAAAGAGAGTTCCATGGTTATTTTACTCTTGCATTTATCTTCCTGAAACCCCGTGCATCCTATGCAAGGCCTTCAAAAATGTCACTAGGGATTTACACCTGACGGTATGTTCTGCACACCGATACCTCATGGCTAAGAGCTGCAAGACACACAGAGTACACCCTGGAGAGTCAAAAAGGCAAGCACTGGTAGTGATGAAAGCTGATAACAGTCCTGGATATTATATTGCTAAGACAGAGTTGGGCTAAATGGGAACCAAGGCAACCTTGTGATCTGGATTTTAGCAGCCCTTATTTGCTCAGTTTTTTCCACAGCAAGGGGTATGGATTACTTGATAGTCCCTGAGGGAGCACTGCTTCCTGATGCTCAAGGGTTTCCTAATGCATAGAAATTGCATTCAATCTGCTCGTAAGCCGTTAAGTGTTGGCCCCAGTGAGTACCCTCTGGCAGTGGCTATATATATTTGCATGCACACATATATGTGTTCTGCCGTGTATGGAGTTGTAGAGTCTGAGTTATTAGGCAACAGGACTAAACAGCTACAGAAGAGCCAAAGTACCCATGAAATGTCCTGATTTATGTTTGGAGTAGTTCAGCCAACACAACACTCCCCACAGAAAGGCTTTCTTAAAAAAACCCATCAATACCCCTCTGCAACTCCCCAGACCTTGCTCTGTTTGCTGAAAGACAATGACTGTGTGTTATTTGTCTCTGGGATCTACTTATCACTTGTTGTTAATATTTGGATATGGTATTTTCACCTACTATCTAGTAAATTAACTGAAAATCACAAACCACTGTACTGCAGGGCATTCTTATCCCTCAGTGGAGGGACAAGAAGGATAGTGTGCCTGAGAAGTGTCACTGAAGTCCACCCTCATCATCCTGCCAGGTGATAGTTATCTCTTAATACACTGCCATTCAACAGAAAACATGACTATCCTTTTAACCTAACCTCGGTTCTGACATAATGCCATGCAGTCTCCTTTCTAAAGCTTAGAGTCTCTCATCTAACAAAAACAGTCTTTATCATCAGTACTTGCTGTTCAAACATGTGCAGAGAGTAAAAAAAGAACATTCTCATCACGAGAGATAAATTCATAGAAGGAAAAGATGATATAGCTTGCTGCTTTCCAGCACGCTGCGTTCTTTTTTTATCTCTACTCCCTGAATCTCACTTCTATTAGCTCTGTTCCTTGCCAAAGATTAGAAATAAGATTAGCAGAGAAATTATCCAACCTGCATTAACTGATTACAGGTCGTCCCCCCCTCCCCTTTTTTTTTTGTATGTTTTTTGTATGCTTTGCTGCTACATCTGCTTGGAGTTTTGGGGAAACCTTCAGCTGGAAAATTGTGTATCTTTGCTTTTAGAGTGAAAGGCTACTTTCTTCCTTCTGCCTCTGCACCTTCAGAGCAGTACTTGCACTAGCCAGAAGTATCACCACATCTTGCCTCCTCACCTTTTACTTTTTTCCAAATTATTAGGTTGGTTGGACAACCACCAGTACTTAAGGCAATACTGCCCGAAGTACAGAGTGGAAAGAAATGGTCATTAACAAGCCCACACAGACCAGGCCTGGATTCTGCATATCCTTACAGCTTCAACACCCATCAACACACAATGAGAGTTAATAAGGTCTCATCTGCTTGTACAGAGAAAGGGCAAGAGGCCATGGTCACAAGTGGCAACAAGGGAAATTCCAGATATAAGGAAAAAATGTTTCACAGTAAGAGTAGTTCAGCACTGGAACCAGCTGCCCACAGAAGCGGCAGACACTCCATCCCTCAAGATTTTCAAAACTAGACAAGGCCCTAAACAGACTGATCTGACTAAAGTGGGCCCTGCTCTGAACAGCAGGTTGGATTACAGCCCTCCAGAGCTCTCCTTTCCCACCTGAATTACTCTTTGATCCTGTTATTTCAGAACCAGTCTGCGCAGGTGAACAGGATGGATTGCAGAGCTAAAGGAAGGACTGAGTAAGAACAGGTGTGCAAGAATAGGGCAGGTATGTTCAAGACATGCCAACTACTACTGTAGGATGAGAGGTAATATTGCAAAAGAGACTCAGGACTGGAAAGAGTCCAGTGGGGGAAGGTGGAGAGAGAGAAGGGGAATGCATATAGTCTTCCTCCCAGTTTGCCTAAATCTCTGGGGCATCAGACCCCAGCATGGGGGAAGCAAAGCAAATGCCAGTAGAGATCAATGCCACTGCAGGAACCAGCATGCATACTAATTACATGTATGAAACTAGCTGTATCTCAAGACCTCTAGAGATGAATGAGAGATCTGTGGTTTCTCGACAAAATTAAGAATGAAAGCACAAACTACCAATCACAGAGAAAATATGGGAAGCATAGCAAGAGACCGTCATTCTACCTAAAGCTCAGGATAAAGAATACAAAAGCGAAAACTATGTAAAAAAAAAAAAAGAGGATGTATTTCAAGAAAAAGTTCAAGCATGTGGTGACAAAATCAAGCACAAGAAATTTAAAGGGCAAATAGGAAATTTCTGTAATCACATTTTTGGTAAGAAGAAAGTCAGAAGGGAAAGCTAACAACAGTGAACACAAGGAAGGCCAACGTATGTTATGCCTTCAGTAAGAAGACTGACAGAGTAAGAAAGCTGATACAATTAAGATGAGTGACAAAGGGGGAAAAAGTCAGTCTGGATCAGGAAAAGAAGATGCTGTTTATATGGACTAAATATTTGAATTGGGTTGGGCGGGAGTGACGTCATCCCAGGGCACTCAGGGACCAATTTATGGCTGGTGAGGTTCCAGATGATGGAAAAGAGCAAATGAATGACCAGTTTTGACAAATGGGATGGGAGCAGCTAGGAGACTGGTGACTGCTCAGCCTAACCTAAATTCTTTGGAAAATGCTAAAATAAAAAATCGATCCATTATAAGCATCCCAAAGATAACACAGAAATAAATAACAGCTAGTGCTGATTTGTCAAGAACAATCAAACAAATCTTATTTGTATCTATGACAAAACAACAGCTTTTTAGAAAAGGAGATGTGCGCAGCACAGTAACTTGTGGAGGACCTCTTCTGTCTGCACCACCTACATTAGTAAAAAGCTTAGATTCAGTATTGGTTAGGCAAGGGCTGGTATTAATTGGAAAGCCCAGAGTGTAATTATCGCGGATTTACTGTCACACTGTGTAGTTATGTATGATTTATATGTATGTAGGATTTCAAAAGAGTCTGACTGGGATTTAATACCAGCCAGTGTTTCAGTTATTTTGAGAACCAGGATTCAAATTCAACATGTTCTTGACAAATGGATTTATGTGAGTAAGTTACAAAACACTATGCTTCAGTAGAAATAACTGGGAAATGAATGGGAGGCTGCAGGTTTTCAGACAAGGCATTGGTTATTAAAACTGATCATAAATTTTGCACAAAGCAGAAAAAACCCCCAAACTTACTGACATGTCCAAACAGGAGTTTCATATCTGAGGCAGAGGGAATAATCCTTTCAATTCATGGGCTCCAGGCAAGTTCTCAGCCATTTCCCAAGAGAAATGCAGGTCAAGTGGAGAGAGTGCGGAGGAGAGCTACAGACAGGTCAGAGGTCTAAAGAACATGACCGATGAGGAAAGAACAGTATTTGTTTATTCTTAAAGAGAAGAAAGACTGTGGGGAGACATGATAACAGCCTTCAAATGTGCAAAAGGCTGTTGCAAAAGGGGAGGTAACAATGTCWACTGTAGATAGAGCAAAAAATAATGGGCTTAAATTGCCAGCTAGTACATCTAAGTTAGACACAAAAACATGTTCTGTAACAGTGAACATAGTTAGGAGCAGGTTATCTCACGACTTTGCCAAACTTCTCTGTCAACAACTGTAAGAACAGAGACAGGGATGTTTTATGACTACATCAGGGATGGTTTAGATATAGCTGATCCTGCCTCAGGACAGAAAGATGACCTCTTGAAATCTTCCTCAGGCCTCTTTTCACACTTTTGTTTTCTCTTACTGTATGAGAATCATACAACTGCTGATAAATATCTTCAACAGACACTTTAATTTGTAAAACATATAATAACGAGAGGGAACAAGGGCAGCGTGATTACTTGTTTGAAACCTGAGTCTGTAAAAAAACGAAATGCAAAAGGTTTTACCTGCCTAAAATATTGGGATATCTTTCAGGAATGATCTCTCCTTGAGTGATCCTTCAATCTCTTGTAATTGTGAGACATCTCATAAGTCTGGGTATACCCTACATTTATGAGCAGCTGTCAGATTTTGTATAGCCAAAATGATATGATCATTTATACAGGACACAGTTGACCCACTTTATTGTACTAAGTCAGCTATCAGAAAAGAGATAATGATCTGGCCAATTTGCTTCATTTCTCTGAATGTCTTTTTACCCCACTTATTAGCAGGGATAATTATGCTCAATGTCTCCAAACTTTGTGTCATCAGCTGAAAGGTAGAAATATTGCCGTCACCTCTAATGAGAAGAAATAAGGCAGTTCTTAAAAGCAGTGTGGTCTTTGGTCTGAGGAAACAGTAAAACCCTAATCACCTTCCTGCCACAGTAGAAAGTTATCCTGTAAACACTATTGTTATGTTGCAAAAGGGTAATTTTAAAAATAAGTACCTTCAGATTTACAGCTAAACACAGTGGGTAATAAACTGTGTCTTTAATGAGTCCACTTAATGGGGGCTTCTCTACCATGGAAAAATATCCTGCATGTCTGTGTTGAACTATTAAAACTGTAATTTAAAATCAAATAACTGACTGCTTGCAGGGTTATCTTTAAGCACAGTACCATGGCTTTTCCTGAGCCCACTTGTGTGCATACAGATAAGCGTATCTTGCAAACACTTGCAGAATCATGGCCAATGTAAGGAAATATGATTGTTAGATGTAGCATAGAGATTATCATAGTTTAGAAGGATGTAATTGATAATAAGYACTTGTTAACACAAAACCCACTGTCAACTCTGCAAGTATTTTCTGGATCAGTAATTCATTGCTACCAACTGTGGTCTGTGGTTTTCGCTGATTTTTTTTAACTGTGCAGAGGCCTTGTTTTGCAGGCAAGAGAAATGAGGGACATCCTGTTTCCCTCTGTCAGTTTTGAAAGTAGAAGGCAACTCAGCTGAGTTTGTAAGACCGAAAAAAATCAATGCCATAGAAATAAAGCCTGTCATTTTAACAGTGGGAGTCTGTGGTTTTGATCTGTTGTAGTGGAGTCGTTGCTGACAACAGTAAATTGGTGCCTTCAAATCTCTCCCCCAACCAGGGCTTTAGTTAGAAACTTTGAATTGCAGTTAGTTTAAATAGCAGCTGGTTAGAGACCTATGGAAGGAGGAGCTGGAGCTCTGTCCTGGACTTCCTCCACAAAGGCAGGCACCTGCAGACAGAGAAAAACATGTACCTCTAGGGAGAACGAGCAAAGACGAACAACAGGTCTAAGTACCCCCTTCCTCCTGCAGCCTTGAGCACACCTTCTGCAAAACCTGAGGGGACAGGTGATTCCCCTAAGGGCTACAGTCACCATCCTGTTAAAGCCAAAAGGAAATCCTCATGGGCATCAAAGAGAGAAGGCTGAGCCCTATATAAATAAAGTCATTACCATATTTTTTTGTGATAGAAGTGTTTATGCTTAATTTTTTTCAAAATGAACATATTTTTTCAAGTTTTCCTTAAAAGAAAACCAAATAAAGAATAGTTACATAATTTTTCACTGCTATCTGATCACTCCTTTTAAAGACCTGTTCCTAGATGAGTGGACAGGTGGAGGTTTGCTGGGAGTGGGAGAGAGGGAAAGAAGAATCCAGTTTCCTTCTTAGTAGGGCCATGCCAAGATCATACAGCTTTTAATCTGGGGTTTCACTGAGCCCTAGAGCACTTACCACCAGTCCAGCTCTCTCCCTGTGTTGCTCTACATAGAACATGGTCTGTTGCTACTCCAGAAGGAGAGTTCAACTCTTCTAGTAGCTTAGGTCTAGAGGTCCTACTCCAAACCCCAGCAGATTAGCCAAGGTAACGGTTGTTTCATACAAAGAAACCTTCTGACGAATTCCATGTGTAATGCCAAGATGCAAGAAGCCTACTACTCACAAGCAATGTGCTGCAAGCAACAGCCATCTGCCCTCCAAAGAAACTGCTCTGGTTGCTATCGTCATCACTTTCAAGGGGGACCCTGATAACTTGAACACCTCTTTGCACCACAGCTGCAGCAAGGGGAGGTAGAGAGCTTCATTTTTTATCCCTTTCATTTCCACATCTGTCACCTGTGCTTGAAGAGGGCACCTGGCCCTCTTAACAAGCAAACATTTTAAAATGTGACATGGTTAATCTTTAAAGTAACACCTTGTTAAACACTGCAGCAACTGTTGTGAAAAATGTTACTCTGTTTAGTTCTGGGGTTCACATAGTTTGCAGGTGGGTGTTTACGGACATGCACTGTATCAAAACCAAAGCAGAAGCAGACAAAGGATGTTTCCCAAATCATCCCCATACTCAGAAACGCTTTGCTCTTCTACAGTTTCTCCCTTCTGAGTACCTCAGAGCATTTTATAAACAAGTACTAATATAACTTCAACCCAGCTCCTGTGTTAGTTATGTACTCTCCTTACATTAGCCTGGGTAAGTACATGACTAGAAGAAATAAACGTTCTTCAACACTGACTGAGTATATGCATTAGAGATGGGAACTCTCTGCTAAGAGGCTGCTAAGCCATCTAGTTTCTTGCCTTGTCCTGAAAGCATGTATTCCTCAAATGTAGTATAGTTTCTAATTTCAACCTAGCCTGACTTTTCACAGCTCTATCAGTAACATTTCCATTATATCACCCAGCGATACTCCACAAACAAACCCCCAATCTTTTGTTTCACAGATTTCTACTAAAATACGTCGTAGTAGAAGTCAGTCCCTGCTCAAGTACAGCTTTTCTGTTGCCAGGAGCTAAACTTCCCATGCTTTGTCACTGAGCTGTCCTTGAAGAAAACAGTTTTGTGGCCACCTGACTAGGCTATTTCTGCATTATCATATCAATCAGAATGTCATGGTAAATAAATGAAAGAACAAACAGTGAAAAGAAAAAGCTGCTTTAGTACAAAAAGGGGGGTGTAGTTTTCTATTTAAGTAATGATTTATTAATTGAAAACTTTATCAATAGGAGCCTTGAACTTCAGCCTATTGCTCACGTTTTCCAGCATCTGTGTAATTGTGATAAGGCGGTACGCAGCTATGTTTGCACGGTATTTTGCTCAATAACCAGACGCCTGTCACCAATTGCTGATCTGAATACCTGAGCTGTATCACACTCTACTAGTTATTATGTCTTCCTCAACACAGCAAGTCAAATTCATTTGGAAATTATCCAGTGTTTGTAGGCAAAATATTTTAAACCAGCTTCTCTGCAGATGTTAAAGACCAGTTCTAAAATACGAAGGTGCTTGACTTATCTGAGTATCGTATTATGTGTGGAAGATGCAGTTTAATGTACACACTAAAGAGTTTAAATCATGTAAAACCCAGAAATATTAAAATTAGGCAGTCATATACTATGTCTTTAGTTAGTTCAGTGGGAACTAAACACTATCTAGTGCTATTATTTAATTCTCTAGGAAGACAGTGGCAATTTGAAATACATTTAATGAAAGGATATTACTGTGATCTGAACAGATTACCAACATGTCATCTGATACTTCTGCTGTTACACATACAACATTCCCCTGTATTTTCAGATCTCCCCTGGGTCTGTGAAAGAGCTGTTTCCGCATCGGGTTTCTAAGAGCTGGGCAAGGGAATTGTCCTGGCTGGGTTGCACATACATTCTGCCCATCAGCTACAATGAGAAAGCAGATGTAAAGACTTGAAAGAAAAGCTAACACTGGTTTTATCTTTCTAAACAGCAAGGACGTTAACAAAATGATCAGGCTGCAAAAAGGACCAAAAAAAAAAATTTCTGCTGGAAAAGTGTCATGGAAGGTTTTGTTCTATGAAATCATGATTTTCTGTCATCCCAGCTATCATTTTGAATTTCCTTGGGTTTGGAAACTTCAGTCTAAAGTATACTGGAAGAAATTCTTGGCAATAACTGCTATTAAGAAAACAACACATTAACATAACAGCAACTTCAGTTCTGCTGATTTTACAAATGACAAAATAAAAGGCAAAATAAAACCAAAAAGAGTTTCCATTTGAAATACATATCTCCCAACCATAGAAATAAAATTATTTGGAACTGCAATGATAAGAGCTTCCTGTTGTAGGCATATTAAACCTAATTTTTTGTTTTATTTAAGAACATCTTGTGCTAAAGTAACAGAAGTTGTTGTGTCAATGATAATAACTCTCCTTTTTCCAGAGCCCATAGTGAAAGGCAGAAACATTCCGTTTGCTGATTTCAACCATGGGGGCACAGAGGCTACCCTGCTAAGAGAGATTTTTCCCACAAACAACCCTTGTCCTAAAAACATTTTAATGGCTTATGGTAAATCAGACTGTTTTGATGATTAGCCCATTGCTTTTAGACTGATTGCGTTTTACTTGGTTTTCTGACTTGTCACTTCACAGGACTTTTTTTCTTGTGTGGTAACTAAATATATGTCTGGCTGGCGAAAAAGTTAACTGTCAGGATAATGCCAGATTATGTTGAAATTATCATGCTGAGCATCATATCTTGCACCCTACCTGCTCTCTTTTCCTCCATAAATCACTCTGTTTCAAAAACTTTGGATCCCCTTTATTTGTTTAAGAATAAGAACTTGCCCAATAACAAGGTGCTTGTTCAAGTCTTTAGTAAACAAGCACGAGCGTTAATACCAAACGTGATATAAGGAAGTAAATATGTTTTAATGAGATTTCACATAAGAACATTAGAAACTGGAGGAGCAAGAAAAATTCCCACCATTTGTCCCCCAAATTCATGGTTTACTTTGTTCTCCTTTCCTTTCTTTTTTACGTTCTCCAGACTTCTCCAATGTCAAATTAATGTGGCTTCTAAATTCCTTTTTTATTTTTTTTTTGCTGCATTTTAAGCAGTCAATTTATGTTATATCTTAAAATACATAACCTGGGAATCTTTACTTCATGTGCTAACTGAAGCACTTGAAACTAGATCTTGTAAGTAAACCTTCAGAATTTTTGGGAGGTGATTATTTAACCCGTATTAAAAATGTCGCAAGGGCAAACAAAATATAAATCAGCTAATTTCTCAGACAACAAAAGGTTTGTGTCAGGGCCTGGATCAACAATACTTAATTTCAAGTTTTCCAGTAGGTAATTTCTTTTTTAATGTGAATAAGTACCACCTTCTATCCAGGTATGCACAACATTTTGCTGCTTTTTTATAAATCCTCTAATGGAAAACAAAATCACCTCACCTAAACTCTAAATCTTCTTGTTGTAGGATGCCAAGATGGGATATGCTGTGCTGAGCCCATATGATATCTGCTGAGCAGGCAGTCCTTGCCCAGCATAGTTCATGGTCTAAATATACCAAGAGATTCAGTGTAAGGTAAGAATTGGTATTGCAGTAAGGAGATTGCAAGAAAACACCATGGTTTTGTGATCATCTAGACAACATTGTCTGGTCAAAAAAGGGGGAAGTTACTGAAATGCCCACATTTCTCTCCTAGGCTGTTTTCAGAGTGGCTCCCACTTGCTGGCGACTCTGGCTGTTTCTGGAGACTTTCTTTCAGGGATTGTCAGGCTGAACATGTTGCACCTGTTGAATAAGAGTGATGGGATCTCCTGGACATTTACGGACTCAGGAATACCCCACGGTGATCAGGAATGTTCCCTGGCATTACAAATGAACTCAAAGTAAACACCATTTGCAACCACAAAATCTCAGCTAATTTAAGCTATATCCTTATTTGCCTGCTTGTTTGGGAAGGACAATTTCAGATTTTTTTCTTAAAATAACCTCTGCCTCCTTTTTCTGATAACTCTTTGATTCACCTTATCTCCTCTGTCTCCCAGACTATGTGGCATAATGTTTACACTTCATTTAGTCACCTAAATAACCTATGCTCTTTTGAACTCACTTGCCTTATATTTCCTCATCTATTTGTGAACAGGAATCTTGCCACCACCAGTGAGACCATTTATTTGTGCCACGTGGGATCAATTTAGTGCATTATTCTGAAATGGTTAAAGTCCATTATGACTAACAAGATATCCTATAATAGACTTATTCTAGAAGGACTGTAATCAAATACATTTTCTGATAAGCAAATACTATATTGAGGTGAGTCCATGGAAAGATTTCATCTCTTTATTAAATAGTTCTCCGACTGTGATATAATTTGAAATAAATGATGGGTTATTTTTCATTGCCCAGTCTAACAGGAATATCTGTCAAAAGCTTTACACAGCCTGGTACAACAGATGAGAATTTCATGTCTGTATCTTCAAGTAGATATAAACACTTTCAGAACAAAGTAGTGTGATCCTGACATAATATATTTTTTCACATCACCAATACACATTTCTGAAAGTCATGCCTTGCAATGCCAAATTCTAAGTGGATTTTCCCCTTCTCCCTTCCCAAGCAGAATCTACTCTCTGATGCTATGGTGGGCTTTATGCAAAGTCTGGAAAAAAATCTCAAAATGGGCTTCATGATGGCCCTTGTCGGGGTCAGAGAGCTTCTTGAGATCTGTTCACATAGAGTACATTCTGCCCAGGGTCTGCACAGAGTAGAGGCACTCGGTCTCTCCAGGGCTTTGGCACCTCACTCCAGGCTGGGTTTCCCTCTGTCCTGGACCTTTTCCTGAAAATGGACATCTTGCTTAATTGCTACACAGAAACCACTCTCTTCATTGAATTCAGATGTGACAAAAAAGGTGGCAGTTAGGGTAACCAGTTTAATGAGGCTCTAAGAAAATTGGATTTACCTCTGCACTTTGCATTAATGTGCCTCAAGCTGCAGCTACAAACTGAACAGAGCCCCCTGCTCCTGCTTCTGAGAACTGCTTGCTCAGAGGGTGCACTCCAGTGGCAAGCAATGAGGGCTGAGAGCTGGGCTTACATATCCATCCAGCTGTGAGAGACTAGGACTCTGGCTTCCCACTTGCCAGGCAAGCATTTTAACTCAGCGGTTATTATACTAGATATAGCCAGTCACACTGTTACTGCCTCTTGAAATAGGATGAGCCCAGCCTGGGTCTTTCAAAAGCCACTGGCAAACTTACTCTCTGGGATGAGTTGAAGGCAAAAATCCTAATGGATGTCATTGCCTCCATTATAGGGATAGCTCAGACAGCTAGCTCTGAGAGGTGGGAGATGCCCTAGATGTGTTTCCTGCTATCTCACTGTAACCAGATGCCTTCACAGCATTGGATTTCTCATATTACTTTCTTAGGCTGCCCCAACATATTTAGGCACTCTTTATAGAGCCAAAGCTCCTGAATGCTGAGTTTCTTATTCTCTGTTTGGAGTCCAAGTTTGTAAAATGTATGCACTGCAGCACCTACAATTGCATAAAAACATGCTACCACCACGTCTTGCCATGGGGTGTCTCAAGTCTGAGCCAGCTCTGGCTAGACTCACAAGCAGCTGTGTCGCTGTGGCACCATGTCCAGGAAATTCAGCTTTCTCTAGAAATGAGACGTATTAACCTTGGAACACCAGTACCCTGGCTTTTGGCACCCAGTGAATGTCTTTGCTAACTTAGTGGTATGCTGTATAAATCAACCTTGAAACTTAATCAAAGTTGTGCAAGGGGTAAAGGCACAAAGCTTGTTCAAAGGACAGCTCTAGTGTTGCTCCACAGCCTTTCCATATAAGAGCTTTTATTTACCATGGGTAAGACTCCTTACCATAGTTTTATTATAGGTGACAGTGCTTGCTTGTTCCTACTGCAACCCCTTCCCAGAGAACATTGAAAGACACACTGTGCCAGCTGCATTCAATAAAAGCATTTGCCTTCTAAGCAGTCTTGCTCGTATTATAGAAACAAAGTAGCTTCTACTTGCTTGGAAATGCCAATAAGCCTTTTACAGAAGACAGATGGGAAAAAAATTCATCTGGACATTATGTTGTGCTGATCGTATACAAAGGAGGGAGTGATCTGGGGACCCAGTGTTGTGCTTCTCACAGGCTGTGTTTCTGCTGATGTTGAGCAGAGCTCTCCCTGCATTGGGACTGCAAGGCAAGCGGAGGCAGCAGGGTTGGCTTTCCGCACCATTCAGGGAAGGGTGACACGTGCTCCTGGTGAACTGGCACAGTCATGTTGCAGGAGGTAATGGCCAGCTTGCAATTGTCACCACTCCTCATTGCCTTGGGGACAAATTAAGGCTAGGACATGGGACAGCAGTGGAGGAGAAAGGCTGGAAGGTTTGGCTCTTCAGTGCTCTAGTTCCCTCTTTTGGGAAGTGAAACCAAATATACACATGGGAACATTTTTGTTTGATGGCAATTGTAGTTTAAGTCATATATAATAGACAGCATCTTCTAAGGAATAGAGCCTACATGTACCAGCAAGATTTCTATGAAACACTCATCCAATATACTCAACTTCAAGTATTCGGAAAATCATTTGATTTAAAAAGCAATAATACATTTAAGGACTGTCTCGTACATTTAAGGACTGTCATGTTGTGAACTTTTATTCTGAACCTTTGCAGTGTACATAGTTCGAGCTCTCAGTCTTGTAACAGCAAGAGTTGGAAACACTTAAGCAAACAAACGTAGATTCTCTCATGATCACCTGACTACAGATGTGTATTAACAAAAATCCCCACTAAAATATGTCTTAAGCTCAGAGCCCTCCATTAATCAAAGCTGACTACCCTGTCACAGAGTCTATATATACAGCAGATCTCTCTGCCAAACTTGCACTCTAAACACCTCTTGCAAATCCAGTGTACTATAAGCACTGCCCTAGCAGTGCTGTTTCTTCTCTCCAGTTGTTATTAGAGAGGAACATTTTTGTTTAAGTTTGAAAATAAATTAGCTGATTCTCCTGTTCCCTGTTGACTCCCTTGTACACTAGGACCCACTGGAGGGCAAAAGAGAGAAGTTTTACAACAGTTAAAAAAGTCTGAAAAACAACAACAAAAAAAAAAGAGCAAAGAAATCTGCATCTGAAGAGCTAAGTATAACCTTCTATTTGATTTATCAGTCTCCAGAACATATCAACCCCTTTTAATTTCTAAAGGTTAGGGAATGGGGAAAGTTTCAAACTTAATTTTCCACAGTTTGATATGTGAACTTCATCACAAGAACAGCCCCCAAGAAGTCAGTTATCACATCTGACACCTACTGCTTTTCTTCGATTCATTTTTAGTGCTAACAGTGAAAAAAGAATGATTATCTACTCTCTTTAATTGCACAAAAAGAAATGCATGTGGCATAACAAATATTATACAAGATATCCTTTCACTCACTAATGAAACCTGAATGAAAAAACAAGCATTAACTTGTATTGAACTGCTTGCCAAGTTATCAACCCAATTGGACAACTACACATAGCCTCAGAATATTAATAGAATTTTCCTGTGAAGCTTTATACCCAAAGACTTTGGATAAAGTGCTGGCTGAATGCCTTTCAGAAACACCACAGACTGCACAGCAAAACCAAGTAGCTGTTTTTTAACTCATTTCCAGCTTCCAGCCAGGAGGGAACCTGGAAGTGAACTGCTGTGTATAGGACAAAACCACTGGGAAGGCCCTCTGGGATACAACCTGACCCTGAGCGTGACATTATCTTCACCCACCAAAGGCAATTAACACCAGGGAATTGTCTGTGTGATTGCTTTTTATGATTGCTTCCTGAAATAATTATACAGAAATAGAATTTATTTACACTTGCTAACTTAACATTTTTAGAGCTGAACATGAAAAGCCTCACCCTATCCTCTGAATTTGCTTCCCCTCCTACTGAAATCATCTCATTGTCCACAGAATAAGTTCATGAAAGCGCAAGCATCCCAGACAGCAAATATCAAGCAATCCAAAGGCTATGCAGAAGTAGGCAACAGGCAGTTTGGTTTGCAATCCACTTCAATCACTTTTGCAAACGTGTCAATATGTCCATCTGTCTAAGGCTATTGGGGGAATACTACAGGAGGCAGCACTAACCCTCCAGGGATCATCTTAAATGAAGTGACTTCAGGCCAGAGTCCATCCACTTCATACTTCCAGAGAAATGTAATTCTCAAATCTCTTTTACGACTTTGGAGGATAGCAGTTTTATCTATAAACACGAACCCATCACTTTTTGACACTCTAAAATGTTCCACAGGTGTCTTTGGTGTTATTCTACGTAAGCGCATGTAAACCCAACCTGACTAAAGAGAACAGTTTCTGTCGCTCACTGCAGACTATCAAGAATCTTGAGAATAGTTCATTTCTACATCCAAGCTGTCCAGCCGTGAGCATGCTTCTACTATCAGTAACTTTACAAAGTCTCAGAAATTCTTCAGTAATGAGTCAGATCTGGGGCTCACATCACTCCCACCTCCCAGCTCCCATCTGAATCAGCATCAGCTTCTCCAGACCAGCTTGGCTCAGTATCAATTGTTAAGTGTCCTGATTGCTGGGAGGAGATTTCTACATTTCCTTACAGGTCTGCTTTTCCTTCCACAAGGAGCTAAGAGATTCAAAGGCTGGTGTTTAAGTAGGGACATAAAAACAAGCATCCTTCCAGCTTCAATGTAATTGCCGGGGCAAAAATGTCATTGCATCTAAGTGGAAAAGATAGAGATATATGGTATTAGTGCATAAAACAATCACATTTGGTGGCAACTGAGTTGTTGACCTTGATCTGTAGCTTTTCAGGTTCTTTGTAGCTTGGCTATTTGAGAAACAAYTTCGCCTTTTTTAGGCGCCACAGCAACTATGGTTAGACAGGTTTTCTCAGGGTAGAGCCTGTGCAGTGAGCTACATGCAGCTGGGAAGCAAAGGACTGCCAGCAGCGTTCCCTTAACCTGGGATTCACTGGAGCCAAAATTTGACAGAGCCAAAATTTACTGATTGTCTGGTTACAGTGCAAGGCTTGACTATTGGCTCAGGTTTCTGTCCAGGGCTGGGTAGGACTTAGTTCTCTCAGTACTTGTTTTTAATCTCTCTGCATGTTTTTACAGCGTGTTTTGAGGGTCCAAAGCAAAAAAGCTAAATGCTCTTCCTTCCCAGAGTCTTTTCCTTCTCCTTAATCTTTCCTTAGTCGATTGTAGGTTTGCCACAGCTGAGACTACCTTTATCTCATGACTGAAAAAAAGACTCTTCCTTAACGTATTACAGGAAAGAACACTGAAAATGAATCAGTAAATCAATAAGGCTAAAATGTCTCAGTATCATTCAGACTACAGCAAAATAAAAAGCCTGGGATGCTGAATAAAAATCTGTTTCTGAAATAGGACTTGGAGGACATATCCTAGGTCTTAGTGTGGGTATCTCTGTACTTTATGAGATTTTATGAGTCAAAAGGAATAGTTCATTTCTGAGGTCTCTGAAACTCACAAACTCAGAGACTGGCGTCTGTGAAAATCCCTTCGGGATTTAAAAGTACTTGGAGGTTGTCCTTTTTTTTATTATTATTTTTTATTTCGTCCAGGACATTTTGAAAGTTTTAGTTTTATGTTTTTTGGGGTTGGGGAGGGGTGCAGAGATAGAGTAAGTTTTGGCATGCAGGGGCCATCGGCATGCCMAGAAATTTCTCCAGAGACGTTTTCCCTAAAGAGAGCCCTGACAGTCATATAAGAGCAACATAGCCTTTACCTAGCATCTTGGTGTCACATCTCTCCTCCTCCTCTCTGTTTGGGGTTAGCATAGCTCAGCAGAGCTTTAATTTAGATTAGAGCAAGGTGTTGACAAAAAAGCTTATCTAACCACAGTGTCCAAGAGTTCTGGTCTTGATTCTTGGATCTGTCATGGCCATACACGGTCAGGGAAGTCATTTATGGAGAGGTTTTCTGAAGCAGACACGGAAATAAAATATTCAAGTTTCATTTGCTATCATTGACATTTGGAGGCATAGCTATTTTTTGCACCTCTGAAAATCTGATTCTACCTCTGTCTACTTTCCTGTTTTGAAGACAGAGATGATAAGTAATTTCTAATTTCCAAGACTTTTAACTTCACTTTTAAGATCTGAAGTAAAATGGCTGCTCTTCATTTTCAACACTGAAAAGCATAATGCCTCCCCTTGCCCTCCCCAGTTTTTCCTCCTATCACCTAGGGCACCTCAATGCTACTGCAAAATAGTTTTAAATATCTATTGCTGTCTTAGATTTGGTTATTTCTCTGAAGATATAATATATGGCACCAAGCTCCCAGATAACATTTCAGAATAGGGGCAGACCACAACACAAAATGAGCTTTTCACCAGACAGGTACTATGTAATTTTCACTTGCAATTCAAACTGGTTAGGTGACAAAGTCTACGGTGACAGCACTATTAGAACCTCACCCTTGCTCTCAGCTGGAAGTAAAAAGGTAGACTGAAAAAAAAGAAGGCAGTCAGACATGGCCTATCTCTGTCATTTAAACCGTGGGTCCATGCCTAATAAACCTCCTCTGACACTTTAAAAATTACTTCACATTTATATTAGTTCATTTGAAGTAGAAAACGGTTAATGGAATTTTCAGGTTAATGCATTCACCTTTTTGCTGCAAACTTATGAAGTCATGCTTGATTTGAGGAGGCTGAACAAGAAGGATAGGCTTATAAACACAACTTTAATAGGCAACAGGGTAAAACAAATGCATGCCCTGTAAAACAATTTACTTATTTAAAGGGATCACTGAGCTCATGACAGGGAACACCATGCTGCTCACCGGTTCTGCCCATTGCCTGAAGCTTTATTCCCATGCAGTCCCACTGACATCTGCTTGTGGAGTAAGATGCTGATTGATGTGAACAAAGTACAGAATCTGATCCTTCCTAATTAAGTTACACAAGGAGGAGACACAGAGAACCTTTCCCACCTGACACGCCAATTTTCAGTGTCCAGGTTCTGTGCCATTGGGCACAAATCTATTAACAACTCAGCAATGATGTGGCTGGCCAGTCCTGAGGACTGATACTCATCAGATGGTACTTCTCTCCCTAGCAGATCCTCATTCTGGGAATTCAGTTTGTCAGTCAGATGTTATAGAGAAAACTTCCTAAGCCCACACGATCTGTCAGATAAACAATTTAATTCTCTGTTAATACTTGTCTGTACATTTCTAACCTTCCCTGCTGCTTTTCTCCGTTTGTTTTTTTTTGTGTGTCAGTTTTTCAAAATCTGCCATGGGAGCTTTAAGCCTTCTGCACCAGTTAGAAATTCTGCCTCTCAGTTGAATTAAGCCCTTCCTAGCAGAGATTTCCTCATTATTTTATTTATAAAAGCCTTATTATGTTGGCAACTTTTGCCACTCAAGTGTCCATAAAAAATTATATAACCATTTAAGCATGATTCCCTGCTTATCTCAGATATAAACATCATGTTTCATTGCTTTTTAGATAAACACTGCTAATTCAAACCAAGTTTTTGTTGGATCCACGTATCAAAGCATCATTTTCAACAATAAACAACTACAGCATTACTTTTGTTTCATGGGCACTAGCCAGCACAATCTGGCTTTATCGGAATTACCTAGACTTTTTGTGGTTTTCCTTCACTCCCCCAAAATGCAGGTAAGGAGGTTCAAAGAGTCCCAATCCATTGCAGTCTTCCTTCATGGGAAGGAAAGAACATTTCTATGCCTTCAACTGTACCTCCCCATTTTCACCCCGATCTTGGCCTGCTCCCCAGCCTTGCGGCTGAAAGAATTGCTAACTCTTGTCTATCATAAAGACAGGCACTTTTCAATGGTTTGGGTAACAGGGAAATTTTTTATTTTGCTGCTCAATAGTACGCTACAGCAAATACGTCAAGGGAAGTGCCCAAGTATTTAGAAGTTTACTTTGACTCATCTCTTAGCTAGTCAGCTAAAAGCTAACACTAAACAAGATAGTCTTTTGTTCCAGGCCCCATCTGCAATCTTGATAACCTTGAGGGTTGGTTCTGGTCTGTTTTCCATACAGAGACAACCTCAGGGATTTCAAAGGAATCAGTTATGGTTTGTTTCTGTGTAAAGAAGGTCAGATCGACGCATACACACAGTAACACTGGACACTACTTTGATCCTTTAAAATCTTAAAGTGATTCAGAAAGCTACAAAACCAAATACTATCTTGCTCACCGAGAAACAGAAAATGAAGGTAATGCTGCCTACACTAGTGGAAATCCCAGGGGCAGAGAGTGTAGTGTAGGGTTTACTCTAAAATGCTACATCGGTGTTTCTTAAGGCAATTTTCCACTGGCTTGTCATAACTGTGTCTCTAATAGGGATAAACTAATCTTCCTGGATAAAAATAAAAGCAGGAAGAACTGATCTAATTCTTTGGACAGAAATTAAATTAAGCAGTTTCAAGGTATGAAAATAACTATAACATCTAAAATGATTGTCAAGTTCAATGCTTACGTTCCTTTAATTACAATCAGAAGCACTACTGAACACCCCTTAAACAAGGGTGTTTTCCTGTGATATTTTTAACCCAGTTTTTAAAGCAAAGTGGTCATATTACCATTAGAATTCCTTAAAATGAGATAAATCAAATTAACCGTCTACTGTCAAGGAAAAGCTAAGCCCTTGCTCCTGCCTTTCATCCCTGCTTTCTGGACAGAAAAACCACCAGACCAAGTAAAACTCTGGCTTTGGGGTACATTGTACTATACTCATTATAATATCACAGAAATCCAAGTTCGAAGCTGATTTCCCAAACTATGCCTGCAATTGCAGCTGTGCTTAGAGCTCACTGCTCCCTTTGGCTGCAGGAGCAGAGGATATGCTCTCAAGAAGGAAGTTTTTCTTCCTCAGCCAGAAAAATGTTGGTCAATGCTGTGGGTAGGGAACCTGCCTGCAGTTTTAATCTGTGAGGCATACAGGCTGACGTGGTCCCATATTGCAAATGTACTGCCCAGCACAGCTTCTCAACTCCTCCTCTTTGTGCATTTTTGCTATTGAAAGGAAAAAAACCCAAGAAGGATGGTGTTAGAGGGAAGATAATGCTCATAAAATGTCAATAGAAAGAAAAGAAAATGTTTTTTGTGTAAACTGCTTGATGAGTTCAGAGCTTGGGGTGTTTGGTGCTGAGCTTGAAAAACAGAAGCAGGCACTGGTGAGGAGCTATAACATCCTTGTCTTGCACTCCTGGTTGTTCAGCACAAATTAAGCTGTCTTGACTAGTGTCTGAATACTTCAGAAATGAAAAAAAATTTCTAATATATCTTCAAATCAGAGGAATGGTAGTTTTGGATAATTTTACAGATGATATAGTCTCAGGAAGAACTCTGAATGCTCTAGTTTGCATTGTTCACAATTTTGTTTGCACTCAGGAATATAAAGCATTAAACACAAAGTCCAAATACAAAATGTAAGCTTAGAGGGTAAAAACTGAGTCTGGCTATTATCTGAAATTCTTGGGGAAACGCTAAGGAAGGAAAAGGTTGTTTTCATACTTGCTTGTAAATAAGTTATGTTTATTACACCCTTAAGACCATGAATTATCAGTAAACCTATGCCTTCAGCCTGGAGGACTGATCAATTGTCTGAGAGAAGATCAGGTAAATATTCATAGCATTGGTTATGGAATTCTTACAGAAGTAAATTTAGCAGGTTGGCAATTGACTTGCTGTTCTCAGTAATGCACTCGCTCCGGGGAACCGCTGGGCTAATCCAATACTCAATTGATTAACTTATTAATAGCTGCCAAATGTCTTTTCTCAAAGCACTGGGACTTTCTGCATATGTACCCAGTCTGGAACAGACAGGTGGATGAGCTTAGCATCTCAGCTTCAGTAATGAGAGGAAAACTGGGGAAAGAAACCAGATTTGTTCTCATCTGTTCTGAAGATTTAGTATGTCCCCTTGTGATTTTGAGAATTCACTCACTGGAATTTACCACCTGCAGTAAATACATGGTTACATTTACACGTCTGGAAATGCATCGGTCTGTGCTTAGAAAATAAAGCTATTAATTTATTGTCACGTTGTCTGGAGCAGTCATCAAATGGACACACATTTGATATGAAAACGCTGTCCTTTGAGGATAAATCTTAGCAAGATTAGACTGTATTGGTGAAGATAATAAATCCAATCATGCTTTGTACAATAGTCATTCACTTCATGTTTTCATCACAAAAAGGGGCTGTTATCTGATGATCACAGTCTTCAGAAGTAATAAAAAAATTAAGAAAGGAAACATTTTTATAAGACCATATACCTGGGTCAATGTTTTATTCTACTTATATAGCTGAAAAGTCTTAAAACCAAGGTTAGGTACCATGAAAATAACAGATTTCATTACTGTTTCCCCTCCTCCTTCCCCCTTTTAAAGATGTTAAAGAATAAGGATATAGGATTTACTTTCCAAATTTAATTTTTAGTTTAAACAAATCAAAACTGTAGATGAAAACCTTTCCTTTTACCTGGTTATGGTCCTCTGTAAACTTCCTCAAACTTTTTACAAAGTTAGTATTTTTAAAAAAATTCCAAACCAGGCACATTTTTCCTGGCTATGGTCTTTGTTAAAAATATATCATGCAGTAGAAGGAAAATGGATAAACCTGCATTTCTACACTATTACCACTTTCCCTCTGATATCAGCTTAAAAATCCCCTTGTATATTTCTAACTCATTTTTTCCTCTCTTTTGGGACTTTGTTCCACCCACTGCACTAGTTAGTTTATGCATCAGAGTTTCTGTGTTATCTAAAAGATCTAAACATCTGCGCTTCTTTTTTTTTTAAACTCTATACTGGAAAGAAGTTATTTACTGAACTAAATGTTATGTTGCCAAATGCTTAACACTAGACCTGAATGATCAGTCTGATTTCACTCTTTCCCTGAATACAATGTTTGTAATTATTCCAAAGTAACTGTCATTAGCCATTTGGAAAGACCAGAGTAAATGTATATACTGGTGCTTTCCCACTCAGTAGTCTAATTGAATCTACCTGTAGAGCTCTGCAGTTTGCAGTTCTTAAATATGAAGGCAGCATGAGAAAACACAATACACTGCGGTGAGACCAAGAGAAACTGTATGCCATACATCAGCCAGGAGTGAACGGTTGAATTATTAATACTTTGACAAGTGTTAACACAAGTTCAACTCTGGTGGCAAGAAAACAAAAGAAAGGGAGAAACATAAACAATAGTCTTTCCTTTACATAACTTTCATTGTTAATATTTGATGTTAGCCTCCATCTACAAAGCAACTTTCACCCGTGTTTCCTTTTTCTTATCTTGAATTATGAACTCCTTAATGCATTTGAAAATTAAAAAGATATCTCTCAACAGAGGGAGACAGTGCAAGTCACCAGCTGAAAGAAACATCTGGCTTAGGTCCATATAAGAAAAGATCTTGTGTCAGGCACTCACTCGAACACTGACTGTACAAGTCCATCACAGCTTTACAATCCTCACCTGCCCTCTATAGTTTGTAATGAGGTTTCACACCGCAGTAGGCTGAGTTGCATGAGATGTGAATTTGCAAGCAGCTTTGAATGACTGTGGAGAGACTGTTTTGCCATTTGGAGTGGAAATATATCACCTGCTAGTCCTCAGTTTCAAAATAAATGCCTGTTGTTATATTAAAATACAAATGAACTTTTCAGGCAAGAAAAACTGATGATAAAATTTGGTGGATTTATCTTTGATGGTGCATGGGCCACTGGAATGTATATTATTTCTTATGGATAATGAAGAGGGAAAGTTTTAAGCATCTAACAGATAAAATAAGCTTTATAATCAATTCCAAGTCTGAGTTTGGTTCACAGGAGCTGTGCTGCAAACTCTTGTGAACATCATTTGCCTCACTACAAACTCCTTCCTAGAATAATTTGCAGCCAGAAGGATCTATATGTGTCAGGTCATTTATTCTTAATGAATATGAATAGTTCAGCTTGCTCCCATTCATTTCAACTGTTGGTGAGGCCTTTTGGCTTTCCATGTTCCTTTCGTTTGTGTTAAGTATTATTTACCACTCACATAACTGAATGCATCTGTGTGCTTTCTCTAGGTCACTTCTGAGTTTTCCTGTGGTTACAGCATTTTTCAGCATATGAGTCACTGCAAGAAGTACAGTGTGTGCACTGGAGTCAAATCGGGAAAGCACAGCTGCAACTGATACGAGAGGAAGATACCAATTCTCATGACACTAAATGAACTAATATGGGGACTGTTCAGTTAATTACATCAAGATAAACAGAACACAGCCAACATATGCAAAGATTAAGGCATCAGGCATGCTCATCAGCCACCGCTCCATCCCACTGAAAACAGGGTTACCATGGCTCTGTCTGGGATTTCCAATGCTTGCTGGAAGTCGAGGCCTATCGAGAGGTCTCTGCATATGCAAACACGTTCAGCGCTTGAGCTGCAGAGCCAGCGTTTCCTGGAAGCATCCAACTCAGTCCGCTTTTATGTAAGCTGAGTTGCCAAACTGATGTGGATATATATGACATAGCAGATATTTGGCAGCTAGGGAAAAGTTACTGTTCTGACACAACCACTGTGCACTTCAGTTATTAAGTGAAAACTTCAAAGTCTTCCAGGGAAAAAGGTCTTGGGAAACTCAGACATGTGACAACACAACTTGGGAAAAGAGTAATCCTGTGTGAAGGAAGCAGTGTTACATGGAAGAGTGTACAGAACACTTTCCCCTTTTTCAATACATGTGATTATTCTGCTGCAACACAAGTCACTTTGAATATATCTATGCTGGTCAATCAGAGGTGATATCAAACACTGAGCCTTGCTTGTCCATGCTGATTAGCAAGTAGCCCTTTTTGTTCTCTCCCATGCAAAGCCTGGAAAGGTGTCTGATAACAGCTCACCCTAAGGACTGCTTCCAAGGCTGTTCAGAGACTGTGAGATTGGCTCCCTCTACCACACTATCCACACTCCTTCAACTCTATCTGGGCAGACTTTGAACCCTCAAAGCTCCCATGTTTCCTCATGCCACAGCCCAGAGGTGTGCAATACGTGTGGTCATTTTTTTGTGCTGTAACACCACCGCTCTGGTGGCCTGCAACACAGTTCTCACGTTCTCTCAGACAGTTTGAACTGGAAAAGCACACATTAAATAATGCCTTGGGCTGCAAAGCTATTACACAGGGCCCAGAAGAGATCCAGAGGTTATGTGGCATGGATACGGGTCTCTGCTGCAGAAGGTGTTATCCCTAAACTGCATGGATACATGGCTGTTGCACCACTCGGCCTTAGGGTCAGGGACTGCTCCCTGGCACCCTTTATTTAGCAGGATCCTTTGAGCAGAAATGTACACCTTCATACACTTAGACTTCACCTACACCAGCAAACTAATTCTGAACGAAACACTGACCAGCTTATGTCCGTATGGCTAAGCTCTCACCCAAACATATGGCCCCTTTTCCATTCTGGGAATTGCCTGGGCTTAGGCTATCCCACAAACAGTATGCCAACATCGCCAGGGACTGCTGGTACCAGCCAGTGCCGTTCCAGGCAGCACGTTAATGGCAAGAATAACATCATTGCGGTGCTCGTGCCCTGACACTGCGGAGTTTGCCATGTAGCCTGTGAGGGTATTTAGCAAGCCAGTGCAGGTGTTCTGCTAGGGAGAAGCCAGGAAATCCTGTGTGCTCGGTCTCTTTCAAAGCCAGCTGGTAGTTTCTATTCTATCCGCAGGCAGATGTGGGTGTGCAAATTGATTAAGCTAAAAAATTTCATTGAGCCTTTATCTCTGCCAGTGATGGGGTGTGTGGGATACACTTGCCAGAGCAAATTACAGCTCTAACTCAGTCAGTCATTGTCAACACATAAAATATTTGGAGACTTTACAATTGGAAAACCATCTGGAATGTGTTGATTCGTACTTGCTTGTTTTTAAATTTTACTTTGAATGGCTAATAACTAATGTAATCCACGCAGTGGAATGCCGCACAGATTTCACCATATGACTGCACCAAGCTATTTTTGAGCCTGGGATGTTATCTCAAAGCATGATAGAAAATAAATACGATCTACCAACTTATCATTTAAAATGGAGTGTGCAGATTCTGAACACTGAAAAATAAACTCAAGTCATATTAACCAAATGCAATAGAGAAAAGGCAAGAATATAGCAAAGTCAATATCCTGTTTTAATTTTTGCAACCATCTCAGCATATTTTAAGGGCATTTGAACTGTCATACTAACAAGCAATTAAGCAGTTTTAAAATTTGAGACAGAAAAATACAAAGACATAGGGCAGGAAAGGGGCCATAGGAAAACATACAGGATGTATTTTGTGGTATTTTGCAAGAGAATCATGATCATTTAATAAATCAGCTAACCTGCCTACATAACATTGATAAAAATATTCACCTGAATTATCTTTGTATTGGATAGAGAAATACAAAATCTCTCTTCATCAACGTACCATATATCACTAGTAATCATAATAGCCATGTGAACTTTCAATCTCTAACAGTTATAAATATTGCTATTATGATGATTTACTTAGATCATTTGGCTTTGGGCCATCCAGCTGACAGCCATTTCTGTATGATCATAACCTAATAATTTTCAGTATTTCTTCTGCAATTGATGTTTTTATGTATTCTTCGCTATATTTTTCACAGAACAACTGTTACAAGTTTATGCCATTGTATCTCAGAATAAAATTTGTCCTGATCTTGCTATAGTTCTACAAATAGGTATTTCTCAGACAGATGTATTCACAGTGCATCCCTCTGCTTTTATGTTTTCTCATTTTATAGTGGATTAAGTACAGGTGGTGTTCTCTAGACGATAATAATTAATCATTCAGGTTATGGATGTTGTGATAGATTTAGAAAATGTCCTGGATATTATCATTATTCACACACAGTATTTTATAAATAAATGCTCATGGATATTCCTTATAGAAAGGGCTCTGATACCATTTATTTACCATGTGAGCTTTAGTTCTCAATTAGCTTGCTTTTTAGGATACCATTCCACACTAAAAAGCCTTCAGAAGCAGAACTAATGTACAGTCTTGTCTTTTCTTCCATTCTATTTCCCTGTTCAGTCATATTAATTGACCAGTTTTCTCGGCCATATTCTAAACCAGAAATGCTCTTGTTCAAAACCGCACACCTTTTTGGAATTATTTTTTTGAAAACAGATTTCATTGGTCTGAGATGAATACACAGCAGTAGACTTAAATCATTCCTGATTTGGAGTGGAAGCGCTGTACCTGCTCTTTGCTCTAGGGGACACAGGCCAATAAAAAAGATGCTCCCCCTCTCTCTATACACGTATTCTTGTCAGCTGGATAATGAGAGGCCTGTCTTTAAAAGTTCATGTAATGTGTAAACTAGAGAAACAATTACTGACAACCTTATTCTTCAGCGCCTTGTGCAATGGGATCTTTGCTACGGACAGGAGTGGGGACGCGACTGGGCTGGAGGGATGACTGTCACTGAGAGACACTCAGAAACGCAGGTCCACTCCTTACATGCATGATGACAGAAACACTGATTACATGACTAGATAAATAAAACAGAGAATCCTTTTACTTTCTAGAATCCCTATTTTCTAAATAGCCACCACTGAGGGAGGACTAAAAAATGTTGCACCTCTCTGTGTTCTGGATGTTTCCTATTTTGCTGAGGAGCAGCTGTGTCTTCCTAATTCCATCCATGAATCAACAGTTATTTACTTCATACCCCCACCCATTTGAGTTCCTCAGAATTAATCTCTGGTCTTTTAAGCTATTTTTACTGTAATATTATCATTGTGACATGCTCTTGCATTTACCTGGTGGATACGGGGTTCCCTAGCATGGGGGCTGCTCTGGTCCAAATCTCACCTCTGCCTGCAGAGGCTTATACCCACTTTTCAGATTTACAGAGTTCAGCCCTTTTGAAAAGGGAATTCTCTGTTACTTAACTTGTCTACTTGAATTAGGTCTCATCCTAACAATTAACAAAATCACTAATTGTTAAAAGAATATCCTCTTAAGCAATCTCATCAGTTGTCACGAAGGACAAGTCACTATTGTCCTATCACCATCACTAGGCTCTATTTTTAAAAAGAAAATGCATAGGGTTTTGGGTTTTTTTGTTTTTTTGTTTTT
This sequence comes from Phoebastria nigripes, assembly GCA_035582835.1. Classification (NCBI taxonomy): domain Eukaryota; kingdom Metazoa; phylum Chordata; class Aves; order Procellariiformes; family Diomedeidae; genus Phoebastria; species Phoebastria nigripes. Next base: position 514,030 of record JAYKAV010000267.1, read on the forward strand.
TTGTTTTTTTTTTCCTAAAAGTTGTACTGCTGCTGAAGTATTCTGTTCTAATTAGGAAATATTTCTTCAGTACGTTTGCACCAAAGACAGTGTGTTCCAGACACTGTTTTCTGCGTCTTGAAATAACAGCCAGCAGACAACAAAACTGCAATTAAATAAATTAAGAAACTGAAAAATATTTTAAAAGACGTCTTTTCACAGAAGAATGCAATGCCATCAACCAATCTTTATACTCTACATAAAAGTATACTAAGTTCTACTCTAAACCAGTTCAAAAGTTGTAAATACACTATATAGCTCTATTTTATTAAACTTTAACTACATGATATGTATCTATCTTTATATTTTTAGAAGAAAAGATTAAAATTCTTTTTCAGCATGTCCATTGTTTCTGAATAATATAGATGGACATAAATGACTGTAGATGCAGCCCTGGTGCCAGATGCATCACGTAGAGAGCATCTGTGGAGGAGGTGAAACAGAAGCTTCACCCACTTGGCATCTTCCCAGGCTGAGAAGAGCTCCAGCCAGCCTGTGTCTACTTGCATGAGTGCCACAGGGAATAACACCCCAATGGTGCCACACAGGCATGTTTCTCCTATGGCTTCCTAGAGGCCACCAGAAGCATTTGTGGAAGACAGTGCCTACTAGTGGGCCATTAATCATCTAGTGTTGTCCAGATTTACCATCAATTGTCACCAAAGAGTGTTATAAAAAAGACATCCATGAAACACCCCCTCACCCCCAAGAAAAACAAACAACAAAACCAAAACCCAGAAGGGAATCATAGCAAATCCTGGATTGTAGAACTGGATTTTCTCCTCTTGAGCTGAAGAGAAAATTATCATAGCCACCTCCCACTGATCTGAAATAAAATCTTTCCTTAAGAAATAACATGCTTTCCTCAAGACCACATGTAAATCCCTCTTAAAACATCTTGATTTGGGATCCATAAAAATGAGGCCAACAGCAACCTGTTCTGTGTTCACCACACTTCCCCTGTATGAAAACTCATCTTGTATTGCCCCATCCTTTATCAAACTATTGGGAAAGCGCTGGAGATGTACCCATATGAATTACAGAGCTGGAGTCCTTCCTTTACTCCTAACATAGCATGTGGTGTACTCTGGGCTTCTCACTTGTAAGTGAGGCTATGACCGAGTTGCCGTCTTGTTGTAAATCCAGTGTCATTCCACACCTAGGGATATGCAAAACTAAGTAAAAACATTTTCAAGCACTGTATTTGAATACACAGTGATAATGGCAACAGGGATCAGTCTATCAATAGGAGATATTACAGCTAGTGTTCAGATGTCAGTAAGTTAAAGGTAACTTGCTAAAAGAATATTCAAAATATGTGGCATATCCAATTTGGTTTGAGTATTCTTCCTTCTGAACCAGATGGAACCAGCAAAGTGCTGAAGTATTGATAGAAAGGACAGAAATGCTGAAGATGCTCATCTCTGAGACAGGGCAATGTCTGCTTCAGTCACCACAATCTCAGGAAGGTTTTCAAAAGTGGAGAGTGACACACCTCAGAGCCTTCCCTCATGATTTTTCATTTTGGATTATTACACAGCTTTGGCCTACTCTTGATTCTATTTAGAATAAAGTCTGAGGTGAAACCTCACTGCAAACTCATATAATATTGAGTTATTTAAATAATATTAACATTCTACAAAGTGGGTCTGTGAGAGTGAAAAAGGAGCAGACAAAGGATAGATAAAAATGTAGGGGGTAGGGGAAGAGATAAGTGAAGAAAAAGATAAGAAGTAGGAAGGAAAGGATGAAAGCAGACACTGCAGAGACAAAGCCTCATCAGCGTCTGGGCTGCAACTAGCAGAGTCCCTCGTGGACAACTCTGGCATTGCCATATGCACAGATAAAGTTCAGAGTGTTTATTTAACTTACTTTCCTGTGTGCCCAACACTATCCAGGTTCTCAGTAGAGCTTACTGCCTCCGGCGCTGTGCCACACTAACCTTGTGATGCTGCTTCTAAATGGAAACTGGCTTGTCTTCAATTGCATCACAGAGTGAGCATTTGAAACTTCAGTCTGTCTGAACGGGTGACAAACCCATAGCTAATATCCTATTTTTATCCTCTATTTAGTTTAAACTAAATTAGTTCACATTCACTCAGCCCAAGATTCCTAGGACAAGATAAGGTTTTCTTTACTTACCTAAACTGAGTATATGTGAGCAGGTTGTTCCAATGAATACATGTGCCAGAGTTACAGTTTTGACCTCTCAAAGTGACATTTCCAATCATTGCCTTCCTTCCATGAATCTGAGGAGTATTTTGAGCCATCTCTCTGAGTCCAGAGACATTTATTCCCGTAGAAATTCTTCTACATCCCTGCTAAAGCAATTTTGACTGATTCAGATTTATCTGCTTTTTTTCCCTTCATAACACTAGCTGCCAATACTATTCCGCCAGTATGACCATTATTTCCATATCTCCTGAAAAGCGCATCCACTTCAATATCAGCGCATAAGTYGTTATTGGTATTTTGCCATGCTATTTTGCCAGACAGTCATGGCTCTGCCTGAGCTTGGCTGCATAGTTCAGCAAAAAAAAAGAAAGATAATCAGGCATTTCTTGCATCAGACATAACACATAACAGCATTTATTATATAGTGAATTTCAAACCAGAGACAGCCAGTCACAGTTTTACAATCTAAAGTTCTCCAGACCACAACATTTTGAAAAATGTCTTGAAAATATCTTCAACACTTCTCTGAATTTATTGTCATCCTGGCTTAGGATTAATTTTTCTGGCTGTGTTTCCATTGTACCAAAGAGAGTGGATATTTTTCAGTAAGTAACTGAAATTGCAATGCCTAAAGTCTAGTTTAAGCTTTCTAATCTGACTACCTGCTACACAATCGGGTGCAGTTAACATGCAAATGTTGATTAATAATCCCACAACATAATACAAGCGGTTTCTGAAAATAGGTTGGTTGGTTGGTTTGTTTTCTCCCCAATACCCTCTTGTTAATTTTCGGACATGCTCAGCAACAGAAGACAGGCCACAAAAACTCTATTCAACAGCAGAAACCCAATTCTGGAGGTGACTGCCCAACTTGAATAGAGCACTGTGGTGGAATATTTTAGTCAACAGAGAAATGGGAAAACTGGAAAAATGCAGTCAAGTGTACCATAGAGAGGGCATTCATATTGAATGACACAATTTTAGAAACCTGGTCATTGTCTGTTTTTACTTGAAACTCAGAAGAACTTTCTCAGGTCTTTCTGGGGTCAGGTGGCATCATCCTGTTAACAAACTGGCCTGCAATGAACAGCCACAGCTGCTCTGTGAGTGGATTCATGAATTCATCTGAAAAATCACAAACTTTAGATTGAGGGAGACAAAACTGCACCACTGTTGTTCTCTCAGTCTTAAGCTAACTTGCAGACCTTTGCCCAGGTGTTGATTTAAACCACTTTGCCTTCATTTCTCTAGTGATTATTTATCAGTTAATTTTACACACACTTTCAAATGCATTTGAAATGAAGGACTCACTAAGATACAAAATCTAACAGGTGAGACATTATATTACAGTTCAAAATTGCACAGTGTCTGGCTACAGCTCTTAGTTTGAGTATTTCAGTGAATATGATCATTAGAAAAATTCAATTTACGAAGAAATATTATGAAAAGTATATTTTTATTTAGTGCCATTACTCTGTTTAATTTAACAGAAAAAGCAAATTTTCTTAATTATTTTCTTTCAACAGCTTCCAGATCTCTGTGTATTCATATAGCAATCATCTTTACAGGAGATATTTTTCCATCTGAATCATTCTCCAATTTGAAAACACATGCAGTGCTTTTAATGCATATTTTCTGCCAGCTGTACCAAATTTTTCAATGATTTATTTTTTATCATTGAGCCATATTTAATATAAGGTTTGATAATGCAGCTCCTCCACACCAAATCGTGGAGAAAATGTGGCTTCACCAGCACCTCTACTACCCAAATCAAGTAGTTTAAGAGAGAAGCAGCAAGTCAAATCAATGCAGGTGCTGTTTAGTAAACCTTATGATGTGGCCTGAAATCAGCCTCTGTATTTGGTTGCCTCCATTTTTCATTCTATGTTTGGGAAGACCTAAGGAGCCTCTATTGAGCTCAGGAGGTGATGCTAGGTGTTCAGTTTCCAAATCTCTGTTTGGCTGCATCTGGGACTCTAAGCAATTCCATGCTCTGCTTTCTGAGAAGTACTTGGAATAAATATGCAGGATATTTACCCCAGAAGATTGTTGGTAGATGTAAATGTACCAGGGCAAACTCACCCCTTACATCACTGAGGGTTAGTCAACAGAAAACTATGGCCCAGTGTGTCCAAGATGACTGTCACTTTAGGGTTGGAGTGCTTGAGCTTCTCTCCTGTCAAAGTCCTTCTTGGATGTAGTTTCTGGAGGACAAGACTGATAATTTTCTAGCTTGGCATATTTACATTGGCAACCAAAATGCCTTGCCACTCAAGAAAAAACAAGGAAAAAGGCATAAAATTCAGTAAAGCTGCATTTGGCTTTGATAGGGCTGTGATCTTACCACAGATTCTGGTTCTGGCTTTGCCACTTCATCTCTCTGCCATTGTGTTAAGTGTCTAGTGCAAATGATTCATAGCTGAATAGGTGGCAGAGTAGTAAATATAAAGTTTTCTCTCTCCACCTTTGAAGTATGTGCATTTCTGTAGCAGCACTCTACAAGCAGAGTAAGGAATAGGGCTTTGTTATGCGTAAGATAAGTTCAGTCTGGGATCTAAGAAGCATGTCTGTTGACTGAGGTTTTAAATCATATCAGGTGTTACCGTCTGTACAACATTGCCACGAAGTAGAATATCTTAAAAGCCCTACTTTGACACTTTCCATTTCAACGTAATAATCCAGTCTGTAAACTGCATTTATAAATTAGTGATGTTCTACATAAATGCAGGTAATTTAGAGAAGTACACTGATTGCATACCGGAAAAAAWATCTGTGGTGAGCCTGGTATTTCCTACTTTGAAAGAACAAACCATCGTATTTTAAAGATGAATGTTACTCTTCTTATTTAGGCATAAAACAGTATCAATAGATGTAATAAATTTTATTTTAAAAAGGGAAGGCTTGATGCAAGCAACAATGTTTTATACAACAACTTTTCTACAGAAAATGATGAATTCTCAAGAATAATAATGCATGTTCTTTTTCTTATTTAGGCTTATTTCATCAAGATGATGGACTGAGAAAGAAGACCTGTCAGGACTGAATAATTCATGTACTTTGTCTTCATGTAACCAAAGCAAAAAGGTGAGTGAAAAGATCAGAACTAGGGAACTGATTGGTAAAATTGGGCTGTGTATGGCTATCTGGCACCATGCATGACTCCAACCTCTACCATGTAATATGGGACATGAACCAAAATATCCAGTCTGTCAAATAATAAATATTGGGGTTTTAAAAATCAGATCCAAATTCATCAGGCCAATTTCTATTTGTGTCACAGTAATTTTAATATGCTAATGAAATTAATTTACTGATGGAATGTAGTTGATTTGATATATTTCCTTTGCTACTGATATCTTGCCTGTGTGCCTATTCCTTCCACAGCATAACCAGCAGGGAATTCAATGTAAACACTCATTACCACAGCGAAGTGCCAAGAGAAACTGAGAAAATAATTAGCATCAGGCAAAACACAGACAATCTTCAGACCCTGTACATTCAAAGAACAGCCTCCAGCTTTGTACGAATTATTTCAGGATTAAAGCAGATACTTGTTCCAATAGAAATAAAGAACACAACAAGGAATGAGGTTACGAGTCCCTACAGAGAACCAGCACCTGCTCCCAACTGCTGGAGTGCGAGAAACAGGAAAATTATGTTTATTTAAATCACTATGATGAGACTGAGTTGTGGCTAAGCTTCTAAATGTTATTCTAATGATTTAATAAGATTCTCTTCATCAGGCTGGCTTGTACAATCAGGAACAATACATTCAGTTATTCTTCCTGCCTTCTGTGGAGACATTTAAAAACAATGAAAAGAGTGGAATGCAAAGAAACTGGCTTGGCTTAGCTGCACTTAATATTGAAATGGATAGACGGTCATCCGGGTCCGCCCTGGTCTCCCTGAAGCACAACAGCCTTTCACTGAGCCGTGCTCTGATTGATGTAGCAGTCTGTAAAGCCCTTGGTTGCAGCGGTACCTACATGGTTGCACGAACACCTAGAACAACAGTTCTGCTTTGAGAGCATAAATTCCAGCCTGTAGGCAATTTTCCTTCATAGGCTATGAAGGCTGATCAAGATTTAACTGGTTATGTTGAGAGGGGCAAGCGATTGTTTACCAGCCTAACAAATATGTCCTGGTATATCTATTTGGCAGTCTTAAAATGTTTCCTTCCTGTTTGCCACCAGATCATTACTTCTGGCATAATTTCCTCAGAATTAATTCTTTCAGTAATTTCCAAAATATTGGCATAAAGATCAGGTGCTTTAAAGCAACAAACATGTGCCTTTTTGGCTCTTAATCTTGATAGAGATATGCCACTTCCACTGCGATTTGTGGACCAATAGCCAACCTTCCTGGAATACAGATGACTGACTCCAGGATTTTTCTTCAGTAGCTATCCAGCTCCTTTTATTGGACTGTGGATATTATAACATAATTGTTCTGATTAATAATCAAATCTGGCCTTCCCCAACATGTGACTTCCTTGAATTTGAGAGAGGTTCATTTTCACCATCTGAGCATATTTATATTCCCATAGTGGTTCTAATAGTTTTTGAAGAGTCCGTCTAACTAATTACCAAGTACTAAGTGGAAATTTTCATCTTGCATGATCATTATGAAGTGAAACTAAAGCATTCCTTCTCTCATACTCTCCATAAAATCTTGCATTCTTGCTAAACGGAATATATTCCGAGTAATAAAATGAAAAAAAAAATCGTGTAAGGAACTTTTCTACACATTGTAGAATGCTTTAAAAAGATTATTTTATTCCATTTTACAGGGCCAGTACGTAGTAGAGAAAACAATGTGAAACTGGCGTAAAAAAATAACTTGACTTGCCTAAAATACCAGCCTCCTAAAGCCAAAGATACAACCCAGCTCACAGTGAAGTACCTAAGATAACAGTAAAAACATTTTACAAATCCCTTCATGCTAGGAATTAAACAGATGATGAATCTCCTAAACAGAAATCTTGCTGTCCCCCCAAATCAGGAAAAATACGCTACAACTAATGAAAATTCTGCCTCCAGCACCTGGTTTGTAATGGAATTATAGAGGCAGGGCACATCAAAACCAGTGGGTAAGGGCAGCCGCACACCTGCTTTCTATACACCATGAGCTATTTAGACACAAGCTGGCAAGACACAGTGATTAAGCCCAAAGAGGAGGGGTGGCCATCTGCCCTCTGATTTGGTTCAGAGCCCAAATCGAAGTATGAGCAGCAACAGCAGCTCATGAAAGCTGCAGAAGTACATTGACTGCAACCATGCTCAACTATCCGTCCTCATGCTCCTGTTACAGCTGCTGCTTCTGAAACGTGCAAGTTGACATTATCCTTTCCCAGTCTCGCATCTAGCAAGCTTGAGCTTTGATTTACTCTGCTGTCTCATATCTTCATTCTTTTTCTTTCATATGCCCTTTAAAACTGATCTCTGCATCAAAATCTGTCTTTGAATGGGCCTTGTCTTGTTTTCTAGGAGGCTGATGAACTAGACTGAGAACAGAGAAAGAGAAAGGCCTCAGTGCATTGGTCATTCCCAAGGGTAGGAGAAGCCACCCCTATAGTTTGGAATCACAGAATTAAGGATGGAGACAAGGAAGGGAAGGGTCCTGCAGAGATCACCTGGTCCTGTCCACGGCATCTGGCCAGATGTCTGCCCAACCTATTCTTACAAACCTTCAATCACGGAATCTCTGCAGTTTCCCCACAAAAAGCTTTCCACTGCTTTGTTCTGTTCTCCAAAAGATTTTCCCAGTGTGCAATATGAATCTCCGTTGCTGCAGTTTAGGCCTATCACATCCAATCAGGTCCTCAAGGCTTCCTGGAACAATATATCTCCTCCCCTCCCATACCCCCCCAATCTTCTACATATTTCAGAACACTTCTTATATTTTCTCTCAGTCTTCTCTTCCCTACATTAAACAATCCCACTTCCTTCTATTTTTTCCTCATATTTCACTTTTTTTTCATAACACAAATGAAGTGAGGGTGATCTCCTTGGGAGTCTCCACCTTGTTYACACACATTTTTTAAAAGCAAAGCCCAAATGGGAATGCAGCACTCTAGCTGAGGTCCTGAAATAGCTCCCTGTTCTCACTAGCTTTGAGATGAAAAATAAAAAAAATGTTTTTGTAGGGCTGAAAGGCACACTTCTCTGGGACTTCAGGAGATTGGCTATGCTAACACAGTCATTCCATGTCTTTTCTCCACCCTTCCATTCAAAATGTATTCTGGTTCATGATCTGCTACATTTGTGAATTGCCATTTATGTATTCCCAGTTTTAGAATAAGGTAATTATTTGAGTTTTGAAAGGTAGACCACTAAGTTAGTGTTTTCTTAACTTTCCTGCAGAAATCCACAACCTTGACCAAGCAATATAATCAGAAGAGTTTCAACCTAACACAAGCGCTAAAAGGTAACAATAAAACAGCTACGAAAGACCGTTAAATGCCCTGCTTTAGAGCATTGCTCCTTTTGGCAGTGTGTGCAGCAGGACACAAATGCTAGTGAATGCTCCAGCTGCTTTCTGCTACGTACAGATGACCAGGAATTCAGTGAAACAGTTTCTCCCCATAGGAAAGTGCAGTTTCATTGAAAAAGAAACATTTCACTGGAACATGCTGATTGATACCTTCAATCTAATCATATCACGATAATGTTGCTGTTTCAGTAAAGGAAAATATATCAGTCTGACAATATAAGTATTTCAAGTTGACTATTGATTAACATTTGTATTGCCTTAATATTGCAAAAAAACCACAGCATATAATTTAATTCATCTGAACAATGATGAACAGCTTTTGTCCTCCTGAAACTTCATTGTTCTTCACCATCATCATCGTCTGATATTCTCAACATCAAATGCTCCATGAGTTATAAATTTTAATGTTTGAAAGGTTTTGCTTCACTGGAAAACTTTACTTTCTGTTCCAATTTAAATTGGAACAAATATTTTTATAGTGTCTGAATTATCCACAGAATGGTAATTCTAGTTTCCAACCACCTCGAGTACTGTGCTTTCATAAGAAAGCATCTCATTAGAAAATTTTTATATTGCCTCTTGAATGTCTGGTGTCAGTTATAAGGCATGATATACATTTTTTCTCAATCACTGTGCTTTATTAATTCAGTGACATCCAAATACATTTCTACCTTTCTGAAATTCAACTTTTTATCTCTGCAGATGATCGTGATGCTATGAGTATCTGTTATTTTGACCACATGTTTGTCACCAAAGCTATTGCCATTGCAGAACAGTGTAAACCAAGCTAAGCCTGGGCTGCCATATGGCCGCGCCCTCCCTGCACGTCAGCAACAGCATTCATGCAGTTGCAACATAAACCAAGTTAAGGTGTTGATTTCATTCCCTTTTTATTGTTGTTGGGCTACTTTTCAGCCACTTGAACTACCTGAACAAGCTGACTGTAGTTGCATGAGACCATACGTGGTGTTACTATGTGTTTACTATTCCTATCATACACATCCAGTATTGCATGTAAGCTCTTCCCCCATGAAACAACTGAGCCAACACCCCAGAAATCAAATGTGTCCTAAATACCAGGGAAGCTAGTCAAGTTTTATTCTCATTAAAATTTGCAGTAAATTTATTCTATGGAAGTAAAACTATAAATATACTTTCCTTTTCAACATTTTTTATCTTAATGAAATGCAGATAAAAGGTGAGTTGTCAGCACTCCCTCATCTGTCACAGGAGTGGCTACCAATCTGCTTCCTTTCCCATCAGTCTGACCATTTGTACTTTGTCACACATATAGGCATCATATATTCAGACATAAGCAACTCCACATTTACATTCACAATTCACATTGTGTGGCTGTACCAATAGTTTCCCAGTCACTTCCCCAACATTTGTCCCTTCTCAGATCAGAGTTACATTCAGTCCTGCTCTACGTCAGCCAAATCCCAGCTTATTTCCTGTCCCCTTTGAGTTTTCTTCCTGATTGCTCTGGTCTTTTTTCATAACCATTTCATTGAAGATCTAATTTGTCCAACTTGCCTGAGCTCTGCGGATGCTCTGTCCTGCTCGTCCGGATAGTTAAGCTGAAGTCAATGAGCGTACTCCTCAGCTTGACTGTAGGCACACAGCTGAAACAAGTCCAGAGAGCTCAGCAGCTCTCAGGGCAATCCCTTCAGCACTACCATTAATATCTAATATGCCTGTTGCATATCAGTAATTGTGGAGGGGAATAAATGAGGGGGCTCTTTCTTGTAGCCCTCATGTACCAAATCTTGCCCTAAAGCCATTGCAGGGAATCCAAGCATGCAAGGCAGCATAGTACTGAAAGCCCTTGCACCAGTAGTGTGAACTGTTCCAACATCCATTTGTGATTATCCAACTTTTTTATACAATGCAACAGAGGAACATAGATATCGGTTCTTTCCCCTATAACCAGAGGGGAAATGATGGAACATTTATTATAGTAATTTATGTCAGTCGTGTAGGCATTTAAACCAATAAAATATCCTGCCAAATACTCCTACAAAGCCAAAGTAGTGTTCTTGAGGAGTGATAAAAGATTTCTTTAAACACACATATATAATACATATTTTTTTAAACAAAGCCTCTTGTTGAAGAATCTAGATACTCCTTTTGATGTTCTATAATGCCTGAGAGTTAAATATAATGATACCTGGCTTTGTCAGTGTTTGTTATTAAGCCCCTTACTGAAGGCTTCTAACGACCGAATTTACATTGGAACAGAGCCTGACACAACATATTAGCTCAAATGTAAAGAACTTGTTTGGGTTTAGTGGAGGGTGGGTGGAGGATGTTTTTCTTGAAAACAGAGTTTTTTAGAAGTTGGTTGTGATCAGTATAAATTCACATTTGGATTGTTTGGAACTTTTTCATCCTAAAAGAGAATCAAACAAACATTATGATGTCTATCTCCATTTTCTAACATACTACTTTTAACTCAGAGCTAGTATTTAGTGCCTGCTGTTTCTCAAAATATAGCTGACATCAGAGAAGTCTCATGACTCAAAAGGATACAAAATAAAATGTTAAAAGCAGGTTGACAGATTGAGCATTTCTCCTTTAAGAAATATGTCCTACTTTGCCCTATAAGTGTAAAATCTCTTAATCACTGAAGAGACACTTTAGAATATATTGGGCAAAATTCTAGGTGTTTACATTTTTCATTGTTTGATTTTCCTATCATTTATGGCACATAAAGTAAATTGTTAGCAGTACTAGTGTTTTCTGATAGCTTTTCTTTGTTTTGGCAGTTCTCATTGTGCAGGATCAAAAGAACATCTGCTACAATGACTCAGTATCTAAGGGCTAAATCCATTCCAACATGCAAAATCCAAGTAAACAAGCCCAACACAGGAGGGCTTCCCTATAACCTAGGGCAAGAAATTTATTTCTTCATTGCTTGGATAGAAGTGATCCATGAATTTAATTCCTATGGGAAGAATCTCACCATTGAGTCTCTTCTCTGAGGTTTTCCTGTTCCCAAAGTCTCCAACATGCTTTTGTGATAGTTGCCATCATGGTCAACACCCTAAGAACTGGGATGTAAATCTCCAGTGTTCATGGTGCCAGCTGCTTAGATGGAGCCTGTGCTTCAGGAGTCTCATCTGCTATTTTTTGGCATGGAGAGGGACTTGATAAAGCACTCAGAGCCAGTTTTGCTATTGTAGGTAATTTATACACAGTCACTCACCTGCCACGTCTGTCAATATTATTTGCTGATATTTACCCTCTTTACCTGCTTCACCAGAAAAATCCTTACTTGCATAGACAAACTCAGTGATCACTTGTGTGTGAAAGGCAAGGAAGAGCTGGGAGWTTTATAAGCTACTACCACCATGAATTATTCTTTATATCAACTTCTGGCTGCACCTACATAGATATTTTGGTGTATTATGTCATGTGCCCAGGGACTCTGCCCCCTCATCACCTGTACAGGCACCTTTCCAATGCACCCCACACTCCTTCATTTGATGTACAAGAAAAGGCTGAGAGAAAAGGTTGGGTTTGTTCAGCCTGAGCTAATCTAATTTCTGTCTTCAGCTACCTAATCAGTCATTATAGAGAAGACTGAGTCAGACTTTTCTCATGTCCATGATGAAAGGATGGGAAATGGACATAAGTTGCAGCATGGGAAATTCCCATTAGATATATTTGGAAAAAAACTCTTCATTGAGTGTGATTAAATGCTGGAAATTATTATTTTCTAGTAATAATTTGCTGTATGTTTATCATTAGCACATTCATTTTGTTAGGGTAGAAGATGCTGATAGACTTCATTAAACATGCCTTTGCTTGAGAAGAAGCAGGTAGGTATTTTCCTAGTAACACAACTATAAAACAACAGAACCTCYGATCCATACCTCTGTTTTTGAGAAGACAAGCTGGAAGGTCTTCCTGCAGTGCATCACAGCTGCTGCAATGTAGCCAAGATGTGATGGAAGCGAGAATAAATGAGGAGGGGTCACTGAGAGCCAGATGGGTCATTGTCTAACCAGGGAAAGATGCCATATCGCTCAGCTCATTGACACAGTTATACAAGGGCTTCATGTCCTGCAACAGTCCCAGAGAATTTGTGAACTCTGGGCTGAACAGACCAAGCAGGGGCAAGCACTTCCACCAAAGGAGACTGCTATGTGGCTGTGAATTCTTCTCTATGTTTTCCCTGACCACTCCACCAATGTAATGCAATTTGCTCAGGCTCAGCTCACCTAGCTTCTTTCCATCCGTGAATTGATTTTAACAAAGCAGTAAAGAGAGCAGTGTGATAGGATGAGCTATGCAGTGACTATAATGGCTTTATAATAGATTACATAGTTGCCTTTTTATTTTAAGTGAACAAATAGATCCTTAACAGAGCAAAACTTCCACTGATTTGTTAGCAAACAGCACATATGCATGTTTCTGTCAGTGACTATTTTGTTTACTTAATGTAAACAGATCTGAACTTTTGCTTCTAGTCAGGTATCTCTGATTTAGYTGCAAAAATGAGCTACAAGATTCACTTTCAGAATAATCATTTCAACCAAAGACAAGAAATTGCCTTCAAGATTCAGCTTTATACAAGACCTGGCATTTGGTAACTTGTCCTCCTGTTTTCCTTTGATCGTAGTAACTGCCAAGAGTGCCTTTGGATAAGCATGCTAACACACTCATGTTTTCTTCCAGATAACTTCTTTAAATTGTCCCTTAGGGGACAACTACTTCTACAAAAAAAAAGTTCTTCTGACATCCAGCAACTTATAAATTTATAACAGCAGTTTAAAAACTAAAATAATTCTAATTGGTGCTGTCTTGATAGTTGATATACAATAACATCCTACACTGCAAGATGGAACACATATACTATACAGAGGAATTTGAGCACTAAGCAGACCATGTCTAAACTACCGTATCCAAAAATTATACATTTCCTGTTCCCGTTGGGTTCAGAACTAGCTGTGTGCTCTGAAGGCATGCCAGAAGTGATAGAGCATTACAAAAACAACAGTAACAASAACAAAAATTCCCAGACCCCAAATCCATCGAATAGATGGGACACCACGGACCCTGTGAACTACTTAGCTGTAACTTCCCTTTCATGAGTTTGGACTTGGAAAAGCTAACCACAAAAGCTCCTCTTGTTGCTCATTTCTACAGGCAAAGGAAACATACCCTACCTTCATCCTAGGAGATTTCTCTACAGCATTTGAAACCATTGGTCATCCACTCCTGACATCACCCATGCACCTTAGCTTTGCTTTTCCTGGTTGGTGATGGGAAATAGGGAATTACACTCTTCTACATTCTCCCGGACCAGTAGATACTGTTTTCCATGTTCTGCATCATAATGTCAAGGTTGACCTCACAGCTCAAATATAACCAGATAGGAGTTCACGAGATGCAAAGGCTGAGTATGGAGAATTACACCTCAAATCAGAATGCTTTGGAATGCTATCAGCATGCATGTTTTCTGACCATAATTGCAGAAACACCCTTGAAAAGTGATATGACGACTATATATTTACTGTTCCTCTACTAATATCTTGTGTCCTATTCTGGGAACAATATAGAGATATCTGCAGAATGCCTATGCTCCTCTTAGAGGTTTCCATGACATGTAGGAACATTTCTAATGAGTTTTATTGCTATTATTTTTCACCTTACTAAAGCACACCTTAATGCAGAAATCTTTCAAGACACAAGAGCAGACACAGCACATGAACATTTCTGCTGTACTGAAGACCGATTTTTACCATTCCCTGAAAATAAGTTGCATGGTTGGATCTTCTACAAAGGGTTGCATGGGAATGAGGGATTATGTTCTGAAAATGAAGAGGAGTTCAAGAAACTGAAGGGGCCAGACTCTGCTCTGGGGAGAGAGCAGAAGGTGATCCTCTTAGAGTGTAATTTGTTCCTATCCTCCATATTTGTAGAATGAACCCACAGTATTTTGGACTGCATTCAGGCTGTAAACTGTAGAGTCCCTGTTGGTAACATCTCTTATGTTCTGGACTGTAACAGGTCCCCTTCCCCACCCAGACAACATGAATATGCTCTAGTAGCTGGGAAGAGAGCCTCCTAGCTTAGACACCTTCCAGTCTGCTGCCCAGCAACCTCCTTAAAGTATTATGTACCATACAATACACACAGAAAAGTGGTATCATCTATTGCATACATTAAAGAATCTCTTATGCTTTTCCACAGCTCATTTTCTTTTCTTACACCCCTCCTACTTCTGCTGTTCTTAGAGTCTCTGTCGCGACTCACATATGCCTCAGGAACAACCTACTCAATCTCAGAACATCCTGCTTTACTTAGTAGTACAATCTGTTACTACTGCCGTGAACCAAGAAGAGATTTTCCACTATTCTCTTGTGCTTGCCTGGAATGGCTGCATTGTTATCTCCTGATCAGAGGTATAAACGGGGCACAGCAGAAGACTAGGTTTGAAAACTACTCTCAAGCCTTAATTTATGTAGAGTGGTCTGCAAGGTCATTGTTTCCAAGCCAAAATGCAATTTCCTGATAGAGAGTAATTTATTAGGCTGTTCAGATATAATGAAAGAACTGTTTTCAAAAAGTCAAAGGTTACTTTTAATGCCCATTTTCTCAGCATGGGCATAGCTAGTATTAAGTCTTACATGTTACAACATTTTATTTAAAAATCTAACATTTGTATAACAGTGGTGAGAAGATAGAGGACAAGGAGATTGTAAAAAGATGTACCAATGGAAATATTTTGTCTTTTTTGTGGTTATTTGTTGCAACTGTGTTAAGCCTGCTGGATTCTACAGATTCAGCCATGCAGAATATTGCCTGGGAGGCACACACCAAATCAGTCTGTTCATATTTTCTTTGGAGGCTCTAGTCTGAAGTGTATGAATTTCCTTCGCCACCTCAAAATACCTCTTGTGCATCATCAAAGTGCTCTAAGGGAATATCAAAAACATCCTTGGAAGATTCTAAACCAGTAATATTCAGCACTCCCCCAACAAACCTTCAGTGGGATAGAGGAGGGATGTGGATATCAAGCTTTTTCATATAGAGTCAATGGGTAGTGGCTGAACTGTCTAGAAGGCAATTTGGGACCGTCAGGTAGTCAGATCTGCTTGAATCACCTGACGGAGCCCATTTGGATCTGGTACATACTCAGGAAAACAACGAATCCTCTTCCTAACTTGGTCCTCTTAAGTTAGACACCATACGTTCCCCTTACTGGCTATGAATGTGTCTCTTCATTACGCCCCAGCCCCCATGAACACCAGTCTCACGCTGCCTCTTTGGCACCTCTTCCCACCAAGCGTGCAGAGAATGTTTATACAGAGCATTGAGGTAAAATGTAACTGTGATTTAGCTGGTGGTAGACCACAAAACAGGAAACTGATGGCAGAAAGAGCCACTTTCCACGCCTGGGAGCTTTTATGAATACGAAAATCAGGATATTTGCATATTTCTTCCCCAGAACTTTCTATAGGATGGAAACAGAACTGCTGACTTGCTAAACTTAGCAAAATGCATTCTCATTTTAAAGCTAGGACATTATAACGTAGTAGAAGGGTTTGATTTCTCTTTTCACTACCTGGGTGTTTATTCTGCAAAGCTTAACAGCAAACATGAAATCTCAGGGTACTGCTGCAGTTCTTTAACATCCTCATTTGATAGAAGTGCATTTGAACAACATTCTCAATGATTAATATAGCCAAATTATGCCTCTTTCGTCTGAGAAGATGCTGATATATTTTAATTAAGTCAACATATTATGATGGGGCTAGATCTGTAATAAGTCATTTCATGATTTTTGCATTAGGTAGCAGTCAGTTATTTTTAGAGGTTAGAAAAATTTTATAGAGGTTTTTACTACAACTAGAAGTTTTCTGAGGGTGAAAGGGAATATAATTCATTCTCCAAGAACACAGTGTAAATTCCATTTTGTTCCAGGCCCCAATACTGTGAGAAAAAATTAGATTCAAAACATTACTTTCTGGACTCATACATATGTGACACAGGCAACAAATTACATGAGCACAGCTGAATGCTTCTGTCAGCAAAATAAGTTTATTTTCAAGTACTGCCAAGAGATCATCTACCTTAGTTTTCTGTCTGCAGATAGCCAGGATTGCATTTTGGCATGTAAGTGTTGATATTCAGAAATGCAGCTTCCCTTTATCTTAGTGCAATCAGGAGGCTCTGAGCACTTTTAATGTGAGTWCGCTTACGAAAATGCCAAAACAGAGATGAGAATGTATGTGTCTAACTTTAGAACCCTGCATATGCAGTTTTGGCCTTCACTTAGCAGACAGCTTGCAGCGGTTTTAGATGGTATCACCATTTACATTTCAGTTCCTCCCCTTAAAATAAAAGGCCAACGCCTTTTTGAGGTTCATGCTGTGATAAAAAAACACTAATAAAAGAATCTATTCAAAATAACACCGCCAACGCAGTAAGATTTCCCTCCATCATGGCAATTTGTATTTCCATATATAAAGCCAAGTTCTGCTATTTTTAATCTACTGCTAGGAAGCCATACTAGGCATTAAGCAAGCAAGCACCATAGTTCCATAAGCCAGATTTTTTACATTAGTGTGGATCTGTCAAAACAATGCTGAATCTATTCCTCCAGCAGAAACGCCCTTCCGAAACATGGCCCAAGAAAGGCTGCAATTGAATGTCTGCTTCCTCTCCGGCAAACTCATTCTGCCTCTTGTGAATGTCATAATATGCTACCTAATTGTGAGAGAAAACAAAATTTATTGAATACTGAGCAACAGTCAATTTGCCAAAAATTATTTCAAAGATGATTTAGAGCATGTTAGCATGTAACATTATAAATAAATGTGTCTAAAACTCCACTTTTTATTTTCTGTTTTTTCTGTAGTGCTCATTTGTCGTAAGTGATGGATCTCTGAGGACTTGTTGGAGTTGAGCTATTTATCAACAATCAAAAGTGGGGAAACAACAGCATTCACTGAGCACATGCAACTCTGTTCTAGCATGGTGAATTGTGTACAAGAACACAACACCCAAGCTGCTTATGTGACCCACCTTATCCTGGACTTTCATATATTTAGGTGACATGAAGATCTAGAGTTCTTCAAGAAATGTTTGAGATTATAGTTATGGAAATGCTTTTCTGAAAAGGTTTCTCTAGGTTCTGGTTCACACTTTGTGTTTTCCAAAGTCATAAAAATCTGAACTGTGATTCATCTAAAGGCATGTAAAGATGCAAAAAAATATTCATCACTTTTTAAAGATGCTGTTATAATACATCTTTATAAAACTAAATTAAATTTCACCACAATGCTCAGCTCTCATTGGTTTGTATTTTTATATAAGAATATCAGTTTAAGAATATTTTCCTAGATATGCCTGGTTTGGAGGTGATCCAAAACTATCAGACTATATTATGACTGTGAGAGTTCCATTTTCATCCTATTTTACACTGCGGGAGAACACTGTCTTGAAGGCAAAAGCTGGTTTCACTGGAGTCAATGCAGAGACCTGAACACAAGACAGAGATTTCAAAAGGGCTGCATTCCTGTAATTCTGTAAGCCAGTATGGACAGCCACAGGGGAAAATGTGTATGACTGTATGTCTGCCTCACTGACCAGACTACTTGCTGTGTTGTGAACCATTTCAGTTTGACTTCTAGTACTAGGAGTTTCAAAGGCCAGTTTGATAGCCACAGATGCTCAAGATACCATGACCAGGGCTCTGCCTGAGTAGGGTGCACCCCATCACTGCTGTAAATACAGCATTTTTGCTCATGTGACTCTTTGGGGATCTTGTAGGGGTTTTCTGTAATATTCCTATAAATCTTTAACCAATGGAAAAAGGTATCAAGGAAACAAATTTTTCAGATGCTCTGTTACCTAGGAAGGTAAATTCACATAGGTTGTGTGATGCACGCCCAAGGTGGATACCTGTGCTTCTTCTACAGCTGGAGTTACTGCAAATGTACGCACCACAAACCCCTTGCCCCTTTCTGAGAAATATCTAACCCCATTCCAGTACTCTCACTCCTTAACCTTCTTGGGCTGTGGAATTCAGGACACCTACATGCTGCTAGTGATTCTTCTCCTTCTTGATTAGTTTTGTGACTTTGAACAAAATCTGTTTCTCTCCTCTCCTCTTCCCCCATTTAAAAGAAGAAAATACAGGTTGAGCTTTATTTGCTACCTGCCTTCATGAAATATGTTGGCTTCTGCAGCTAGATTCCCATGGTTGGAAAATCATAGAATCATAGGATGGTTTGGTTTGGAAGGGACCTTTAAAGGTCATCTATTCCAACCCCCCTGCAGTGAGCAGGGACATCTTCAACTAGATCAGGTTGCTCAGAGCCCCGTCCAACCTGACCTTGAATGTTTCCAGGGATGGGGCATCTACCACCTCTCTGGGCAACCTCTTCCAGTGTTTCACCACCCTCAGCATAAAAAATTTCTTCCTTATATCTAGTGTGAATCTACCCTTTTTTAGTTTAAAACCATTACCCCCTTGTCCTATTGCTACAAAATCTGTGAATGGACTTTGAAAACTCAGAAATCCTTGAGTTTTCTGAAACTGAACYGAAACTATCAAATTATTTTATATGCAGCACCAGCATCCTTATTTGGCAAAGACTTAGTGTTTAATAGAATTGAATAGTTTAAATGATGTAATTAAATTAAGGCTCATCATGGAAAAGTGCTCAACACAGCAACAACTCAGCAGAAGTGGGCAATTGTTTTGAAAAATTCACTCACCAGCAAGAAAACCCTCTTCCACCTTCTCCACTTAGCCTTGGCTGGTATCACATGAAACTGTGACCTTTACTGAGGTAGTTCCAGATTTGTGCTAGAAAAAAACTGAACTGGCAAGCAAGCTCGAAGGTCATGCCTTGTAATGCCTACATTCCTTCTACAGCATATGATCCCTTCTGCAATGATGACAAAAAATATTAAGACCCACTGTTTGGCTCTGCAACCACTAGTTTTGATACTTTTCTTTGGCATCTGAATTCTCTGTGGGCTTTATTGTGGCTGTGCTCAGCTTCACAAAGTTGAAAGAGATTTTCAATTTCTTAAATAAAAAAAAAAACAAAAACAAAAAAAATGCAAGTTTCTTGCCAGGCGGATTTTTCCCCACTGAGTTCCCACAGCTCTAATTTTAAATACTGCAATATATCCCTGCAGAAATGTTATGGATTATTCTATTAAATCAATTCAAAAGTGATGATGCATGTTGCCCTGTGCAGCCATCCTCACCACCCTATAGAGAATTTTGCACTGCCATCATCTATCTCCCTCCAGCAACGACTCTTTGGCTGCAGCATGCTGTGACAGGGATCAAATCCCCTGGCTTCTCTCCTTCATTCTGTGCTTGGAAAGTCATGCAGACTTAGCAGCTTTTCCAACACACACAGTGGATGTGAATGCCTGCTTTTCACCATGTAGGCTGCCCTGGCTTTACAGCAGTCTATTTCAAACATATGGTCCTATGCATAAACCTTTGTTATAGCAACAGCACTTTTTGAAACTGAAACTGATGGCCTAAACGACTTGGCTTGAGCCTAATGAACATGCTAATCTGCTTCTAGACTCCAAAACTAAAGAGTTTATTTGTCCAAGCACTATGGAGGTCAAAGGGAAAATTAACTAATCCTTGGAGAACTAACCCCTAAAAGACTTCTACTGCTTGTTCTTTAATCTTCTCCTCCCCCACTCCAGAAAAACCCACAAGTATCCTGTCTTCATTAGGACGGCCATATAAAATGCTCACTATCCACGCAGGCACTCAGTGAATTCTCAAAAACTAAGGCAGATGAATATTTTTGTGCTATTGCTGCAGCCTCACAGAGCAGTGGCTTCTTCAAGTAAAACAAAACAACTTCAATTGCAGTGAACGTAAGGCCAGGCCATGGGAAAGTTTAACTGCCTGGAAAGTAGACAAACTAAACTCTTTGAAGCCAATCAAATTCCTGTTAAAAAAAAAAAAAAAAAAATCTATACCATAAAAACAACTCTTGCAAGTCTGGGAAGTAGAGTAAAGGCAGTAGTCCCTCCTCTCCTGTCCTGGGGCTCTCCTGCAATGCCCTGAGTTCCCAGCCAGAGCCCCCATGTCTCCAGATATTGGCAGCCTCCAAAAGGCCGTCTCGTAGGTCTGCATGAGTCTGTCTAATACTAGCTGGGTTTTGCAATGTTCAGCTGATCCTTTGAGCCTCTGTTGAAGTGTAGTGGTAGGCATCAGATTTGAATACTCAGTCAGTGAGATTTTACCTGCTTCTGCTTTGGCATATTCTGCCCACAATCCCCAGACAAATCCAAATGTCAATGTTCCCTAAACACAACACTGCATAGCAAACCAGGAATAGACATGCTCCTTTTAAACCATAGATCCTGAAGAAAGCTCCTTCCTGCCCATCTCTCCCCACTGAGAACACAGAGAAAGCACTAGATCTGCTGTGAGAAAGAGCTGAGCATCATTTCAACCACCATTCTCCAAAGAACTAATCACAGTTTCTGTCTGGCTGCCTATTAAGGGCTGGAGACTCCTATTTCCCTGTTGGAGAATCAAATGTTTCCTTTTTAGGTGAAAACACCAGATGGTATGACTCTAAACGGCATCATCTCAAAAGAAGATTGCAGAGTACCAGAGTTATCTGGGTATACCTATACTCTCAAGAAAGTGATAGATGTTGGTATCCATGATGGCAGTTGCTTGTCACCTCAGCAGGGTATTTCCTATATAAACTATTTACCCATGCATACTTGGGCTTTAAATTTACTCATTAATTTATTAATTATTCATTATCTGATCTTGGAAGATGATGATAATATGCTTTGACCCCAAATTTGGAAATAATACTTCCTTCCTGAAGGACCTTCCAGTACTACATACATCTTATATTTGTATGAACATGCATATATTTAGAATACAGCCTCAAACAAAGTCCCACCCTTCTATCATAAACCTGAAATGGAGACAAACTGAGGCTTTGAAAATTAACTGGGAGAAGTTAGAGTTACATGAGATCTGTTAGCAGACAAAATCATAATGGAGTTTATGTAGGCAAAGGCAATCTGGAATCTTAATACTAGAGAAAAAGAGCTTTAAAAGCTAGGACTATACTTTCCAAAGCTGGACGCAAAGCAGAGGCTTTGGGAAAAATTGTGGAGACATGTGCAGCCTACATTTTTTTCAGCTCCTCAGGACAGTGTCCAACCATTCTATTTTTAAATGCTTAGACAGGACCTTTATATAGACACAGGACAGTCTGGCTACTTGAAGAAGCTTCAACTGTATCAGAAGGTTAGCACCTCATACTCAGAAACCTTATGTTACCTCTACCATGTTTCTAAGACATTTATGGGTAAAGATGATAAGCAAAACTGATCACTTTCTTCAGTCCTTTGGAGCCTTTTCACCACTCTGAAAGGAAACTCTAACCCCCTTCCATTCCTGCAAAAAGCGTATCTCGTCACTAAGGCAGTGGGGATCGTTTTCATCTTTATTTTGGCAACAGATTGCGTTTTCAACTCTAATATCTTAAACAAGCCACTGGCAAAGATATGTACCCTTGTCTTAGATGATGCAGGCAGAGAGGGTTGAAACCTGGTATGTAACTTAAATTTCAGCCCAATTTCTTGGTCACGACAGTAGGGTGCTAGGTTCAGCAGAACATTTATTCATCTTTATTAGCAACTGAGCAGGCAGTTTGACTGACTACCATACTGAAATATGTTACTGATCTTGCAGGAAAGTCCATGAAGTCTGGAGTTACGCTATCCATTTCTATAACTTTGATAAAACCAGCTTCCTGATCCTGAATATAATGCAGTTTCAGAATAATACGAGCACCTTGAAAATGTTAAAATTGCGCTACACAACATAAAACATGATTCTGCAGTTGGGTGTCTATGTTCCTTGTTGAATTTTTTTTACATCACATGGATACTACATGAGGTCAAACTTCTTTAGGACTTTAGTTGATGTTGTGGCAAAGGTAAACGTATACTTTTGTCTACATTTTATGTCTGCTCTCTGGTTAAGCAGCAGACAGAAGTTTACACTAGACCACCATTTGAAAACCACTACTGTGGAGTGATTGGTCTGATCCCACAGTTCTAACACCAGCAGTGGTTGCAAACAGGGTTTTATATATAAGGCACACATAGTATTTCTAAATAGTTCTTTGTTACTGCTGTTCTGTATGGTATTGGAAAGCAAAAATTCATTATAAAAAAGGAGAGAAGGAAATAACTCATACTTGGAGAAATCTGGTTTTAAACAGGTTAGGGCTGTAACCCATTTCCCCCCACCCTAATGGAGTTTTTTTGCCCCCCTCCATTCTGTAGCTCCTCATCTGTCCGATTACCATTCTCATGTTTCAGCACTCCTCACCCTTCACATCTCACCAGTCTCACAGGTCTATCCTTCAGTAGCTTGCCACATGGAAGAGCCTGCCTACTTCTGCAGACAGGTTTACATTTTCAGACCTGCCCATCGCACTGGTTTGGTTGCTGGCTGTAGCGCTGTGCCGTGATCTAGCAGCTTTTTAGAAGTTTGACAGTTCAAACGCCCACCATATATGCACAGAGCATCCCTCTGGTGCATATGCTGTGAGGTTCAGGGAGGCCCATGTCAGTCACTCTGTCTGCAACAGAGAAGATCTCACTTACATATCAGCCGTTCTGGAATAGTGAAGAGACTGTCTTGAAGAGCACCTGTCAACAAAAGTGACTAAAAGAGCTGATAAAAAGGGATGGAATATTCCACAAGAGTTTTTGTTGAAATTTCATTTTCAGCTAATCTTTCAAAATGTAGTAAAAAAGTACTTGCACAGGCACAGTATGTATAACTTTCCAGCCAATTCTAAACAGGTTCTCACAGGACTGGTATTTGCCTTATACCTGCAGGAAATATGTCTGTTCTAAGTGTGTTTCCATCTACTTCGCCTATGGGATAGAACTAAAAATAGTTATCAAAGACAGTTTGTTAAGGTAAAATTGATTTCTTCAGC
The DNA here is from genome assembly GCA_035582835.1 of Phoebastria nigripes. Lineage (NCBI taxonomy): Eukaryota > Metazoa > Chordata > Aves > Procellariiformes > Diomedeidae > Phoebastria > Phoebastria nigripes. The sequence continues at coordinate 537,729 of JAYKAV010000267.1, forward strand.
CTTACCCCTGAGTGTTTACATGCAGCAGAATTAAGCATTCTTTGCTCTTCTTTTCCCAACAGAAGTAATTCAGTTACCTCTCCACTGTTCATTCACTACACAATTCTATATAAAAAAAAAAAAAATTTGTGAAGAGACCTCATCTATGAGATCTTGATCTTTGAGGTGAAGCTTTACAACGACATGAAGAAGCTGAAGAAACCCATTTGTACAAGAGCGTGCATAAGTTTCGACTAAAACCTTAAACTATAATTCTGTCTGAAAACTGAGGGTACATTTTAACCACTGACAGCAGCATTGTCTGGAGTCACCAAAGCCAGTATTAAAAATGATAGTACAGATAGCAAAAGCAGCTTAATTTCAACAACAGATTCTTCTGGAGGAAGGTTATAAATGAGTCAGCACTGAACTCCATATTCTTGCCATGAGCTTGCCATGACTATCTGTCAAAGAACATTTTACATATAATACAACGCAATTAGCTGAGATTACCTTAATGTAAACAATTTTCATGTGACCATGATTTCCTCCCACGTCACTCCTTTTTTCCTCTGCCTTGATATTCAGCATTGACATAGAATCAAAGCAAGAATTGTTCTCACTGGTGTAAATGTATAGTCAGTGGCACTTCAAACCACTGCAATTTTCTACTTTCAAGAGCCCCACGTTTCAAGACCTCTGTTTTCTAGTGGAAGATCTCCAAACACTTTCCCATTCAATAAAACATGCTTCAACAAAGAATGGAGCACAGCCCGAGCCAGCTTTCCATCAGTTTTGCTTGTAATTGTTTAAGAAATTATCATGTGGTAAACATTAAGCATCCACTTTTGCTCTTAAAATCAAACCAAATCATCTTGAAGACATTTTCTTGGCTCAAGAAAGTTTAGGCCACCAAGTGTGTTCTGGGTTAGAAGCACAGACTATAAAATGGCCTTTAATTTGGCAGGGATGGTAAAGGCCAACGCCATTAAACAGTACGGCCCATCAAGCATTTTTCTTATATTAATTCTCTGGCAAAAGAGCAACTGTATTACTCAGAACTGAGCTAATCCTGTGTCTATTAGGTTTGGTTTCAGAGTCAGGTATAAATTAACAGTGAAACTTCATTGAAGAACTTAATTTTAGAGAGACATTTATGGATATATCTGGAATAAATAAAAAAATACTGAGGAATCATACACTTGGAAAAAAATGTGATTTCAATAGCCCTGGAACTGTTTGCAATATTGCAAAGTTTTTTTTCATGGGAAAATGGAAACATACTCCTCCACATTGCTCTCTTACAAGGTGGGAGACATAGGTTCATATGCCTCAACTGAGGACAGAGTGGGGAAGGAAGTCCCAGCTTCAACTGGTCAAAATGAGGTGAACTCTTGAGTTCATTCAGTTTCTTAATTGAAGTTGGATCTCTTCCATTCAAATCAAATCTTTTCTCCTAATAAATGTTTAAAGGGGATAATGTGGTTTGCCAGCTTTACAATTTTTGTAGCTTTCTTGCTAATCTCTAGAATATTTGAAAGATCACTGTGATAGTGAAAAGGACTTAAAAAAAAGGAGGGTTACTACAGTAGGCAAATATGGATCCAAGCCAAACAGCACGGCAACATGATTAAATACAGTATGATCAGCAATCACTTTTATGGAGGAAGAATAATAGAAGTAATCTTTGTTTGGTACTTTAAAAATATTTATCTGAAATCTAAGTTTCACATGTGGCCAAGGAGATATTGCAAATTTGCCCCACCCTCAACATGGACAACATTGCTAGAAGACCCTTCCCTCCATAATTTTACATGGAAAAAAAAAATTAAGAATATTAATTTTTTAAATCCTTTTTGATCTTTCTCAGTTCAGGAAGTATATTCTTACAGATAACCATTTGCAAAGTATCTTATTAAGACACGGGAACTGAGATATCAAATAAAAATGTGCACCCTCCTACAAAGTAATAGCCACAGCCTGATTTTTAACTTCCTATCCCATACAGCCAACTATAGTCTTGGTTCAATTCCCATCATAAGAAACATTTTATTGTGTCAGATCAATGATCCATTTAAATCCAATGTTCTCCCTCTGACAGTGACAATAGGAAATGTTATTTAGGAAGAACATATGAGCCTCATTGCTGCCAGTGGTCCATTCCCTCATACTTCCCCAGTAGTATGGTTAGGGATGTTAGAGGGAACATTCCTTTTGGACCTATTGTCCAGGATTTTCTCTTATCTCTTTACAGACTTTTTAAAAAAAATCTGTTCTAAGTCAGGCTCTATAATGCCTGTGTCATTACAGAGCTGTTTTTAGACAACCTTTCCTACATATGTATATATGCATATTTTTATATATATACACATGTTTGTATGTGCAGTACATCCTGAAGAGACCTCCACAGTATCCACCTATCTAGGAATGATATATTAGAAAAACAAGTCATTTGTTCTTTGGCCATTTTCCATTGTAAGCACCATGCTATTTAAAGCAGAGACAGCAGGAACAGTTTAAAAGGTGCATAACATTTCACAGGTACTGTTGCCTCCAGCAAGGTATCCATCACTTTTAGGATAATAAAAGGGCATGTGTCACAACTGGCAGTTCTTCATTTGAATATCTTTGAAATGAGATCTGAAACTGTGCTGCTGCTTTAGTGGTTGCAATTCCCAACTTGACAAGGCAGCTGAAAATAGACCCTCAAAGAGCAGTGATTAGTACATGCTCTCTTTTTATCAAGGTATTTTCAAGGTCACTCAAATGTTTACAAGTTTGCTTTTCTTACTTCTTGAAGTGAAAAGTCCATCTCCAAAGTATCCCCCACACTTAGACGATTCTCTCTGAGGAAAAATATAGAGAGGAAAGAAAATATTAAGTGGTGAACTAAGAGATACACAGTTTCTACACTGTCAGAGTTTTTGCCTGGGAGCATGTAAAATCTATTGCTAATTTTCTTTTACTTTGCATGAATAGTCTTGTTTCAAAATTAAAAGGTGTCTTGGCACTGCAAGATGTTTCCTTAGACTTCCCTATTTAGTACCTACAAATATATTTTTTTTCCAGCAGAACTATCTTTTAATGGGAACAAACACTAATAACCCTACATAAGGTTTCTCTCGCAATAGTTTTACTAACCATACAACTACCATGAAAGCTGTTTATAGAAAGGGCACTAGAAAAGAAAAACATCAAAAAATCGCAGACAAACTGCTCAGGAGCTCTACAAGCAGGTTCACTGAGACATGTACATGAAAAAGGCGGAAAAAGCATCAGAAGGCTCCTTTAACAAGGAGAAAATTCAGAAGGAGCCAGAAAACCCCCAGAGCCCCAAATCACCAATGTCCTTACTACCAGCAGACATAGAGAGTTTATTAATCTTATTACTCTGTTCAAGTCAGATGACTTGTGCTTCTCAAGGTGAAGTTAGCTATTACAACTGAATTTAATGACTTTCTACCACCAAAACCAGAAAGCTCCTTTTCTTACCACTTTACCCCCTAGTTCAAGCCAAATGTTCCTACTCCTTCCCTGGCACCCACTCTTGCACTAGTCAGCCCCCACAGTGAGCTTGCTAATGTGTCAGAAAGCTAATCCAATGCAAAGAGAGTGAAGACTTTGCTCCTGGTTTAGCAAGCTAAATCAGCTCACAGTGTGTCCAACCACGTGCCAAAATCTGTGCAAAGACAGGGACAGGGTTGCACAGCAGGAGTGAGGGGAATGGGAAGCAAGGAAGGGCTTTTGCCGCTTGGCAGCAGTGAGCCATGAGGTTGGCCCAGCTGTAACACCTAATCACCTCCCCAGGGGCTTTAACTCTGGAGTTGCATATTTCAGTAAGGCCAGACCAAAGCATATAAAAGTCATATGTCACTTCCTCTACCATGACCTAAAATCACAATCTAGGCTAAAAAATAAAGAGATTTTAAAATCATGCATTCTTTTATTTGCCTTCTGAGAATGTGCTTTTCATTCTATGAGTTGTGTTTTTTCTACCAACATCAGCAATGAGCTAATAAAAACACAAAACAAAACAAAGGCAAGATTTTCACAAGCCTTGAGAAACCAGAGATTTTGTTGCCTTTTTTTTTTTTAGGATCAAGCTAAATAGCATGAGACCTATGATAAAACACATAGTTTACAAGAATGCTCTTTCTGCTGTACATTGTTTTCCATCAGATGAAGCAAGCCATATGTTTTTTGGTGCTGCCCTTACCCAATTACATCAGGCTGAAGAAAGCTTTACCTCCTATTATCATTTGGCCAGAACAGATGCTTCTGTAGAAAGCAGTTCAAAAGAGCAAGGATAAAGGCTTGAGTTTTTCTCTCTTTCTTGCTTTTCATTTTTCCTCTCTTCTGCACAGCCAGCCTCATACAAGTCACATTAGTATACAAGCATATATTAATATACAATTATGATGGGTATACAGTAGAATTGCTCTTGATTTATAGCAAATAAATGAAAATGAAGGCTAGATATTTCAGGGGAAATCAAATACCAGTATGTTTTTCTTTTTATATTATCTTTTTTTATAGCCTAGCCTCCAGATGGTGAATGATTGTTTGCTAGGCTAAACTGATGTTAGACAACAGCACTAGTTTTTAATTACATCTTTGAACACACAGTGTATTGAAGTGGAGGAAATGAGTTAAAGCTAAAAATTATTTATTGGATGAAGCATTTAGTATGAGACTGCAGACAATTACAAGAATGTCTGCTTCTGGACTGAAACACAGAATTGCTCCATTAGCTCAGTGGCAGAGAGATGGTCTGAGAAGAGAGACAGCAGCAGTTGTCTCTCACAGCACGCTTTCCTCTTTAATTAGTGAGATATCAAGCACAATTGAAGTGTGTCATTTCAGTGACTTTACCCTAAGTGAACCCTTGGTACTAGCAGTTAAGAAACTTTACCACTGAACACAACACATTTTGCATTGTAATTTACTAAATGGAAAATATATTTTAGAGTCAAGGATTTAATAACCTTGGAGTTTCTAGATTAAGTTTTGTGTAGACACTCAGACAGATAGTGAAACTGAAGCTTCATGGTATTTTTATCGTTTTCTGCATGCGAAGTCTAGTTTTTAAAGTGGTTTTTCAAATTCATAGATTTGAATTTCTGTATTGGTAATGACTTGAGCACCTCTAGTTCTCAAAATCTGAGGCTGATTCAACAGTTAGGTTAAGGAATGCAAGATAGGAAGGGATCTGTGTAGCTGCAGAGAGTAATACCATGCTATCTTGTTCATACAGTTGTTAAGCTCCACTTCAAAATTGGTAAATAAATTATCCCCACTCCTTCTGTAGAAGGCTATTTTAAATGTGACGTCTAAAATCACTCTTATTTCCTGGACACATTTATTCACAGCCAGTTTATAAGTCACATAATTTAAGATTAGATTTGGTTTCCTAATTCCATTTCATAAGTAGTGAAGAAGCACAAGCACATACACAAAGCAAATTTCAATAACACTAGCGACAAAAGCTTAAAGAACCAGGAACAGCCCTTAAAGAACAAAATATACACTTAAAGAATCAATACACACAGCAAATATAGGGCCTGAAGACAAGCAGTCAATAATTCAGTCATGAATTTCATTTTTCTTCCAACTATTCATGGTAATTTTAGGAATGACTGAGTGAAACTAATCTTAGTTATTAGATGAACCTCTTTAAATTAACATAAAGGTGAGTAAATTAACTTTCTTATAGAAAAATACAGTTTTGAAAACTTTTCCTGATATATTTTACATATATGGCTGGTAGATACATATGCATAGAGGGATGTCCGAAACAGAGCAGATGTCATCTGAACCGTTTTGAATGTCAGAGGGAGCAGGGAGGGTCTGGGTGTAGGTGTCCTCCCCCTTGAGTAGCTCACACAGCATATCTGTTCCCCTGCATGATACAGGCAAGGTGCTTTATCCAACCCAGGGAAAAGGCATTTGTATTGATGGGACTAAGGCCAAGCTTCTCCCAGTTGTCTTCTGTTTCAGAATAGGTCGGGAAAGAGAAGATTAAGAATTTGTTTATCATAATGAACTGGAAACAGTATATCACTCCCTCCTCCAGGAGTGATTAATGGGCTCTGCTGACCTTGCCATACACACACAGAGGCATAACTGATCTCATCAGCCCCACGGCACACACTCCCAGGGCATTGCGCAGGCAAGCATGACAGGGTCATCGCTCTCCTCCTTCCCCAGGGACTGAGTTGTTGATCCCTCCCTTTTTTTTTTTTTTTTTTTTTTAACATCAGACTTCTTTCTCTGCTGCCCAGTGGCTCGGGGAAGAAGTCCCCTTTTCAATAGTTCCCGACATCCTAAGCAACCTGGGCTCAAAGTCAGGGTGGGCAAGGTTTCATCACTTCATTTTTCCTCTCTCAGTAAGAYATTCAGAGGAGCACTAGTTCCCAGCACCCCTTCTTCAGGGAGGCTCAAGGGTTACAGCTCTTTCTGCTCATTGGGAGTTTGAGAGGAGGGGACTAGCTGATAAGCAGGGATGCAGACCTTTACATGGTGTTATAAAAGAAAAAAAACAAGCAAAAAAATCACACTAATTAAAAAATTGTGAAGGTTTTTTTGTTGTTGTTTTTCTCTCCCCCCCTCCGTTTCTTACACACTGACTCAGTTTGTCCAGCTCTGCTGATGTCCTTGCCTTTTAGAGACTATTTGTAGAGTTAAGGAAATGAAGAGGAGGTAAAGATGGAATTTCCCTTTTTTAAAAGATCATAAATTGGCTAATTATAGAAGCTGTCATTTGGGCAAAGGAACTCCACCTTCCAGAGTGATTTTATAATACATATCTATTCCAAACATCAACTTTAAGCTGCCATTAAAAAAAAAAAAAAAAAACCAAACCAAAAAAACAGAAAAAAACCCCCAACAAACCCAAACAACTTAACTACCTTTTAATTTATATGCTTTTTTTGATTAGATATGTCCACTTTCTAATACTTGCAAGCTGGTGAGACTTCTGGTGGGAAAAAAACATGCAGCAGCAGCAACAGGTCTGCTCAGCAGGGAAGCATGTTACAGCAATATCAAGCAAAGAAAGCACTTAACCAACATTACCCAATACTAGGGACTAACCAGGGTATACCTTTTCATGTACTGCTGCTTGTAGCCCTACTCCTGCTAACTCCAGGGCAGGAAATTTGACACAAATCCTTGCCTTATTCTCTGGAAACTAGGAAGAGCCCTTAAGCAGTAGCCAGCACTTCTACATGTCAATGTAACAAACATGATTGGAGCTGTCGCTAGAACACTTGATAATTTTATTTCCACATAATATATCCCTAATAGATTTGAGGATTACTTTCTCATAGCTGTCACTGTACCAGTATGTCTTACTTTCTCATAGCTGTCACTGTACCAGTATGTCTGTGCCAAACACTGAAAAAGATCATATTTCATATCCCAAAGAATCATAAGGTCATTGCTATATATTAAAAATGGGACATTTTGGAAACTCTTTATTTGCCATCTGTTTGTGTCATGTAAATGTGAATCCAAGTTTTATTTTAAAATCATAAAGGCTAACAACTTCCATCATTAAAAGTAAATGCTGAGTTCCTCATATAAAAAAAAAAAAAAAAAAAAAAAACATGACTCTGGAAACAGATGGAGCTTTAAGAAAATCCAATGCCAAATGCACATCCTGGAGAAATCAAAGCACATGAAACCTCTTGCAGTGGACTTGCAGTCTAACTGAGGTGCAGGTTAAAACAGTCTATCAACATACAGAGAGCACAGTAGACTTGAATACACCAGATACAATGCAGGAACCATACAGTGGCATGGTTTTTTGTAATGATCCATGAAAAAATTAGTTAAGGAAGCTGCATGGTACATGACCCAGGATTATTAAAAATAATTTAAAATACAGCAAAAACTGCTTCCTCCTATTCCAGGCTTCACTGCATGTCTCATTCTCCAACTTCGCCAGGAGCTATGTAATAGGTTGGAGTGTCTGCAACCAGCCCTGTCGACATGCCTGTAGATATCATGACTGTAATGAGGTGAAATGGGGATAAAATGTGGTTTTTTCCATTCTACTCAGTTTTTACATAAAACTAAAATGTAGAATGTTTTTTGTCCATACAGACTAACCTAGAATAACTCTGAGATCATTTCATTCCCTGGTGTCATATTAAAAAAAATAAAATATCCTTTTGCATGCACTTCTAAGAAGACTTTGACCTTACTTCAGTGTGTTTCTTATTGGTATCTGCATCAACTTTCCTGTGACAGATATAAATGTGGTTAACGAGATTTTAAAACATGTTTCTGAGTAGTTCATTTAATTACATTACACTAGCTTCAAGTGACCTTTAAAGGCCACTCCCTGCTGACTCCTTCCTTTACAATTACTTGAGAGCTATCTACCATTTTAAAAACAGAAAACCTTACACTGAATAATAACGAGGAAATAATGGTCCTTGTCCCCTTGCCTAATGAACATCACAGTGGGATTTCAGACTCTAGCATCCCTTGTTGAAGGGGTAAAACTGAGAGGTAAGGAGAGAGAGAGAGTTTTCTAAGGTCCCCATTAAGAAAGAACAAAAATTTTCATCTCATCAATATCTGCAGCCAGACTTGGTGGTCTTTTCTCTCATTGACATTTAGAACCTTTACTCTTAGCCTTAGAGTCCAAAATTTTCAAAATTACTGGTCAGGCAGGCCCAAGTGCTTGCCTACTTAACTTTATTTAATCTCTGTTCAATAGTGGGAGCAAAGTTAAACGCTGTCTTTCACTGGAGCACTCAGCAGCTCCCAGGCATGATGGGGGCCACACTTTCCCATCCTTTTCAAGAACCCTGGTATCGAAACTCACAGAGATTACAGTGGGTCCCCTGTCACCTTGAGATATCACAGGATATAGAAGAAAACATGACAACACCAGTAAGATATTTTTGTGGTCTTTCCTTTTGCATGGTTAGAAAGGTTCATGGGGGTTGCCCCAAACACCAGGCTAGGTATATACTACTAAACAAGAGAGGACCAAGGAACAAGCTGGAGTACTGTATTCATGATGGTCCTGCTGGTTATCATAGTTGTTAGCAGAATTTTGGCCCATGCGAACTAGTACTCACCAAGAAAATGCCCAGGAAAGGTTTGGAGGACAGCATCCACAGGGGATCATTTCCAATAGATGGTATGGACAAGACTGAAGCAGGTTTTTCTTCCTCTAAAACAGTCCCCCAACAGTATCTGAGCCCCAGGGAGTATTGCAGTGAATCAAGGGGTGGCAAGTTTCCTCATTGATCTGCCTTGCCCTGGACTGCAATAAAGGTATATGGCAGTTTGGGCACCTTTGGCTCTGACACAGAAAAACTGTTAATTGAATAGTGCATAACCTCTAAAAATAATTTCCTTCAAGTGATGAAGTCATTCATGGGGAGTTATTTTTCTCTCCAGAGCATCGGTCATCCTAAATACAATTAGTGGCAATGCTTTATCACTTACCTCCTACCACTTTTCTCCACATCTTTCATCAGCTGAGCTTGAGACTGGTAGACTAATGGACAGTGCACGTGTAGGAGAACAGTGAATCTGTCTGAGCAATTGAGCTACTGATTGGGTTATTTGCTTTTCTTCTCTTAAAAGCAGATGGGCAGATTCCACCTTTTTATGACAGCAACTCTCATTAGCCTTAGTGATATTTGGATCCATTTGCATCAGGACTGAATTTAATATGCAAACATATATCATCTGTGCTTCATTATCTGTTGATCTGTTGACTCCAGCTGAATACCCTTGCTGGGTTTATTCTTTCCATGTGTGTTTTCTGGATGTCCTTCCCTTAGCAGTTGCATAAACATGCATTACTGAACAATTTGTATAGATCATCATTATCCAGATTTACTACAAGTGGGATACTGTAAGTGGCTAATAGAATCAAGTCTTTCATAGATGTTTCATTCAGTCTCACAGACTTCACTTAATTAAAAATAGCAGGGATGAGCAAACACAAAAGTTTATGGCCTCTCAAAAAGGCATGATAACATAAAGAAATGGAGACTATCAGGCTCAACAAACTGATCAGAAGAGGATCCCCCATTAAGGTTGTACTAAAAAATAAATGTGACAGTATTTCCCTTGCCAGAGAAAAGCTATTACCCCTCAGCCAAGCCGATGAAATAGATGGTGCAATTACTCATCTGCCATAGGGAAAAGTTGGGTTTAAATAGTTTCTCTTAGTCTAGACTTTTTCTGCTCTTCTGGCCATATTGTATGTTCTGTATCAGAGGTCTTGCATGTCTCCTCATCTCAACGCTCTGATTCTTTGCTCTTACTGTTTGTAATTAGTACCTATTGCTTCGTGTTCCACAAGGCACCTGCAGAGAGTTACTGGTTGCTCCCTTGCATTTGGTAAAAGGGAACTTTTTGGAGGAACAAGTTAGGAGGCTTCTTTTAAATCTTTACTCTTTAGTAACAATTAATTTATATACCTAATTGCTGACAAGGCCTCTCATTCTTAAGATGTTTTTTTGTTCGTAGCCTACAATATGGTCTGACATAAAATGCCAAAATCAAGGGTCACATAATTTATACTACTTCAGCAAAGGATCAAAGCTTTTTTTATGGCTTATAATTAAGTAACCAATTCTAATCTAATGTCAAAAAAGAGATACTGTAAATACAGGAAGAGCTTTGCAGCAAGCCAGCTTTTTATGGAAATGGCCACCTATTATGCAATAAATGATACTATTTCTAGAAAACAAGATTTTCGTTTCTGTAGTGCAAGAGCCTACTTTACTTAGAGGTGGATGTAAATTAATTTTTCTGTCCTGGAAAACATTTTGAATTTCCATCATATATCTCCTGTGCCATCCTTTCTTCTGCATGATGAAATGACGGCTTTTGGAAGATTTTCATGAACATAACAGAAGGAGTGCATCCAGCCAAAGCAAGCAAAAGTTCTTTTGGACAGTAACCTAGCCATGAGTGCCCTCAGCTGGTACACAAAGCATGAAGCCAAGGCACAGCTTTGCGTGATCCCATGTGCCAAATTTCTGAAGAAAATCCCAAAGTAGGCCACAGTAGGCCAGCTAAGCTTACCAGACCTGTTCATTAACTATTCACTAACTAAGAGAAAGAATGATTCAATATGCCAAAGGTCAATTTTCCTGCAACACTGGGTAACCAGAATCTGTTTTAAGAGATGCCTGATAATTCAAATGTGGAAAAGATCAAAGAAAATGTTCTTACAATACAACAGCTTAGTGCAGTAACCTCCATCCTAGAAAGATGAAGGCTGTATTTTCTATGCCAGATAAAAGAGCAGCTTTAACTTCTATCACTCGCAGCCTAAACTAATGTTGTAAGTACTGGTCTGCCTAGCCACGGTAACGTCTCAGCAGTTTTGACCAGACATGCCTCCAGAGCACTGAGAGTTTTCAGAGAAGGTTAACTGCCGTTTTCATGCTTAGTCATCTTCTGAAAAACAATGCATTTTATCACAAAATTACCAACTATCTCAGAAGGCTTAGCTAGAATTCCTGCTTCCAGCAGGTGCTCCACTTGGAGAACTAGGAAGGCAACAACCCACCAGGCTTGACTACGTTGCAGAAGTCGGGGAGCCACAAAGGTCATCATCTGAAAGGATCACTGACCCAGGCTGTGCAAAGGGTGGGTCTGGTGGAGCAGATGCATGTGCAGCCAGATACACGCTCTGCAGCCAGTGCCCGGTGGCCGGTACACTGCCAACCACATCTGGCAGGCTGTCCCAAGGTAGYCCTTGGGCTGTTCACAAATGATAGGCAGAGCTCCCTCTGCTCCTGGGTGCTTTGAAGACTGGCCATGGACAGAAACACAGACAGAGCCCACATCTTTACTGATGCTTAAAATAAAAACTTCTACACCTCAAGAAAACAATTTCAACATGAAAAGTTCTTTCAATGTGAAAACAGTTCTGTATGATGATCTGCATGGTCTCCCCAGTACAATGAGTCTCAGCTCTGATGTGCCTCCACACTAGTAGGTGCAATTTGACTCAGTTATGTTTAATTATGTGCTGCAGATGAAGTTGTTGTGGTTTAACCCCAGCCAGCAACTAAGCACCACACAGCTGCTCGCTCACTCTCCCCCGGTGGGATGGGGGAGAGAATCGGAAGGGGAAAAGTGAGAAAACTCATGGGCTGAGATAAAGACAGTTTAATAGGTAAAGCAAAAGCCACGCACGCAAGCAAAGCAAAACAAGGAATTCATTCATTACTTCCCATCAGCAGGCAGGTGCTCAGACATCTCCAGGAAAGCAGGGATCCATCATGCATAACGCTTACTTGGGAAGACAAATGCCATCACTCCAAACGTCCCCCTCTCCCTTCTTCTTCCCCCAGGTCTATATGCTGAGCATGACATCATATGGTGTGGAATATCCCTTTGGTCAGTTGGGGTCAGCTGTCCCAGCTGTGTCCCCTCCCAACTTCTTGTGCACCCCCAGCCTACTYGCTGGTGGGGTKGGGTGAGRAGSAGAAAAGGCCTTGACTCTGTGTAAGCCCTGCTCAGCAGTAACTAAAACATCCCTGTGTTATCAACACTGTTTCCAGCACAAATCCAAAACATAGCCCCATACCAGCTACTAWGAAGAAAATTAACTCTATCCCAGCCAAAACCAGCACAGAAGTGTATCAAKTTTAGAACATCTTTTCTTATCATGCTCATCACTGCAGGATGTGCTTCTGTGACACAAATACCAGTACATATCCTTCCTGCTAGATTAGGCATCTTTGTGCAGACGTTCAAGCTGGTTGTTAACTGAACAAGACTTTATTTATTTTCATATCAGTTCCCTTCCATCAGGAAATACACTCAATATTTTTGTTTTTCTTTTTCCTCCCTCTCCCCCACTTCTCTGCATTGTAAACAATATACTTTCACTCAGTTTATCTATTTCAATAGTACATCTATTTCTTTGACAGTTTGAGAGCTCTGTGTGTATTATCTCTCCCACTGCTGGCAGGTCATCTGCGCATTGGTTTCATGAGAACTCTTTTTAACATTGCAATAACCCATGACAAGAGGAGAACAGAAAATACAGCAACGGCAGATTTATCTTAAGCCTGGGAAAAAAAGTTATGCTCCTAATAGCACCAAAGGCCCTACTTTTGTCTATCACAAGTATCACAACAACACATTTGCCCAAGTGAATATGGCATAAGTCTTAGCAAACCATCATCTTCATCGTTGTTCAGCCAGAAGCAAAATGGAAACTAGGTTTTTTACAGTCTAAACTCTGGCCAAATATAAAGGTAGTGTTGGGAGTATATTTCCAAATGCATCATATTTCTTTGGAAACATGGAAATTTGGAGTATCATTAGAACTGGTGGTGCAAGCAGGCTGCCAGGTCTGCAGGTCACCTTTGCCAGCCTGTCTGCTTGCCTGCCTGCCAGCCACTCAGCCAGACAGCCAAGGGGCAGCTCTGCCAGCCCCTGGTCTCCCAGACACCCAGAGCTGCTCAGTCCCCAAGCGCTGGGCCTCTGCAGCCTCCCCTTCCAAAAGAGACAAACTGAAATTTCGTTGGCGTCTATAGGGCAAACTGAATTTTGCTTTCTTTACAAGAACTGCATTGAAGACCGTTATCTCTGGGAGAATCAAGCTTCTCTCTTAAACTAGTTTTACTCTGATGCCACAATATTGGCAACCAAGAGGTTATTCTGGGTTTAGGAGATATAATGAGAATGTCTGGCATAGGCAGACTGCTAGATGAAGCTGGGAATAGATTTAAATTAAGATATGATGAATGTTACACAGTAGATGCACACAATCTGTCCCCCTTCCTTTACCTATCCATGCACATGCTTACTGCTTTCATCTGCTCAAAGGAGCTGATCTGCAGAAGAGACAGAACTTGGATGAGTTCTCAACATAAATTCTCAAAGAGGGAAAGGGATACCCACCAAAACCATCACATCATGCCGTATTTGGTAATTATATATCTGCTACCTTAGAATAAACATTCCCCAAATACTGCCCATAATACAATTTACTCTGTCAAAAAAACATCTGGGCTTCTGCCAAAAATCATGTACAAGGCTATCAGTCAGCTCCTTACATCTCCCCCAGATCTCTCCCTAACAGGCTTTTATGCCAGGACAAGGGACTAAGGCAAAACTTACTGATGTATTTTAAAGTTTCTTGTCTGGGCAGGTCATAACATGCAATAAGATCGTAAAAGCCATGGCTGGAGGAAAAACACCTTGAAAGTTTTATTACAATCTTGTGTAAAGAAATGTGATTCCCCAGCTCCCCACACATCTTTAAGCTTCCTCAGTGTCACATTATAAATTAAATGAGTGTTAATGTTGACACTGGTATATTGCTTATTTTTACTTTTAGAGTCAATACAGTGTGGAAAGTGCAAAAAATATTGCTTCAAATAAAGCATCACCACTAATAAAAGATCCAGAGAGGACTATCTCTTGTGTCTAGATAGAGATGGAACCATATATAGCCTGCTTGACTTCTCCTAAGATTTGATAATATTGATGATTTTTAAAATACCTCTGTTCTGCTTCAAATTAAAAAAAAAAAAAAGAAATAAATGGAAATATTGTGAAATGGTTTAGGCCAGATTGAAATCATCTGATCCCCTACCAAAAACCTAAGTCTGATTATGTTTGCTCTATACAAAGCCGTTGAGAGAGTGGGCAAGAAGTGACTAGATACAGCAAAACTAGAGATCTGCAAGTTGTGGAGATTCAAGAGCACCTTGAAACACTCCACAGAAAGGCAGGAAGGGGAAACACAGTTTCTTCTTCCTTAGTCTCCATATTGGGGCTTTTTCTTCCGGGCAGGCATGATCTGGCATCGCACCAGTATAAGGGTCTGCTTTTAAAATGTGAAGTTCTACACCTTCAATAAAAACCTTTACAAAATCATGAGGATGACTACTATGTCACTGAGAACTGCAGATGGCACCAGGCAGGTTTAAGCAGAATGATGGTACATAGTGACACTATGAGCAAGCTCTGAGGCTGTGACAAGGCAATAGCGTGGCCACGCAGGAGCAATACAAAACTCGTGTCAGGATGGCCTTGCAGCTGAGCCACTCATCTCCATTTCTCAGCTGGGCAAATTAGCTCAGCAGTGGTGCCATACCACCTCTCCAAACTGCTTCCCATTCCCAGCTTGGGCTATTTCCATTATCTCACACATCTCTGCTGATGCTGCTCATACATCTCAGTGTTGCTTCAGTGGGGAAAGCAAGCTGAGAAGACAGGCAAATATCCCATACGCAACCAAGGGTCAAATTCTTCCTGAATTGTTTACAGTCAGCTAACATCAGGGATACATCTGTCGCTCTTTCCATCCAAACTGTTTCTTATAATGTTGCTGACAAGCACGTCTAGCTGTTACATAATGAACGGTCTTTTCCATCATTAAAAAGCAAATTTAAAAAACACAGCAAAGTTCCTTTCTGGATATATTGTTACACAAGCACACAATTTGTTTTTCAAAAGCTGAGAGGTAAACTAGACTACTTCCTACATTTTTTTTTTTTAACTCATATCAGCATAAGACTAATCAAAAGAAAGAAAAGTTTGTAATATTTTGAAAAGTGCACAGCATGCCAGTGAGGCGGGTAGTTTCTGATGCACAAGTTTGCCAAAACACAGGCTGCAGTTACCAGAGAAAAATAAACTCCAAACAGAAAAGCGCATCTAGTTAGTAAAATGCATTATTAATAGGAACAGCACTGGAACAGCAGGCAAAACTCTGTGTATAATGGAGGCTGTCGCTTGGGAAGTCATAGCGGTTCCCACCAGAGTGCTCTTCTGTTTTAAAGTATTACGCCAGGACAGCAGTCAAATGCAGTTTTATAAGGAATTAGGATGAGCTAATATTAGAATATTAGTTGTTTGCATTACAGGGTATGTGTAACAAGACAAATGTAGACAGATGCAAGTTCATTTTCCTGTGTTCTAAATCAGATAGCTGTGGTCCAGGTCTGGTCTGTCCAGCCAGGTCTGGTCCAAACGATGGACAGCCATGTTAGCAACAACCTTTCTCCAAATTAATATAGCCTGCTCCTTTGCACATTGCTTATAAGCTCCTTGCTTAATGCAAGGAGGTAGACCTTTTGAGGTAGATCTTCACTCACCTGGATTGGGAGCATTTACTTGCAAGTATTCCCCTTGCTTGGGATACATGTTTTAGATAGTTTTTGTGCCTTTGACTTAGAGAAATTACAGCCACCTTTTACATTCACATCTTAGAAGTCCTCAGTATAGTCAGTGCAAACTAAATCCTTCTGAAATCAAAAACTTCTGTTGCAGTCTTATTTTTGTTTCTTTCCATGAATCTACTCACGATCCAAGATATTACTCCCTAGCTTGCTGTTCTAGCCTATCACTATTCATCTGAAGCAATTTAAATGCATTGCTTTGATGATGAGGCTATCAGAGAAGAGCAGGAACATGGCTATAAACACCTTGCTGGGAAACAGATGTCATAATTTGTAGTGGCATTTTTTTGGTCTCCAAAACTACCCCATCATATCGACCTACCTTTCTGTCTTTCCTGGTCAGTACTATTCAAGGCTGATTTTCCAGCTATAATAACAGTTTCATTCAGCTATCATGTCTTTGGTGCCTTTTCAGAGTTAATGTATTATTTTTCAGTTAATTCAAATTCCTTCCTTCTTCCTTTCATCTCCTTACACTAGTAAATGTTTTGGTTCTTACTGACTACACCCAATTTTCTATTCCGAATTGGTAGACATATTTCTTTCTTAACTGCAGCATTTTCCAAGACATGTGATATTAGCACTTGTTTTTCTTTACTGTGCATTCTGCTGTCCCTCAATATTCCTCTATCTCATGCCAAATCCTCCTTTACTCAGTCTTCCCCTTCCTGTATTTAATGCCATCAGTGAAGTTCATACAAGCAATCTGCTTGCTTCCACCATTTCTTTCACAACTCCCCTTTTCTGTTCCAGACTCAGTCCAGGATGACTGGTTTCTGGGCAGCATTCTTCACCAACTCCTTAATTTTTTACCGTATGCCAGGAGTTTTGCCTGACAGCAGGAATTCCTGGAGGAATTCTGGTTAACTGGAATAAAACAACTGTGGAGATACAGTAATGGTAAACTAGAATGGTAAACTACTCTGTGTGGAAGGAAGAAGATTACAACATTGTGAAATATCCTAGTTTAAGATTAAGTATGAATCTCAATACGTTATTTTCTCAGTTATATATAATTTGGTGGATTGTTATGTGTCTTTCCTTCTGTAAGACTGTATAACGATTCCTGATTTTACTCCACAAAAAAAACCCCACAAAAAACAAATCCTACAGTGACAGGCAAAGGTGAGAGAAGTTTTTGTCCACAATCTAAATTCTGCCAGGATAATATCATGGCACTGGACAATGCGGATCTACACGATATGACCATTCTTTCTCTTTGTTTGATTAGAAATAAAATAATTGCATTTCAACCACCATGATTAGCCTTTAATGTCAGCATCACTACATAAGCACAGTGGGAACTATTTGGTTTTTTTTCTTTCTGTTACTTCGGACTATCTACAGAGGTGAGTGTATGCTTAATTTTTAGCTTATGTTCTGAATATCCTCACAATACATATGAAAGATGATTTCCCAGCCATTCCACATTCCTGGCGAAATACTCTGTATAACGGATGTCACGGACCCTCTCTGCGGACCAACTAAATCACCCTCTGTCTGCACAATCGTGATTCACTTTTTCTTCTGTTTTCTCAGCGCACAAGTATTCTGGTCCCCACACTGAGGGCAGAGATCAGGCAGAGCTCACCCTGGCTCTCGTGTAAAAGGAACTGCCTGCGAGGGGACAGCTCGTGAGTGATTGCGGAGGGGAGTCGCCACTAGGAACGTGATCTGCGAAGAAGGGGACTCACTGTGGTGTGGCCAGGGGAATGACAAGCCTTTCTGCCAAGACTGTTATTCCTAATTACTGGAACAAATCTTTGGTGCTTTGTCACTGGGGCTAAGTTTGAGTAATATTTGAGCGAATCTATTTTGAATTGGAAACTGGACCCATTCCCAGCCCGTCTTTGTAAACTAGAGGTTAAAAAGTTATGCCAAAGGTACGCTTACCAACCCCAGGAGTGCCAGATACAGATTAGGTAGAGCACAGGATGTTTTAACCTCATGGTTATATAGCAGGCTTTCAAACGCATGTCTGTTTAAATATTTGACATATAGCACAATCTAATTCCTGTACCCAGAGACAATGAATATGCAGCTTAGATCACTAACAGCAAAATCCATCTTGCAGCTGAAAGGCAATTAGGTATTTCAGGATCATTCCAGCCTTTAATTTTGCCAAGATAAACACAGTGGGGAAATCCATATGTTGTTTACACTGTACAGAACACACCTCTTTGGCTGAGCAGGACCACTGGAAAGATACGATTGTCATTAAAATGAACAGACTGGTATGATATTTTCATTCTTTTCATCTTTTTGTATCTATCATATCAAGTATCCAGCATCTGTGGTCTCAGAGCAAGGCAGTGTGGCATTATTAAAAAAAAAGAAGAGAAGTTTTCACTTTTATGGCTATGAGTTTATGTAGTAAGAGAAATTCAAATAAGACCATTATTGAAAATCTTTCCTCTTTTTAAGCATACTTTGTTTAACTGAACTGATTGACATTAAGTCCTCTTTTGTAAAGGAATGGTATTCATATAAGCATAATACCATCACCATAAAAAGTAAATGTAGTCACACATCTTTGTTGTTTCTTTTTTCTGTTGATGTGTCACCCTAAATAAAGTAGACAGAAAACATTGAAGACTTTTCCCTTCCCCCTCATAATTAATTGACTTAATACAGCAAAGCATCAATACAGACAGTCCATAAAAAATTTTAGACTGAGTAAATCCTTGTGAAGTTAAAAGGCACACAGCTCTGCCACTGGGGCAGAATTAACTCTGTGCGTTGGTGCAGGCTGGGAAGTGACGGGCTGAGTAGCAGCCTCACTCAGAATGAAATGGGGACTGAGCAAAGCCCTAAGCAGCCTGTGASTTTGCTATAGAAAAGGAAATAAAATATTTTCTGGCTGTGTCACCTCAGTAAGGTCTATGTACTTTTGTGCAGATGCCAGAAAGTACAATAAGTGTTTACACAAAGGTTTTTTCACAGTCTCACTTCTAACAGTAGTTATAGGGAGTTTCTATATTTTTTAGATTCCTTCTGCTTAGGGTTAATGAGGTTTTAGTATCAATCTCTATGAAGAGAGAAGAAGAATGAACCAAGTATTTTTCCTTCATTTATTGGGACTAATAATGAAAGTGACTATGGCAGAGTCTGACAGCTTTGCCAGGGCTCTCAAACTTTCTTTAATGAAATGTGTTAGTAATTCTACTTCTTTCTCTGATTCATCCTTATCTTTCACACGCATTTCAATATTCTAATCTCATATCATTAAAAGATGACAAAGCTCAGCAAACATTTCTTTTTTGGTAAGTACTTCTGACTCAATGAAAATCTTTCTCTTAGCCAAACATCTAACTTGACTGGAATGATAGTATCTCTGTACTTGACATGTTTTTGCTATTAGTTTGAAGTATTTCTATCACGACAGAAAATAAAGTAAAATTCCATTCCTGCAAACCAAATCCTTAGGTCCTTTCTTAACTGCTATCTGACAATGAGTGTGATGAAATGTGAATTGATAAAAAGCCTTTAGGCTTTAAATTTAAATTTAGGAATTTAGAAGTTATATTTATTTAAATAATAGAGTGTGAGTTATTGCATAACTTATTGTTAATGTACAGCACTGTATTTTATCTGTGCTTGCATTTTATCTGTGGATGATATGCCTGTAACAATGTGGCAAAAGCTCAGGTTCATGTGATTATACTATTTACTTATTACTGTTGTTACTTAGTGATAAAGATGGTGCAAAGAATCCACTTTTACTGCTTTGTAAATCTGTAAATAATAAAATATAAACAATAAAATGGAATCTAGTTCTCATTGCTTCTATCTGCTGGTGTGCATGCATTTTTTCCTTGTTCTTATTGTCCCAATTCAGTGGCTAATACATTACTTGGTTCAAAGTGGGCAATATGCTGAAAATAGTACTTTCTTAATCTTTCTTTAAACAAAAGGGGGTATGGAGACTGAAATATAACTAATCCTTGCTATGCATTCGAGACAGTGACTGTCGAGAGAGAGTTTATGATCTCCAGTATGTAACAGAGAATTAAATGGTGTCTTATCTTTCCATTTCTTCTTTCTATCCAAGATGAACATGAACAAGTATTGCTGTACATGCCAACTACGTCCAGTAAACAATACAAATCCAGGAACAATACAGCAAAAACATATCAGTACTTTACATGTACACACAGATCTCCCTTTGATCTCCAGAACACTTTGGTAACATCGCCTGTCCTACACTGAAATACCCATTTATTGCATCAGTCCCAGGCTACAGTCCAAGACACACCATGAATGATGGATGAGGTATGTGGAGTTAGAAGCTACCTTAACTTTGTTTCCCCATCTTGAAACTTATTCCACTTCAGACATCTGAATTTGGCCATTGCTCTTACACTTATTGACTTAATACACAAGGGATTGAGCCCTGGCTGTATGAGTTTGAGGAACATACAGCTTTTTCAGGTTTGAAGTAAATTTATTGGCATGTCACATTTTCCTACCTTGGGTATATCTTGAAATAACCCCCCATATGGCATTTTAGTAGAACCCAAGTCCACATGATGTGGTTTTTTAGGGGGTCCCCTCTACTACAGTACCTCCAGCTACTGGTCCAAACACTGAAGTCAAAGCTGCTTTAGCAATATGGCCACTGGCTTACAAAAGAGCTCTTTACAAAAAAGAGCTTCTGTTCAGTGGTGGCACATTTGACGCATCCACGCAACCTATGGTATTTACCCAGTTTCCAGCATCACAGCACAAACGGTGGATGTAGCATCCCCAGTGGACTGATGGGGATTTGCACACAGACAGCAGCCTTAAAGGAAGCTATTCATGGGAAAAAAGGAATCAGTGGCTTGCATAGTTGGGTTTCCCAACTGTGGACCAGGCCAGCTACTTGCTAGCTTCAGCTTAATAATCCTTCTCACACTGTAGAAACACTTCTGCAGTGCACAGGGCTCAGCAGCACCCAGAGAAGCACAGGGTAGCTCAGTCACAAAGCTGAGGAAATGCCCTCCAGTGGAAAGGCAGCAGCCAGCGGTGGAGCTGTTTGGACATGCTGCTTCATACCAGTTACGGGAGAGCACTGACATTCAAGATTCCCACTTTGATGTCAGTCCTGAGGAGTTTGGAGGCGAGCCCAAAGGAAAAAGCAGCTGAAAACAACACACTATCCAGGCTTAGCTGAATATGGCAGCCAGTGGGTGAATTCTGCTCTCTGCTAACATTGGTGAAATCCTCTTCTCCACAAACAGTCCTCTTTGCTGAGTTAGTTTGGGTTTTATAACTGCTATGCGAGTGTAAAGATTAAACCTTTATGTATTTTCCTGAAATGACATTTATAGCTGGGAGCAGCTGCATAAACTCTGTTTACTTGCCACTCCTACAACAATGCATACGTTCTGCAACTGCTGCTCTTCCCTTAATGCTCTTTTGTCCACCTGAAAGTGAGAAGAATATCCAGAGACCTGCACCACAAGTAAGTTTACTCAGTCCAAGCAGAGGCAGCCAGGGGGAAAATACTACTCACCATAGTATCTCGCCTTCTGGGTGCCACAAGGCAAGGCTGGAAGCAACAGCACCCCAAGAGAGGCATCTGGGAGAAGCAACAGCTCCTGAATCCCAAATACAATGGGAGTTTCAAGCTGCTGTTTTGCAAAAGGAGAAGTGCCATGGATATTATGACCACCTGCATTCTTTGCCATGCTGCCTCTCCCATCCCCACCTAACTTCTAATCACACGTTTCACTTATAAGTTATGAAAGAAAAACATAATATAGCAGCCCCCTGAGAAGATTGCCTGCATTGGCCTCATGGCCCATGCATTGCCATCATTATGCAGTACACCAACACCTTTCAGAACCATAAACCTCATAACGCTTCCAGATACATAAACCAAGCATTTTGGTGGTGTTTATGCTTGCTTCTTTAGGGAAAGTGGTTAAGATGATGGGTATTTTTGTTTTTGTTTTGTTTTTTTTTTAATTAGTTCATTAAAACATAATTTGTGGCAGGGACTTTCAGAAACGCTTTTTTGAAAGTCACATATATGTATTTGGATTTCAGGTGTCTGCAATGACTCATTTTTGTAACCTTCTAAAAAACCCAGAAACTCCCTGAAAACCCCACCGTCTTGTTTTTTTGAATAAATCAGCTACAGCCTAGGAAAACCACAGACTCATCATGCCCATATTTAAAAACAAAAATCATTAGCCCCAAGCAAGTTTAATTAAACTTACAGAAGAGTTTACAATGCAGAAGAAATAGGTCAGGAAGGAATAACATAAAACAAAATTACTTCTTGAAAATAGTCCAGGAAAAGCAAGGCAAGTCTGAACCCAGTCATTAATGATATCAGGGAGGAGATGGGATTGTGAAGGGTAACAAAGTCATGGGAAAAACCAGGACATCTATTATCCAAACATAGCTGCAGAGCATTCCTGTTGGTTATTTTGTGAGGAACGTTACTTYTCCACATGCGGTTTGTGGTACAAAGAAGAGGTTAGGCTCTAGTCTTGGCCTTCTTGCACATACTACTATTTAGCCAGTAATTCTCTGAATAATCCAAATTATCCATGCACTCTTTAAAAAGCTTGGCTTTCTGGCACTTGAAGCAGAAGTTCCAACATAGCTGCTTTGCGGTATTGAACACTTGTTCTGTATAACACAGAGGTATGAGTCGCACTGACTTATCAGGGTTAGTGTCTAGAATTTTATGTTGGTTATTAGTTTGGATAACATCTGTAGGGTCATTCTATAACCAAGATCCATAAAATCAAGTGGGTTCACCTTCTCCAGTTCCTCCCTGTCTTTTGATGATATTTCAAGAATTTTAGTTACATCAGAGTAAACTTCCAGTAGGGAGCAACTTTTCCTTGTCTCAGCCCCCAAATGCAGGCTGTATCATGTCTTCCCATCTCATATGGCAAAACATTATTCTTACAAACAAACTGCTTTTCCTAAGATGTTGGTTCTTGAGTGCAATAATCTTCAAACAAAAAATGGAGACTTCCAGGACAATAAAATCACCCCCAAACTCTGCAAAGGGAACTTGTTAAAAAAAAACACCAAGTAACTTCAGAAAAAATCTGCTCAACCTTTGAGGAGGGTCATTCAATAATGCAGGACATATTGCTAAGTGCTTTCATCAATTCTTTGAACTCACGTGTCAATTATTTCACTTTCTCTTGGGTTCTGCGGTACTGAATGTTTTCCACTCAAGTAATGTGGTAAACCTTTTCCCTCTGCAGCTAAATGTCCCTGTTTTAGGGGTGTTGAAAACTAATCTCTGTTCTTCAGTATGTGCATGAGTTTTGCTTTTGGCTTCCCGATGTTTCCATCCCTGCTGGGTACTGTGAAACCTTTTCTGCTACTTCTAGCTCCTTCCCTGTCAGTTTGGATATGGCTTTCTGGTGTTATTATTAAACCACTAATGACATAGCTGTCAAGTTAGGAATAGATACCTTGATTTCTTTTTACTCTTTGAACCTGTCCTATACTGTCCCATTAGCCTTCCTGAGTTGTTTCAGCATGATAAGGTGGTTATTTACAAAACAGGCCCACTCATATTTGCATGCACTGATTCAGAACTCTGCTGCACATCTGGCTCTGTGTCAGCCTGAATCCAAAGTCAGAGCAGATGCTGGAAACAAGACCTTGGGGCCATCACAGACCTGCCAAAGACAGGCACAGCTTTCCTGTGGTGCTTCAGCAGCATGAGCAGACAGCTGCAGGAATTCAAACATTTGAAGCAAAGCCCTCTAAGCAGCATCGAGGCATCTCCTCCTTCTCCACAGAGATAAATAAGAAATTGCCAGGAGAAATATGCAATCCCAAGGTAGGACAGCATTTAAGGAGAATGAATTGCAGGCAGATGGCTGCAGTGCAGATAGCGTGAGGGCAATCAGTAAAGACCAAATAATCCAACTTACTCCCAGAAGAATGAAGACAAAAAAGAGCTTATAGGTAGCAGCTTGGGGAAGCCACGAGGCAGCCAGACTGGACTGAAACATGTCTGTCAGCTCTTGGGACAGTGGAGAAGTTTCTCACACTGGAACAGCTGACCTAAAGGGTCCGGACTCTTCCCACTACCTTAGGTAAAACAGAAGTAACACTGCTGATATTTTTATTTCCTGTGTGTTTCATAATTATAGTTGTCACAAAATGAACTCTTTTATAGCAGCAGGATGGGCAGTTTTATGAAATCCAAGCAACAATTTAGGCTCATAACTTGAGTCAGACTGTTCTAGCCCAGTACTCCCAAGAAAGCACATCTGTCTGGCTCTCTCAGACAGGGGACATTCATGGCTGAAACCAGTACCACCTCATACATCAGCATCTCCTCTGATGGCTGGTGTCTCTCCAGTAAAATGCCAGTTATTTCAGCTCCTCTGCACTATTCTCACACAGGAGGATATGCCTATCATGACCTGCCATGCTGCAGCCCTGACAGACATATTAGGGAGAAGTCCTTTGTACTATGGGTTTGAATCTCCTCTCCAGGATTCAGGAACAAGCATGAAACAGCAGGAAACCTTTCCCCGCCACTGCCCTACAGCTTGGCCTCTGTGGAGACTTCAGGGCCTCCAGACACACTTCAAATCAAAAAAAACAGGGGCTGTGCCTCCTTTCTTTCACCACCATTGCTGTTATTGCTGCCACGGAGAATAAATATCTGTTACCTTTACAGAGAATCACAGAATGGTTGAGGTTGGAAGGGACCCCTGGAGGTCATCTTGTCCAACCCCCCTGCTCAAGCAGTGCCACCCAGAGCAGGTTGCCCAGGACCATGTCCAGATGGCTTTTGAATATTGCCTCTTGTCCTGTCACTGGGTACCACTGGAAAAAGCCTGGCTCTGTTGCCTTTGCACCCTCCCTTCAGGTATTTATACATGTTGATAAGATCTCCCCCGAGTGCAAGGGCTGCGTGCAGATAGTTGCCTCCTATACCAAAACCTCACCACGTATTGAGAACAGTCTGCCCTAATGGCAGACAGTTTTTTCCCCTCATTTGTTTTTCTCTCATTCACCCACAGGAATTTTGAGGGAGTACATATACCAGCTTTGTTTGCTTATTCCTCTAGCCTCCTTTAATAACTTATTAATAAGAAGACCATTCTATCAGCCCCGCTTGCTTCAGTGAATAAACTGACCATGACATCATCTTGTAGGCACTAAGCATAGAACGTAAATTTCTTAGTGTTTTTTCTCCTTAAGCTGCCACCTGAAACACCTCTGGCCTGCAGCAACCTCTCTCTAGGGTTACGAGGAGCTGCCCAGCTGGGGTATGACTCTACAGATCCTTGTTCTCCAAAGGAGAACTTGTTCTCTTCCAGAGCCCCTAAGGACTGTTCCCCTTCTCAGACCCAGTAAAGAGCAATGGCAAAGAAAACCATGCAAGAAATTTCTGGAGTAGCAAAGAAATTAGTTGATGTACTCTGTGATGGCCACAAGTAACAAGCGTTATCATGGGCCAGAGACGTGATTTTGGAGGTGCCCATCTAAGTAGCTGCAATTCTGCCAAAACTCAACCCAGAGGCATATGGATGTCCACATATCAGACAGACATTTAGAAAAAGGATATACCAGATACCAAATACTTAAGCTGTGGGAACGGCATATGTGACACATGCATTGGAGTACCAGTACAGACAGTTTTCTAACTGTCTCAATACAGCAGCTTTGCTCCTGAGTGAGACCAGCATTTGCGTTCTTACGAGGGCAGGGTAATTGAGATGAATCTCTACAAAATAATAGGGTATCTTAAGTGCCACTAGAGATTTTTACCTTCAGCTAACTGAATCACTTGTCCAGGACCTGTTTCTACTCTTTCAAGACTTGCCACAGTCTGCATATTGAGCGTGGTGGTGGCAGGATTTGCTGACTCCAAGGCAATGCAAGTCTTGAAATTAATGGAGGAGAGGATTGATAGAGGCCCTGGATGCAATACCAACACTTCCATTCCTCTTCCAAGTTACCATGTTGAGTATAATCACTCCTGTTAATTCTGCCTGTCTTGGGAATAAATCAGCTTTCTAACTTCTCTGCAACCGGTGAGTACTCAGTTTTGTATCAGGTTTGAGTAGTCTGATCTATTTATTTATTTATTTTTCTTATGCTCTTCCCAGAATGCACACTGCTTCTGGGAGTGCTGAAAGACTGATGAAAGAAGAGATAAGGTGTTACCGCCAGTCACAGTAAGCGCCTAGATGACTAAAACCTAAGGCTTCTGGCAAAATGAATTTTGGCAACGTTTTGATGATCGATCTCACTTCCCAACAAGTATTTATATCTGATGCTGCATAGAACGGAATTAAAATAACAAATGATATATTTCTTGTCCAGTATTGCTCACTTTCACCACTTTCATGTACGTATTTTTTTTACAGTTACTAAACAAAAACCCTAGTAACCAAAGTATTTCCTAGAGTTTGCATAGGAAACAACATGTTCTTACTGTATCCTGTCTTTCAAATGGTTACATACAAACTTTGCTAGCTGACTAAGAAAATCGTATATAGGAAACAGCTAGCAACAGAAAACCAGCTTTGTTAGATGTTCTTAAACTATGCCGTAAAAAATCCTTTCATTTAGAATGGACTATTTATAGTAACTGAGGAAATGAGCTTTTTAATTTCTTCCTTTGGACCCTGCTTCATTAGGTTACATCATAATGATCCACATACATAAACACATCCTACTTCAGGATGGCTTCCCTTGAGTTTAAGGGTTCACCAGTTCTAGGTATATGGGAAATGGTGTTTTGAGTGGAATGAACTCTTGGAAAGACAAGCATACATGAACACAATTTTATAGTTACATATATAATCTACAACAGAAAGGTACCTTGAGCCTGATTTAGTGTTGTACATAGTATACGTAATTATATAGATTATTCTTGTATGATATACAACAATTATAGAAAAATGAGGCCAGAAAAGAACACTGTCTAAAACTGATCTCTTGCACAGTACACATCTTTAATTTAATCCAATTTTTAAAGCTTTTTGGTTTTCCCCCACAAAAAGGACATCTAATGTTGATTGCCAAAGACCCACCAACACCATCAGCAAGTTCTTCCAATGATTACTTAACCTTTCAGTCAAAAATACATTTTTTTTCCTCTGTAAATGTCAAGATACAATTTACAGCTCTTGGATTTTGTGTCTAATAGATTGAAGAGCCCTGTATTACCAAATTTATGTTCCAGAATCAAAGAATTCAAATTAGTGTATTAATATACACTAATCAGTTATTCATTATTCAACCTTTTTTAAAAGATAAAAGGCAGAGCTTCCCGAGCATTTCAGTAGGAGACGTGTTTTCCAATTCCATCATTATTATGATGGTTTTTCTCTGTTGATTGATAGCTTTCTTAGACTGATGCTAAAACTGGACACAACATTCACAAACTATGTGTTGCTACTGCCAGATACAGAAGGAATATATATGACATTTGAGATTCCTGTTCACACATTTCAGGATCATATTCTTCCATCTGATCACAGCTTTTCATTGAGAGGTCACATTCAGCTGAATAGTCACTAGAACACTCAAGTTCTTTTCATGTGTCACGGCTTTCCAAAACCAGACTCTTCATCTTTTATGTATGGTGTACATCCCTTCTACTGAATTCTACAGTTTTAAATCTAAGATACATAGAGCTAGAAAACTAGCCCTATTCAAAGTAGATGACAGTTACCTTGTACAGATAACAATTGATATTAATTTCATGTTTTATTCTAGTTCAGTACTCCAAATCATAAAAACGGTAATAATTATTCCATGGATAGGTGTATTGTGGTGGGTCCTTCCACCTACACATCAACCCACTGATTTCCAGTCACTCAAACACCATTAGGAGTCTATATTGAACATTGAGTTCATCCTGAACACCGGAACAGTCAGAAGCAGATTATGGTAGAACATGAATAAAAGCAAGTTAACTTAAAGAGATGGAAAACTTTTAAATGCCACTCCAGAACTAATTTTAGATGAGTTAGTGCAGAATTTTATCAAGCTAGCATTAATTATCAAAGCATCTGTACAAAAAATACCATAGAAATGAATAAAGTTTCTCCTGCATTTATTTGGTAAATTGTCATACTTTGTACTCAAACAAGTGATGATTATGAATTCATTTGGATTCTTAGAGAAAAAGTGATTTACTAAATAGAATTATTCTTATGCATAACTGTGCAAATAGCTTTTAATAGTGCAAGTCAGATGAAGCATTTTACAGGACCAGAAACAAAACAACAGCTAGGTCAAACTTAGTTTGTTCTCATATGAAGTTCTTTCTGCCATGCATCTCTTGCTTGCTACATGTTCCTTGAGATTTATGCTTCTGCCTCTCATCTAACTGTTCTAGGACCAGGATCTATAAAGTTGTCTTGCCTAGAACCCAGCAAAAAAGTGAAGATGCTGATTCAGTAACTAAGTCTTATTTGTAAGCAGAGTACCTAGACAGATGATACTGAAAGTAGAAATTCGAAGCAGAAATCATGGGAGTATTCATGCTGAGACACAAAGATGGCTCAATCCTGATCAGATATCAAAGAACTGCCATATGTTAATTAAAAAATGAGTAACATTGTAATGGCATAGCTATTTTGTGATTTCTATAATCGCCTTTCTAGCTTTCCCCTGCTCCCCTTTTCTCTTATCTGTCTGATCTTTTCTCTTTACCCAGTTCTACCCATGCCTCAATACCCAGTCTTGGCTATCTAGCACATAAATGAAATGTTTAGTGCTGGTGTTTACAATGCTTCTAGCTGTCTGGAATAACAACAACGTTAATTATAAGTGATGAATCAGAGATCAGATGTTAGTCAGCAAATTCTCCTGCTATTTGCAGAGTGATATTGGTCTAAAGTCTAATTTGCTCATTTCCTGCCTGGTGGTAATGAAGCATCTGAACCTTGGATGAACCTTAGGCTCAACTCCAAAGGGCCATTTGTAGAAGAACCATCTTCCTCTGTACATTAGAAATTCACAGGCTGGAATATGTTAAAAATAAATCTTTTGGAACCAAGTATTCTCAAATCATATTAAAAACATGTAATTTTCTCTGAAGTATTTCAGTGACAGGCACAATAAATACAACTTAAATACCATTTATAAAGTATATCTGTTCCATAAAAAAAGGTTTTTTGTTTACTTGTTGGGAATTGACAGAAATTATGCTTCTAAACCACAGCTTGAGGAGTCAATGTCATCTTTCTTTTCCTTACAGAACATAAGGCTCACAAAAAAAAAGTTTGGTTTGTTGGGGTTGGGTAATGCAAAAATACATGCTATGAATACAGCAACCAAAAATCCAAGAAATATCAAAACCTTTGCACTTCTACTACAAAAGTCATAACTACATTATGGCAAGATGGCTCAATAAAGTACAAGAGCAAGTAATAGTCTGTGACTTTCATGCAACACTACATAACTTCTCTTCTGTGATATTATTTCAAAATACATTACCTCATAAGAA
Organism: Phoebastria nigripes; assembly: GCA_035582835.1. Lineage (NCBI taxonomy): Eukaryota > Metazoa > Chordata > Aves > Procellariiformes > Diomedeidae > Phoebastria > Phoebastria nigripes. The sequence goes on from JAYKAV010000267.1 coordinate 567,351, forward strand.
AGAGAAGCTGCTGCAAATGTGTTCGACAAGATACCCTTAAAATATTGCTGGTAAGGCTTTTTACTAGGATTATATTGAAGGAAATATTATTTCACATGTGTCTGAGATTTAGACATTTAACTATACTTTCTTTGAAATGAAAAGTAAAAATCTAAAACCACTCTGCAAATAAAGACATTTTGGTTTAGAAATTTCAGGCTGCCATAGAAAAGAAATCTTAAGGATTTTTGAAATTCTGCATTATAGTACAGATTAAAAAAACCAACCAAACAAACAAAAACAAAACCAAAAAACCCCCAAACTGTCAAGACTATCACAAAAGAAACTCAAAATACTTTATTCTGAAAACAAGTAAATTTTTTCTTCCCCCAACACAGGCTGAACAGCATGATAAAATTTACTCCATTTCGGCAAATATTTTTATTTCAGCTGAAATGTATGATGACATACCATATAGCTAACAAAACTTCTCTGATCCACCGTAATTTCATCTTTCCTTATGGATTATCTGTTCCCAACATGTCGGAGGAATTTTCTGCTTTCTTTTGCAGCTTCTCCTTCATTTCTATATACCTAACTGCAGGTGATGCATAGTTATCCTTAGCAAGAAATATTTATATTTAGGGTTTGAGGAAACAACAGTGTCATCATTTACAGTTCATTAACATTGCTGATTGCCACAGAAGACAACAGACTATCTTCCTTACAACCATCTAAAATAAGACAGGACAGTTGGAGTGGTGACTGTAATGCTAAACTTCAAAGATTAATTTCAACCCAGGGGTTACCTAAATTATTCAATATTTTGATGAGAGGATATAGAGAAACAAGTGATTAGGCAGCAAAGGCTATGATGTTTTAAAGTTCAAAGGAGGAGATGAAAATAACTTAGCTTTCTGGATAACTAAGCATAAGCAGAGCAAATAAAAATGGTATGCTAGGTGGGAGGACAATGTTGTTGAACTGACAGGGAAGTCTTAGGTGAGAATGCAGCAGAGCTGAGTTGCTCTGGCACATAAGGGTAAGAAGCCACATAGTCTGACAGGTCACACAGCAGCTTAGAAACCACTCACTGTCTGGTCTCACCTCTGCTATTTTAGGTAAATTTTGGTTTTGTTTGCATTTCTTTCTCAAGCTGTTGTCCTCAAAAGTATTTGTTTAAAGAGAAATTAGCCAGCTAAGGAGATCTGGAGATATGAGATTGACACATTAAGTTTCACACACCAGTAATGGCAATCATCAATCAAAAATATCAAACTGGTAATAAAATAGTCTTAGTGTAGGCAAATCAACACAATAGGATGGCTATTTTGGACAGAAATAGAGAAAAAAGCTTATAAAGTAATTGATGGTTGTCTTACCCATCTTTTTATCAAATTTATGCCTGATGTTTCATTATAGAAAAACATGGCAAGGAAATTCAGGCACTATAACTGTAAAATATTCAGCAGTTACAAAAAGCTTAATAAAGCCTCTCTTTGTATATAAAATGAATAAACACACCTTCCAGGAAACAGCCAAATACTTTATCCCTGGCTGTCATGTTGTGCAGTACTATTGCTCCAGATGTCTTTTGCCAGTTTGACATGACAACAAACTATTTCCTCTTCTAGAGAAACAAAAGAACAAATGTGTATGTTTGTCACATTTGTGTCCCTTGTGTGAGGGGAGAGAGTAGTGACCACATCACTTTTTTTGCTTAGTCTGTTCTCTGGATGCTTTAAAACTATTTTATAATTGCATTTATACTTTATTCTTCTCTAGAAAAACAAAAAACAAACAAAACCCCCCATCCTTATCTCCATCCCATTTAAATACAGCACAGGAAGGAAACAACCTAGTAGCCTTCACATTTGCACATGTGGAAATCCAAGGCATATTTGCCACAAACCATGAGAAGGGGTCAATTAAAGAAGTAGTAGGAGGAGAATGCCACAGCTCCAGGCAACTGCATGAAACAAAGTATGGACCAGTGTGAAACTAGCTATGAACGAAGTTTTCACGTTTTTAACTGTATTCTGTAACACCAAGAGGAGTGGCTGCTACACCAGAGGGTTGTGCTGCCATCCAGAGGGACCTCAACAGGCTGGAGAAATGGGCTGACGGAAGCCTCATGAAGTTCAACAAGGGGAAGTGCAAAGTCCTGCACCAATACTCCAGGCACAGATAGAAAATAGGAGCTGATGTTCTGGAAAGCAACTTTGCAGAAAAAGACCTGGGAGTCCAGGTGGATGCCAAGGTGAACATGAGCCAGCACTCTGCCCTCAAGGCTAATGATATCCTGGGCTGCATTAGGAGGGGTGTTGCTGAGAGGCTGAGGAAGGTGGTACTTTCCCTCTCCTCAGCACTGCTGAGGCCACATCTGGAGTACTGTGTCCTGTTCTGGGACCTCCAGCACAACAGAGAAATGGAGATACTGGAGAGAGTCCGGAGAACAGAGGTTCATCCTGAACATGAGGAAACACTTTTTAGTGTGAGGGTGACATAGCCCTGGCACAGGTTGCCCAGAGAGTTGGTGGAGCCTCCATCCTTGGAGATCTTCAAAAGCCATCTGGACGTGGCCCTGGGCACCCAGCTCTTGTTGACTTGCTTGAGCAGGGGTGGTGGCCAAGGTGACCTGCAGGGGTCCCTTCCAACCTCAACCATTCTGTGATTGCCAGGTAACAAGGTACAAGTCCTTCTTCTCTGACAGCCCTTGGAGAAGATGAGTCAGGAGGTGTACTGTTGGTGCTGAAGAGGTCACCAGGATTCCCCCATTGGCATTTCTTTGCTGCCCTTTGCTGGGTCTTTGTGCTCAGGGGCACCAGCCTCTCATCACAGGACCTGACAAGCCTGAGGCCTTCCCCCCCTTCCAGGGCCACACAAAGATGGCCAATGTCCTGTGAAGCGGGGGCTCTCTCCCTTTGGGCTGTTTGCCATCTTCCCTGGGTGACGCTCGTGGGGTCAGCCCCAGAGACCCTTGTGATGTCATTKTGGAGCAGCTGTGACTGCCCTGACCTCACTGCTCTTTAGCAGCCGCAGGCTCTATCCCGGCGTGTTTTGCCCAGGGCTCCTGCAGGCCCACACACACAGCATGCAGGCTTGAGCAGGACTGTGGGCTTGGATTTGAGACTTGGCTTTGGGGAGAGCAACCCGCTGAGTGCTGAGCTAAGGCTGCTTCTTCTGTTGCTCCTCTCATTGCTGCCTGGCTGCGGGGTCCTGCACAGCATTTGTCCCAGAGCCACAGGCCTCACTGAAGACTCCTGGTGAGTTCCTCTGTCTTCCCTGACCACCTCCTGCTTCAGGTACCCTCTGCTAACTCAAGCTGTCCTGGCTGGCTGGGAGCTAATATTGGGGTCTGGGGTCTGGGACTGGTGTGTAGCGTGCCTTGCGGGGAGCCGAGGGGGCAGGTGTGGAGGGCAGCCCATGGGGTTGGTTGCCCCACAGGGCTGCTGCTGCTGCTCTTCAGTCCTCAAAGAAACCCTTTGGGAGACCCTCTCCCACTGCTTGCTTGGGTTTTCTCTGCTTTTCTCTTCCTGGTATGAGGAAAGCTAAGGCACATTGCATGTCTTTCTCTGCAGGACATGGTGTCGGCTGCTGAGGAAGCTCTGGAGGAGACTGGCTCTGTTGTGATGGCCAGTGGGAGCCAGCTGCAGCGGACAGGGCAGTCGGAGGCATCAGAAGATGACCACCCATGCCCCATCTGCCTGGGAGAAGTCAACCACACAGCCTGCGTGGCCTTGTGCTTCCATCATTTCTGCTTTGGCTGCATCCAGCGGTGGGCCGCAACAAGACCTGTGCGCCCACTCTGCAGGAGGGCTTTCAATCTCATCCTGTGGGTGCTGCCAGCAGATGATGAGGAGGAAGAGGACAGAGTTGGCTCTCCTGCCTGCCGCCAGAGGAACATGGCCTGGGAGAGGTCCCGGAGCAGATCCCTGTGGTGGCACTACATCTTGGCCAGATATACCATGAACAACGGGATCCCAGCTGGGAGGAGGAGGCCTGTGGGGAGCAACTGAGCGTCAAGGGGTGACAGGGCTCCAGTGCCCCTAAACACCACCTCCCACCAGGCTCCTGTACTTAGCACTTCTTGGGTGCAAACGCCACTGAGTGCAGGGGAGTGCGTAGTCAGCCCTGGGGATAAAGCCTACATCCACACCAGCACGCTGGCACTGCCAGCCCTGCACATGCAGCTCTCCTTTCGGAGAGCCCAATAAACATCCAGTTGTTTTTCACGGGGTGTTTTTTCAAAACCAAAGAACAACCCACTGCAGGGAATACTTTCCAACATTGTCTCAGCAATGTATGAAATCCAGAAAGGAGAATTTCCTGGAGTGCACGGTGATTTTATTTAACATAAATGCTGCTACAGAGCACACCTCACTTACATTCACCCAGCATCCCCCTTCCAAGCACCAGGGTAGCGGTGTCCAAACCCTGGTTGAGGTGCATTCTCCTGGGGATGAACAAGTCCATGCACCAGTACATGCTGGAGATGTCACAGGACGTGATAAACCTGAGATTAAATCCCTACTGCAAGGCCACACAAAGATGGCAAATGAAAAAACAAGCATTAAAACTGAGGAGTCTCAACTAGGGCCCTAACCGTTCAGCCCAACTGTCTCAGCCACCTGAGCTCTGCAAGTCAGAGTGAGCTTTTGCACACGCATCCTAATTCTTAGGTTCACCTGCCTGCTATACATCCTTATCACTTCATCCATCCCAAGTCACCTACTGGGATTTCTCCAAAGACATCATAGACAGTATGTAGCAGATCAGGAACAAGGATGGCAAAAACTCCTACATGGCTTAAAAAAAAAAAAAAAAAGGTCCATAATTTCTTACCACACTTCTTACCCAGCTGTAACTTACCTAGAAGCATACTAGTCAGTGCTCTAAAGGAGGCTGAAATCATCCCTTTCACTCACATATCAGAACCTCTCCTGAAATATCTATTTCATGGAATTGGACTTCATTCAAACTAGGAGAGAGGTTTCACACCAGTGATTTTACCAGTTTAAGGATTATTCTGCACAGGAAATTCAACAACAGGCTGCATAGAGTATATTCCCTTCATAGCTGTCTTTTAATTATTTCTGGATGAACATGGTCACTGAATGAGACAAGTGTACCCATCTGTCTTTAACACTATGGTTCCCTTATTTTTTTTTTCTTCTTTAAACATGGGATTCTATGTTCAGAAAGTGAGTAAGCTGGGAAATGCCTTAACTTTTGTTGTTGGATAAAAACAACGCAGGTTCTGTCCTTGGGCTTGCGTATGTATATACATATATACACGTACATATGTTTCTTACGTAAAATGTTAAGATAATGAAACTGATTATAAGAACATCACCCACAGTACAGGGTGCTTACATTTAAAAATATCTATCATGACACATGAAAGAAACAATGCAACGTACTACGTTTAAGCTGTCATCCAAATAGAAGTATTCCTGACTAGTGTGTTAGTCTGCCTTCTCCCTCTGCTATGAAAGGGTGTGATTGAGGTCATGAGTTTTTGCTGAACTGTTCACTTAAAAGTGAAAAAGCTTTATCCAAATTCCAAAGAGACCCTGGAGAGGAGTTCCCACTGATGTCAGCGAAGGATAAATCTAGCTGTAAACTTGGCAACTACTTTCACATGATACCCTGCTTCAGAGCTTCCTTTTCTCCTTATCTTTCATGAGAGAAATCAAACTGAAATAGTGAACTGTCAGAGAGAAATGTCTTGGGCCAGGTTCATATGTCCTGCAATTTCAGAGTTTATGACTGCACTACATTCAGGATGAGCTTGACTCTTAAGAGATTTGATGAAATGCTGACTGTTAATGATCCAATAAGAAAATTCATATTCTTTACATTAGCTTGAAGATCTTTATTTTTGTGCAACGTAAGTGCAACTGTGCTATCACAATCTTGATCTCTGCTTGAGAATTTCCAGTATTTTACAACTCAGAACATATAAATCAGCTTCACTCTAGATTAGCTGTTCTGCCTAATACCAACAGCATGTTTATTTACCCACAGCTTTTTAACCTTGACATGACAGATATAGTTTAAAAAAAGAACACAAGAAACCTCACTGTTCACTTGAGAACTTAGAGAAAATAGCAATCAGTAGAAAGATGACCTGAGGTAATGACATTTGGTTGCAAATGTCTTTCTGGATGAAGATAAAGTAAGAATTTGAGCCATTTATCGGAGTTGTGATTGCATTGACAGCCCAAAATGCAGGAATCTCCCACAGGAGTTCCTTGGGTTACTTTTACCTCCTCTCCTACACTCTGCCCATGCCTCATGCAAAGAAGCAAGTCTTTATGAAGCATCATGCTCTTCCTAGTATTATCACATTCTACACACAGGATGACTATTTCCCAAAACTTGTGCTTTAAGATTAAGTAGCTTTCTGAGGATAACTGCACCTCAGAGAAGAGTTTACAGTTTTTACACTCAAACAGTTCCACTAGGAAAACCAGTGGCCACTCAATAACTTCCTTCCGAGAGCCACTGCACTTTTCATGGTTAGACACGTAAGGAGGCAATGTGTTTACAGAGACCTCCAGGATTCCCAAAACAGCCAGCATACATGTACTAGCAGCTAAAGATGTTTTCACAGATTCACAGGTCATGCTTTGAGATCACTAATCAGCACTCTTCATATTAAAAGGAGTCCAGAAAAGATACAGATTCCCAGTTATATCCCCTCTGTAATTTCATGGCCTTCCTGTTGACCCCTACCTGTGGGCAATAGGGCTGTGTTCCCTCCATAGGCCTTTGGGTGAATGGTCCAACCAACAGATGGGAATATGAAAAGAAGGAACTGCTGGCAGTGGAGTATTGCTGGAGATGCCACTCAGCTATCATGTCAAGGTCAGTTATTGGGTTGTGATGTATCCAACAGGGAGGCAAAGGGCAGAATACCTTCCTTATGAAATACAGGGAGACTAGGTATGAGTTAGGTTCTTGACTGTACAGCACTGTCAAGATTTGAACTATTCTGGCCTGCCCAGAAGCAGACCACCAAGCCCTTAGAAAACTTTTAACAGAAAAAATATAAGCACCTCAGGTCTCCAGATGCCTCCTGGGCTAGATTCAAGTTGCAAGTAGTTTGGAAGATCTGGAATGTGGGCTTTGGTGCCCCCAGATCTCATGTATTAAGTGTCCAAGGCTTTTAGTCACATTAAATGGTTTTAGTATTAAGTGTGTCTGGCTATCTGGTCTCACTGATGAACGCAAGCTGACCTTGAAAGAGATACTTGCTGGAATTTCTTCTTTTTTTGCATGACTGAAAACTTGGAATGCAGCTCTTTACAGTACAGTACACTTGCAGCAAGTTTAGACAGTCTAAAGCTCCTACAGCTGAACTCATGATTTCCCAAAACAACAAAAAGAGCAAGAACAACATTAAGGAAGGTATTAGCCTTATTTTGGCAAAACTGTTTGTTGTAAAAGACAACCTGCTGGCTATTTACATTTAGCTGAGGACCCTTGGTTTGAGTTTACATTATGTATCATGTGATATCTTTATTTCTTCATTCTCTGAGCTCTTGTTCCACTAAGGAACACTACGGAAACCACTTCCCACTTCCTCTGGGAAGCAGTTTATTACCATTAGTTATTATATACTTGAATATTAATAATGAAGTTAAAAAAATGAAATCCAAAATTACATTAACAAAGTACACAAAGGTCCTGTCATTCTATTAACAAAGCAAAGGACAAAGAAGTCAAGAATATTAAAAAATGACACAAACATTTGAGTTACCTTGGACATACAAAAGAATTTTCACATCCTTCAACTAAATTGCTGCTGACCTGGAAGGGTGTACTCAAAGCTTTCTAAATCTATATATTATGCTCACACCTAAATAATCCGTTGGTTTTGTTGTTATTTTGTTTGGTCAGGCACGCTAATGTTGCATTGCAGTTATGATATCCTCCTTGTCTTAGCAAATTTAACAATTACATAACTTCCAAAACCCATACACTATCTAAAAGTAAAAACTTGCATTGTTGGTTTGTACAACATTTGTTGATTTAACCTTGCTACAGAAATCTGCCACATAGTCTTCCCAGGGCCCATAAAAAAAAAAATAAACCTTTGTACTTAGAACTTGTTTCAAAAAATTCAATAGTAGAAACTTTCTCAACTTTTGCAAGAACAAAGCTAGACCAAATATAAGGCCTGAAAGTGATGTGCATTTAAAAAAAAAAAAAAAGAAGGGAAAAAAAGCAGCCTCTCCCACTGACTTTAGATTACATTTTCTCAGTTTACAGATAATTCTGTAACTTCTACTTTCTTATAGAATAGTTTGGGTTGGAAGGGACCTTTAAAGGTCATCTAGTCCAACCCCCCTGCCGTGGGCAGGGACATCTTCAACTAGATCAGGTTGCTCAGAGCCCCGTCCAACCTGACCTTGAATGTNTTCCAGTGTTTCACCACCCTCAGCGTAAAAAATTTCTTCCTTATATCTAGTCTAAATCTACTCTCTTTTAGTTTAAAGCCATTCCCCTTTGTCCTGTTGCAGCAGGCCCTGCTAAAAAAGTTTGTCCCCATCTTTCTTATAAGCCCCCTTTAAGTACTGATAGGCTGCAATAAGGTCTCCCTGGAGCCTTCTCTTCTCCAGGCTGAACAACCTCATGTCTCTCAGCCTTTCTTCATAGGAGAGGTGTTCCATCCCCCTGATCATTTTCATGGCCCTCCTCTGGACCCGCTCCAACAGGTCCATGTCTTTCTTGTGCTGGGGGCTCCAGAGCTGGACAGAGTACTCCAGGTGGGGTCTCACCAGAGCAGAGGAGAGGGGCAGAATCAGTCAGTGAAGCAGAGTTATCCTGGCTTTGGAATCATTGTTGCTATCTTGACACGGATAAAATACACTCATATAGAACTGAGTTTACTTTGATCACCTTTAAAAATAAAGAAAATAAAGTTTGATATTGCCTATATTCGCCGTGATAGAAAAAGCAGCAGTGAGATAAATCAAAAAAACCCAAAACCATGATAGTCTGGGAAACTTTCTAATGGCAAGGAGAATGAAGCTTTGGAACAGACTGTGTGGGAGCTTATGGAGTCTGTCTTCGGAGGCCTTTAAGGACATCTCTCAGTAATAATCTTGGTACAGTTGATCCTGCCTTGTGGCAGAGGGATAATTAAATGAAGTCCTGAGGTCCCCTCTAGCCCTGTTTCCTGTGATTAGCAGTTTTCCCCTACAAATTCCCATTTTAAGGACCACATCAGACGATTGTGCGACACTATCCAGTGAATAATTTTTGTAGCACATCCAATACAGATTTTGCAAAAGGGCCTTTGCAAATAATGCAGTTTATAATACCTGGGCAATAGAAGCTAAATTCACTCTTACATAGGTATTTTTCTCTTTCACACAGGGAAATATAAGAATTCTGAAGGCTATTAGCAAGGAGTTGATAACAGAAAAAAGATGCTGGGTTTTTTGACGTGATTTGCTCTCAACTCTCCCATAAGCCTAAATTTACTTCTATAAGATAGGGCACTTACTAGTTTGAGTTTGAATTGCAATAAAACCATTTTTAATAAAACTGAAGACTATCTTTGAGGCCTAACAAGATTTTTTCTTTAGGTATTATAATTTAGTCTGTTACTTATCAGACCCACAGTCTTACTAAACCTCAATTTTGAGGAAAACTGTCACTTCAGATCATATGTAGCAGGCCAGCTTTCTTCTTTTCCCCTTTAACCATAACCTTATTTTGGTTCCTTGAAAGCATTAAAGCACAAGGACAGTAGAAATTGGTTCATGTCAATATCATGACAGTAGCTTCATAATTCAAGTAGAATGGGACCAATAGCACTCAAAATCAGACTCTAAGTAATTTCTGAGCTCTCCCAGACAATATGCTAAGAAACAATGCAAATTTATCAAACACCATAAAAGCTACTTGTTTTCACTTTAAGCTAATAAATTAACAGTTTCCAAAAGTTAATCACAAGAAAATTCTGAAACCTGATCACCATTAGGAAAAGAGCAGAGGAAAATAATTTGATATGAATTATTATTTGCCTAATACTAACTTTTCTCCCTGGATTCTCAAGGCTATCACATACAATCCCCCTGAATTCTGTATACAAGAAACTATCTACTTCTAATTTAGCAATTTTGAGGATGTTGTTAAAGTTTTGTGCCAATTTCAGAGAGTGGGAAACCTGGCAAAACTATCCTGGGAACCAACTGCAAGTAATCTGTTCTCTAGGGATAGAGGTTCTTGGTTTGACTCCAGTTTTTGAGCAACTAGCAGTTGTATCTTCCGCCAAGAAATGAAAAATAGCCATGCACTTATTGAAGTTTCTTTATTTCATCTCAACTTGTATTTTTCCTCAGAATGAACATAAGTCTGACCTTGGGATACACTTCAAATAGCGTGCGGTTCCCATCCACATTTATAATGCTTTAGTTGCAAGCCTATTACCATTGCTTAACAACAAACCTATTTTCCCAATATTAAAAATACAAAAGGACTCATTGCCTGTAAAAATGAATTATAGCTTAGCAAATGAAAACATTTTAAAATACTTGATTTTACTTTCAGCTGTGCTGCCCTGGCCTAGAATCTCACTGCAGCTTGACTAAGAATAAACTTTAGTGCCATGAACAAATGTTTTTGAAAAAATCTACAAAGTTAATGTTTATGGTAAGCAACTTGCTCTGCAGATGCTAGTTGGCCATCACTGAAGACCTTGATGAAGTTTCAAGCCCGGACATGCCATTTGATTCTACGATAGACAGAGGACATTTAAAACTGGAAAGATGAGTCTTCTAAAATTGAGTCTCTAAAGAACGCCTTGCAGATCTACTAAGAGGAGGATGTGTTTGTGAAACATTGATGCGTATGCATACACACAGAAATTCAAATAAACTTTGAGAGCCTTCATTTTCTTCATTTTAAAGGATCTTCATTTTAAAGGACAGGAAACCTCCCAATCAAGACATTTTTCATTGTTTAAAGGCTGAGACTATGCTGTGTAGTTCTTAAATTTTTGTGTCTGGATCTCTGGGTGGTTTTGGATCCTTCTGTCTCCACCCCATAATTGATTTACCAGAAGTTATCTGGCTTTGGCTGTCCAGTTTTCTGCAAGCCCAGTCCTCTCCAATGGATGTTCAGGCTACTGTAAGTTATCAACCTTGGCCTGCTTTCTATATTCCCATTCAGAGAAGTTCAAGCCTGAATAAACTCCCTAGCAATATGTGTTTTTTGGGATAGAGATACAAGAAAGTCAGTTTTCTTAAAGCACTCTTCCTTTCACTGCTATTGCATAATTCTCTTCTTTCCCAGGGGAAGGTAAACAGGGGAAAGGTAAACAGTTGTTTCCATGTTTAGAAGAAAAATAAAGAGCTATACATCTCCAAATCTCATCCAAGGGAACTTGCTGCAAACTGAGCTGTCACCTCAGCAATCTCTCAATATTACCTTCCATTTCATTTAACTGGAAAGAGTAAAAGGGCACCAGCCATGACTAACTTCATATGGCCACTTCATACATTTTCCACCTTACTGCCTGGCCTTCTTCCTATGCCTGACTCCACAGTACTTTTTTTATGACTGTTTCCTGCTGAGGGACAACACCAGGTTCTCCCCTTCCTCACTAGCTGGATCCTGAGCAGTCAGTATATGGAATTTAGTTTAACTGAATTAAGATGAAGAAAAGAATATCTTGCAAATTTATTCTTCTACCTCCCCTTCCACATTCAAGACTCCATACCACCCATTGAGTTCAACAGAAGTTAGGCATCTAAATAACTTTGACATTCTGGCCTTACACATGTCAAAAATCTAGAAGATGTAAAGCAGAAGCTCACAGATACACACACAGAATCATAGAAACATTGGCTGGAAGGGACCCCTGGAAGCCATCCRGGACAAGCTGCTTGAAGTCAGTCTGTGAAAAACACCAGATTGGAGGTTTTTGAGACTTGGCTACACAAAGCCACAACAGACCCAAGAATGGAATTTCCATGGCCCTCTGCGCAACTCGTTACAGAGCTGCACCACCCCCCTTTTTCCTAATGGCCAACCTCCCAAATGGCAATGTGTGGTCGCTGTCCCTCATTATTCTGCCTGCCCCTTCTCGGAAAAGTCCAGCTCCATTATATTTATAACACTTCCTCAAGTTGCTGTTGGCTGCCACAGGATTGCCCCTTAGCCTCCTACTTGCCAAATTAAAACCAAGCCCAACTCCCTCAAACTGTCCTCATAGGTGATGTTCTCCAGGCCACTCAAGAAAAGACTTCAAACTTTGTTCCAAAGTTTCTCATCCAAATTAGAATCTGCATAAAAAGAGCCATTTCTGCAATCAAGAACTTCAGGATTGCATTTCTTATTTGTATTTTCAGATGTTTTGTGTAAGCAAAATGAACAGTTGCATCTGAATATTCATTATTGGTGTTCAGATGGTATTTACCTCAAGTGATTGTTTAGGTGGGTACGGGTTGATATAGGAAAAAGTCAGGCTATACCTGTAGTTTGACAACAAAAGGTAACTGAAAAAAAAGGAGAAACTAAAATTTGCACCAAATCCAGATACTCACAACTGACCAGGGTTATCAGTGTCAGCAGGGGGGAAGGGTGGAGGGAATTCCAAAGCCTGTCTTGGGCCCAAGACAGCTTTCAGAAGTCCTATTCCTTGCACCATGTAGAAACACTTCAGAACCACCATAACAATGAGACATTGCTATATCTGAGCAAAACAGTCACTTTCCTGAGAATCCCCTGAACAGCATAAACAGAGAGAGCTTTAAGAATGCAATAGGAAGTTTTGGGCAACAGCCCCCAAAACATATTAATATAAGTCTGCTACACAAGCAGAACTGCAGTGAAAAGTCTTTTCTCCGTTCCTGGCACTCTGTCTTCCAGGTAAACAAACATTAATGCTTCTTCCTTTTTACTTAATTGTGTACAGAACCTTCAATTTTTAAGTGTTTTGCAAATTAATTTCATATAGCGAGCAAAAACCATTAAGGTTGCAGGGCTCAGCACTCAAAATTTAAAGCGACATAAGTAAATGGCCTTGTAAATGATCAAAACATTTGTTTTACTGAGCTGGTAAGAAGTGCTTTAAACTAGAAATGACAGGCAGGGAACTACCAGCAGTCCTGGGAGGCAGTAATGGACAGGGTTTACAAGCAAAGAGCCTAGGATGATGTCAGTGAAAGGGAACACATAATCAAAACAGGGCTTAAATGGAGTCACCTCAAACATTTTCATGTAAGCAAGGAAGTGCCTGCAAGGGCCTGCAGAGCTTTTTCAGGAAATCAGCATACTTGTGTGTCTCTCTGAAGTACCTGTACACTAATGCATGCAGCCTGGAGAATAAACACAAGCAATTAAAGATCTGTGTGCTATTGCAGACGTGGTGGGATGACTTGCATGACCGGAGTGCTGCAATGGTGAGATACAGGCTCTAGGGTGGACAGCCTGGGAAGGTGAGGTGGGGGAGTTGCCCTTTATGTGAGAGAGCAGCAGGAGGGCATGGAGCTCTGGGTGGGGATGGGTAACCCAACTCAGAGCTTATGGGTAAGGATAAAAAAGTAGACAAATATGTGTGATATTGCTCTGGGTGTCTGCTACAGGCTACCTGATCAGGAACAAGTGGATGAGGCCTTCTACAGACAGCTAGAAGTAGCTTCACATTCACAGGCCCTGGTCCTCATGGGGGAATTCAACCACACCAGTATCTGCTGGAGGGACAACACAGCAAGGCATAAGCAGTCCAGGAGGTTCCTGGAGATCATCTATGACAACTTCCTGACCCAAGTGGTAGAGAAGCCAGTAAGGAGAGGGACTCTGCTGGACCTCATACAAGGGAAGGCTCATTAGGGTATGTGAAGACTGAAGTGACCATGAGATGGTGGAGTGGAGAGAGCAGGTCAAAAAAGCAGGACCATAGCCCTGGACTTCAGGAGAGCAGACTTTGGCCACTTCAAAGGTCTGCTTGAAAGGGTCACATGGGGTAAGGCCCTAGAGGGAAGAGAGGTCCAGGAAAGCTGGGTAATATTCAAGGATCACTTTCTTCAAGTTCAAGAACAGTCCATCCCACTGAGCAGGGAGTCAAGCAAAAAAGCCAGAAGGCCTGCGTGGATGAACAAGAAGCTCCTGGCAAAACTCAAAACACAAAAAGTAAGTGTGCAGAAAGTGGAAGCAGGGACACGTAACCTGGAAGGAATACAGAGACACTGTCCGAGCATGCAGAGATACAGTTAAGAAAGCCAAAGCCCACCTGGAGTTGAATCTGATGAGTGATGTCAAGGACAAGAAGGGTTTCTGTAAGTACTTAAGTAGCAAAAGGAAGACTAGCAAAACTGTGGGCCTGCTGCTGAATGGAGCAGTGTCCCTTGGTAACACAGGACATAGAAAAGGCTAAGGTACTGACTGCCTTATTCACCTCAGTCTTTACTAATAAGACTAGCTTTCAGAAATCTAAAGCCCTGGAGACCAGGAAAAGTCTAAAGACTTCCCCTTCGTGGAAGGGGATCAGGTTAGGGAATACTTAAGCAAACCGGACATACATGTCCATGGGCCTTGATAGGATGCACCTGCGAGTGCTGAGGGAGCTGACTGAAGTCACTGTGAGGACACTTTTATTGTCTTTGAATGATCACTGCATTTGGGAGAGGTATCTGAAGACTAAAGGAAAGCAAGTGTCACTCATATCTTCAAAAAGGGCAGAAAGGAGAACTGAGGAAACTACAGGCCAGTCAGCCTGACCTCAATCCCTGGGAAAGTGGTGGAGCAGCTAATTCTGAGAACCACTTCCATGGAGGATAAGAAAGTGATTGGGAGTAGTCAGCATGGGTTCAGGACCACTAAGATGATGAAGGGACTGGAACATCTCCCATAGGAGGAAAGGCTGAGAGAGCTGGGATTGTTCAGCCTGGAGAAGAGAAGGCTCAAGGGGAATCTCATCAAGGTGTACAAACATCTGCTCTTTCCAGTGGTGCCCAGTGACAGGACAAAAGACAATAGGGACAAACTGAAACACAGGAGGTTCCTGCTGAACATAAGGAAACACTTTTTTTTATTGTGAGGGTGACAGAGCATGGGAATAGGTTGCCTAGAGGGATGGTGGAATCTCCATCCTTGGAGGTCTTCAAAAGACATCTGGATATGGTCCTGGGCAACCTGCTCTAGGTGACCTGCTTGAGCAGGGGCACTTGGCTGAGATGACCCCCAGAGTTCCCTTCCAACCTCAACCATCCTGTGATTACATCATATACTGAACCCACCTTGAGTAGTGGACAGCAAATAAAACAGAGCTCTGTAACCTTCAGTGAAAATAAGTGGTCGTGAATGAATCAGAGTCCTCTCAGAAATGGTACACAGATTCAGAAACTAATGTTAAGATGAAAACTTGCCTTGAAGGTGGCAAAAGCATGAGTGCAAGATGTTTCAAATTACTCCCTTTTGCACTCAGGTTTGCAGTTCATGAGGAAAACGTTTTGTTGGAGAGTCTTTGAAGCACTCTTCCTTTGCATTCTCTCCTAGGCTTCAGCACACAGTTTTCGTTTGCACATGCTGACTCTTCTGTAAATCACCCCTAAAGATCATTATCTTTAACATGTTTCCATCTTGGGTTTGTCCATCTTGTTTCAACAATTCCTCTCCAGTCTTTGTGTCCCCCTCCATTCTGAAATAGTTATCTTCCCCTTTGCTCACTTTGTACCAGCCATCACATACAAGAAACAGCAGAGGTGAAATTTTGCTATGTGGGCATATATTTTCTAGGTATACAGAGCAGTTTTGTGACACATTGCATGCCCAGAGCATGTATGCAGTCAAAGCTATGACAGACTGTATTTAAGTTGATTTTAGCTGCCTTCCCAGAAGCCAAACTTCTGCACATGTAGATTCAGAGTTTCCAAAACATTATGTCAAAATTTTTCATGGGGACAGGAAGGAGCGCTTTCCTGACAGAAAGGCCACAGCACTCTGACCAAATTTCAACTCCTTGCTCCAAAGCATGGACAGTACACAGTTAGTCAAAGAAAAGGTTGCCAGGGTTGTTTTAACACATTGCAACACAATGTATTTTCTCCAGCGTTTTCTTGGAAATGGCAAAACTGTTTTGGCTGAAACTTTCTGGAAAAAAAATTAAGTGAGCCCAGTATCACCTAATGGTAAATTTTAGCCTAAAAGGTTAATATTTGGCCAAGTTGCAAGTAAGCTAAGATGAAGGTATTGTAACAAGGAGGTTTGGTAAATCTCAATAATAGTCAATGCTGCCAATACCAGCAAAACGCAGTCCCATATGAAGGCCAGGGAACTAATGATCACCAATAACACTGAGGAACTCCAGCCAAGATGCCAAGCTGAGCAGTAATGGAAACAGACATGAACCCTTAAATTTGAAACAGGCCAAAGAGCTGGTCAGTTTTAAGCATCTTTCCTGTCCTTGCACTACTCTATATAATGCTTTATCTGCATACTATATATACATACAGGTACACACATGAGGTTCTCGGCTGATACTTATTTCCAACAGATGTAGGTATTTCAGTCCTGATGCACCAATCACAAAACTGAGCTCAATTAAGAAAAAATCCAGATTCAGCAATCATGAGACATGAGTTAACATAGCAGAGATGTTGCTGGTGTTTGCATTTGTAATTATAGAGGATTATTCAATACCAATACATTAAAAACCTTGCCCAAAGTCATATGGCACTAGGCCAACAAATAATGCCTAACTTACTTTATGAACTATTTGAAAAGGAACAAACCAAAAAAGCACCATGCGAGTCTAAGGTTTGGTGCATCAGGTCATTAACTCTGCATAGTTAAGAGTGAAATTACGATGAAGAAAAACATGTGTTTTATTTTAAAAAGAAAACCACAAAATAGCTTTTTGGGAATACTAAACTGTGAAAACCTGGACTAAAGAATTTTATGGGTTACTGTGGTATAGGCTTCTCAGGCAATCATACCTCATCTAAATTCCTCAACTCATGATGAGTAAGACTATTAATACGAACTTAATTAGAACCAATGTAATATCATAAATCAAGAATTAATCATTAGTTCTTAGTAATTTGTTTTATGGAATCATAGGTAAGTTAATGTATAATTTAGGGGCTGAGCCATCAACATCTGAGTATATGATTTCCGCGCCCCCGCTGAAGTCTACACTTAAATTTCACAGCTTAGGATCTGAGAGAATGACTGGATTCAAGTATATGCTTCTGTTATGCAAGAGGCCAGATTACTAGATCTAATGGTCCTTTCTAGCCACTGGATCTGTTCCATTAGAGATTTAACAGGGAGAGAGCACAATTTATAAGGCTATATCCCAGGTGTGGAGTTCAAAGAGCTACCCACAGATGGCACAGAAGGTAAATGCCAGGAATACTGTGCCTGCTGCACACAAGCAATGCAACTAATCCCTGTTCAGTCACTACTCCAGATTTATGTAACTACAAAGCTTTTAGTCTGCAGCTGGCTTACTTTGGACTATTGGCAGAGAAGTCCATCTTCAGGGATCACTGTGCTGCATATGCACAGCACTCTTGGACAGCCAGCTATTTGGTGCATAGCATGACTCTACATTGGGTACAGCACCCACCACCCATGTGCAACAAGACATGGTTGTACATGCAGTACATCGTACATGAGAGTGATGCAGTGAGAGTGGAGATGCTGTGCAGATTCTCCTGTGTTTAAGCAGTAAATCCAGTTTGTTGGACCTGTGCATAGCTGGGTGCTGTTGCCAGGACCTCGCAGCCTCTTAATCAAAAGACCTGATGATACTGGAAGGCATAAAGAATAGTCCACAACTGGCCTTCATTTATAAATGCTAAATAGTCAAAAAACCTAGTCTGGGAAGGCTGGATATATGGCTGAACTTTAGTGCCCAAATACCTGTTTCAATGCCTATGACCAGCATTTATTTAGGAATGGCAGGCTCAAAACCCACCTAGCTTCACAGACACAAATTTCCTTGGTAAAAGTCCTCGAATAATTCAGGTAAAAAGGGAGGCTGGGGTCATCTCATCCAACCCCCTTCTCAAACTAGGCCCAGCTGCAAAGTTAGTTGAGATTGCTCTAAGTCCTGTTGCATTTTAAAAATCTCCAAAGGTGAACATCCCACAGCCTCTGTGGGAACCTGTCCAAGGCTTAGCCACCCTCAAGGGAAGAATTTTTCCTATATCCATATGGGATGCCCTTGCTTCAGTTTGTGATTGTTACTTCTTGATCTCTGAGCAGATTTTGGCTCCATCTTTTCTATAAACTCCATCAGGTAGTTGAACAGAGCAGTTCGCTCCAGTTCCCCTGACCAAGCCCTCTCTCTTCCAGGCTAAGCAAACCTTGTTCCTTGAGCTTCTCCTTGTACATCATGCTCCAAATCCTGGTGACCATCTGCTAGACTGTCTCCAGGTTGTCAATGATTTTCTAGTACTGGTGGCCCAAAACTGGGCACAGTACTCCAAATGTGGCCTCAGGACTGCTGAATAAAGGGGAATAATCACCCCCCAACCTGCTGACTACACTCTTGCTAACACGCTCAAATATGCAATTAGCCTTCACAGCTGAAAAGGCACATTGGCAAGCCACATGCCCCCACTTTCTTCTGCCATCTGGCGCACACACTATGAAGTACGAAAAAGTCCTGAGCAGATAGGTATCTATCTTAGACCGAAATTTTGACAAAATTACAGAAAATAAGAATTCATCTGCTTATCTTGCTCTGGGGGAGTTGATCTGGCAGACTTGTTTGATGCAACACAACGTAAACCAGCTGGATAAGGAGGAATTCCCCTCCTTGTGTATACAATACCCTAGTAGTTAGGTGACTCACACACATGTGTTTTGGAGACTCAGGTTCATGTCTCTCATGTATATCAGCAGTTTTGAACTTGTGCACCTTGAAAGGAAAGTACCTCACCTCTTGCCTGTCCCAAACTAGGACCTTAACAAAGGGACAAGCATTAAATAATTTGCCTTAAATGAGATCTTTGATGAAATAGGAAATGAAAGGGCTTATGCTAGGTAATCTTTGTTCCCTAGTCTCTATAGTTGCTCCCGTTTTCTCACTCAAATGAAAATATAATTGAGCAGTGAGAAATCTCCACCAGAACTTGCTGGGAGGTAAGGGAGGTTACAAATCCCCCACCTCTCCATGCTCTGACTTGAAAGTTTAGAACATAAGTCTCCCATGTTTAAAGTGATTACACCTGTCATCAATTTAAGGATACCATACCCAACCCTGACTTGGGGCAGGGGTGGCGGGGGAGGTGGCGAGTAAATAAAACCCTTGCTTTAGTTCATAGGGAAAAAAGTGTGTGTGGAAGGGAAAGCTCCTGGAGGTGGTTCCAGGTTATGAGACTTTAGAGGATACAGGTAATTCAATCTGAATTTGAAGAAATATTAAATATCTACTTTGAAAAGAAAGTTATATTTGAGAAAAGCAAAAAAGCAAAGTAAATTTTAGTTCTTTAAAAATTTTTGCTCATCAAATGTGTAAGAAAATCTGATCAATTAAGTGGGAAAACAGTTGCAAAATATTCCTGAACCTCCTCATCTCATTTACTTTGCTTTTTAAATTTTGACCAGAGTCCCAATACTAACTTTGACTACAATGTGATCAATACAAGTGGGATTTGAGTGAAAGGCTCTGTTCAAAGAAACAGAGAAAATGTCTTTCCTATATTCTGCTAATGCTTCAGTTCATCTCGGTGGAAAATTACCAAGAAAAGTTCAAAGTATGCAAACAAAGAGGAACTAAGGGAAAGAATTAAAGTATGGATTCGAATACAGGAAGGGAAGGGCAGCAAAGAATAGTAGAAGGAAGCTTTTATCTCAGGTGTTTAACTTTGTGTAGATTACTCGGAAAATGTCCTGAAAGTTCAGCTGTGCACCAGTTTCTCCTATGGAATCTAATCCAAACTAATGAGGACAACAGATATTTACCTTGGCAGCACATGTCCCTTGACATTAGGTCCAACTCTAGTGATAATTATTTGATAGTGGCAGAGGAGGGCTCCCACACCCGCTGAGCACTTGCAACCTCAGCTGAAGTCAGCAGATGCTTGCAGAGGTGTTCTTAATCTAACCCAGTCCTCTCAGCTACCTGTAGGCAGAGGAGGGGACTCCCTCCAAACTATCTGCACCTCCATTCTTTACTTAGTCTGCAAAAAGTACAATAGACAAGACAACAGCAACATTTATATTTGGATATCACTTTCCAGTCGTGTGCCGTGCATGTTAATGTAAAGGCTTCTAAAAACTATAGCTATAAAGCTGTTCTCTATGGTGTATGCTGAATAACTAGTACTATGAGTACTAGTACTAACAATAGCTATGCAATTGATGTGAAAAAGATTATTACTTATGTATGGTAATCCTAACTAAGGAGGTAAGAAAAGCTTCCAGAATCCACCAGTAAGATCTCCCAGGCATTTCTGGAACTCCCTATATCTCATTCTGGGATTTTCAGCTTAGTAAGGCAAAGGTGCTCAGCTGGACCCGCATTGCGTAAAAGTTGGCTTCATATTTCCCCCACCCTCCCAACAGTTTGCTACCAGTGCCATGTTTATAGAACTCACCGAGGTTTCAGGAGATTTAAATCTAAATAGCTCCTCCAGCCCTGTCCCTAAGTTCTCAGGAGATTGTCTAAACACTAGGCTCTCTAAATACTGCCCACTCGCAGCAATACCATAAACATTAGGCTGTAGCTTAATGGCTTCAGTCGTCTGGGCGAATGACAATTACTCTATGCAAAAAGGATAGTGCTTCAGCAAGAAGATCTAAGAAAATGCCAGAATATCCAACAGGCTGATGCTCAGAGCTCCTCAGTAGGAAGCTCAGAAAAAAGGGCAGCTGCCATCTCCAGGGAGACATTCCAGCTCCTTGGCTACCGGATGAAGGGGGTTGCTGGCTGCGAAGGGGTTAACATGTTTCCTGCACACTGAAGTAAAGGCACAAGTTCCCCTGAAGCTAAGCACCAAGCTAGTTCAGCATTTTGTACCTACCTCATTCAGGTAGCTCTCTACTCAACAAATGGATCCTAAAGAGTTAAGCCCTTTCCATGCTGAAGATGAACAGAACAAAGTTCACCCTGTGGGCTCCTTAGGTAGCAGGAAATGTGAGAGCTGAACCAAGTCCTTTTTTTGTGTGTCCTCTCCAGCTCTCTACTTGGGACAAGAAGCTGCCAATGGCAGCTCTGCTCATCATGAACAATAAAACTGTCAAGGACAATAGTGGTCTCATGAGAGAGGATCATCTCTGCATCTGGCCTGGTCAACAGAAAGTCTCCCACTAAGAGGCGATTAACAGTGAATTTGGCAGCCACTGTGACATGATGAAAGACATGGAAAAAGAACTATCTATGCTAACAGAATATGGTGAGAGACGGGCGGGGGGTGGAAAAAAGAAAAAGGAAAAGCCACCATGCTCCAAAGGAGCAAGAAACAATCGGTAAATTGCACTAGCCTTACGCATTTATTACATGCTCGGTTTCTACAGTACTTAGCATAACATAAATATATTGGATATGTAACCTTCAAATAGGGGCTGGATGGCACAGCTCTAATCTAAATGTGGAAGGGGTACTATGCCATGAGTTCATAGCTGTAAGCACCGATGCGTCCCACTGTGCATTGCAATGGCTATTGCTATGGAGAGGCCAGCAGCTAAAGCCCTGGATAAATCCATAGCTGTCTATATCTGGGAACTCAAAATAAGTTGCCAAGATGATCCTGTAGGCTCTTGGGTCTGGGCCTTAATACATCATGATTTATGGCTTGACTTGAAGGCAGATGCATTTCCATTTCTGGACTATGTCTGACATGCTGAATGTGCTCATCTAGAAACAGTATTTTTAGGAAGAAATTGTTCCAGACATTTGGAAGAAGGCCTTTCTGCCTGAGTTTTCAATAGCTTGGTAGCGGGTGTCCAAGCTCTTACAATGGAACAGACAGTCACATCAGTAAAGCATGTCTCCGAATTTGCCCTGCTTCAGGATTTTTTATTTACTAGAATCCCATTTTTACCCTGGGCAACCGATGTTTTCTAAAGTGCCAGATGCTGTTGACTAAATTAATCTGAGGCAAATAAATTGAGCCTGCAGACCTATTTGGCTGCTGTAGTCAAACCCAACTGATGGACTTGTGGGTTTTGGAGGAATTTTTTAGGGTTTCTGTGCGTGCAGGCAGTGTGGGGATCATCTGCATTAGTTTGCCAGGCCAAGGTGCCAACATCCGCTAACATACTAACTTAGCTGGTCTAGAGAGACCATTTATAAGAACAAGTGATCAGTTCAGATTCCTGATCTTTCTGGTTAAAGAACAGAACTAGTTGTCATCTGTAATTCTGCAGGAAACTGAAGGGAGGAAAAAGAAGGCATAACAGAAATGATCTGGCAGAAAACAAAGCAAACTGTGTCCAAATTGAAAAATAAAAAGATCTGAGAAAGAGGATACAGGGGAAGAAGTAAAATACTAGTAGGTACAAAGCAAAGATGCTATAAGCATATTAAAAACAACGATCAGTGAAACAACTGAGAGACTGAATTAGTTGTATACAATTTTCAGGTTGCTAGAAACACTTGTCTGAGACTTCACGCTTAACTTCACCCACTAGTAGGATTTCTATCTTTACAGTTTTAAGTTTTCTTCAGTCATCTCTATGTGCTAGTGTTCAGCAGAGATGTTTGCAGTTCTTTAGTTGGGATAGTGTTTTGAAGTTGAACAGGAAACTTTTGCTATTCAAGGTCCTACAGCATTCTTCTTCCTGGACCAGCTACCAGGTGTACGTGTGCTTTTGATCAAAAAGAGGCAGGGGGAGGGAGGAGATCTAGAGTAATTACGGCATTTGAGGGTTTTTTTGACTCATTACTACCACTATACCTGGAAACAAATTAGAATTTTGAAATCATTCTGACTTTCATAACAAAATGCAAGTTTTTGTGACTACAGAAAAAAACAGCCATAATATAACAGGTTAATTTCAGATTTACAAGAAGAAACTAGCCTATCTTAAGACTTCCCAAGTTGTGGCTCCTGCATGGGATGTCATTGAGTTTCTTACCTCCCTGAACTATTTGCCAAAAGACTTTTCACACACAAACAATTCAAGTTTTCTAAAATTAGCTTTTAAAAAGCTATTTTTGTTCCCACAGCTCTGTCTCCATAAAAACTCAGTCTTGTTCCAGCAAAGGAATGCAATTCATGCAAATAAGCCATGTTAGAAATGAAGTTTGTAAAGTAAAAAAAGAGACAAGATTTCTAAAGTAATTCCTGGGAGGACTGACAGTCTCAAATATCTGTACATCATACCAGCCTTCAATTCTAACTTGCTCTTGTAACTTGCCCAATTTGTTGGGCAAGAGCAGATACCTTTTGCTCTCCTCAGAAAAATGCATACAGCGCAAGTTAAACAAGAAAGTAATTGCATTATTTGGATTTTTTTTTTAATAAGACATCCTTCTGCTTTTGCTATCAGTTAGAGACTACTACTAATTGTTAGAGACTACTAGTAACTGATTTAAGTCTCTCAAATATGATGAGACAGTTTTAGCCACCAGCACATCTACATCAAATGCAGGATCTATGCCAGGGATTGCAGTGATTCGCTTTGTGACACCAGGTCTTTGTCCAGATCTCCCTGTTCAACCTGCTGAATTCAACCCTTCAGCTGCATGTGAATATCTCCCTCATCCCTGGAGGCCAGGAGAACTACCACCCCTGCACCCAGCTGGGGGAAGGGAGGGAAAGGCTTGTTTTGTTGTTGTTGTTCTATGAAAGAAAATAATCTGTGAGAACAGTGTGGTATGAAGTTATCAGCTCAGATCGGCTTTACAGAAATCTAACATGGCTAAAGGTTCCCCACTCCCTCATAAACCATTTACATAAGAGCTGTTTATGACTTCAGCGTTGCACATAACCACTTCAAGCCACAGCTCGGCCATTAGACTTTACCTCAGCTCAGCAGGTCTGGCTGAAACAGCACTTGGCAATGGGTCTCTGGGGAAAACGGGGCCTTTGTAAGATGCAGTGATAATTTGGTGGCTTCCTTGCTCAGGGTTAGCACTGGCTTCCTTCCACAGGACAGCATGAAAGGGTGCTGTGCTAATACAGGTGCTCAGATAGGAAATAAAAACCACACCTTCATCACCAGTGAACAAGAAAAACCCTATGAGTCTCCCCCCTCCCCGCAGCCTTCAGACACAGCAGTGCACTTCCAACCAGCACAGCAAAGGGGCTGCTTCCAAAAATCCAGCAGCATTTTCTTTCTAAAACTTCTGTTTTCCTGGAGTGTATACGTGTGTGTGCACGCACGCATCGCTCCATTAGGGCAGCCGATGTCCCAAAGCACAGTGGCAAACCACTAATCTTCCATAAACTTTGTCAAACCCAGACCAGAGAGACTGGTACCTGGAGACAGGAAATACCACCACTGACTCCGTGCTGAGCAGCTCTGCAACATTAACCAGACAGGGATGATGTTATCGTCTCCGCTCATGCAGCCCAGGAGAGGAAGCAGAAAGCAAAAGCCAGGAAGGAAGGGTCAGATCCAGCAGGATGATCACATTCCCCATACTGAGCATGAGATTCAGAATAAGCTTTCTGCAAGCTTTCTCTGTGGCATGCTGAAGCCAGGCCTGTATTCCTCACACTCTGCAGTGCTGTGTCTACTTCTCTCTGTGCTAGCTGTACACAGTCAGGAGACTGCTATCACCTGCCAGCCCATAGCTCCTGGGACCACAGGGCAAGCAAGACCCCGCTGGTCAGTGCTGTAGGCAGATGTTGCATCACTACAGCCTGTTAACAAGGAAGCATGTTTTCTATTCTCCCATCTAGCACTTCACAAAGCAAGTCCCCGTGGACATGGCCATCATGGTGCTGTAGGAGAACTAACTTACCAGGTCTTGCAGAGAGCTTGTCACCAGTAAGGGGAAGGAGAGACATGGCCCAAGGAGGTCCCGCCACACCTGGCTGAATGAGAAGATGTGCGGCAATACCTCTACCTGGGATGGCACCCTGTGGCAGACCATGCCAAGTCCAGCCAGGATCTAGCATCCAACGTCAGCTTCTTTGGAAACCTTTGCAGAAGGCTACTTTAAAACACCATGTTGTGCAGTCATTAACCTAGGCCCCTTCAGGATCTATCAGCAACCCCATACCTTTCCTCCAGAAACTTTTCCAGAAGATCTGACTAACCAGGTCCCTAAGTTTGCTGGGGTCTTCCCCCGCATTTGGAGGACAGAGTAGTCAAATATGTTCACAGCAGGGCTCCCAAGTGCAAGTTCAAGTCTTGCTTTGGACTTGATCAAAGTGTATACTGGATGAGGGCTGGCATGACTCCTCAATAGACTGTTGCCCTCAGAGACCAGCAAGTCTTACCCTCATTGGCCTTAACGTATGAGTTTATCCTAATAAACTAAACCTGGCCAGGGTTTAAGGCTCAAGCCCTGACATGCAAATACAGTGTAATTGTTAACACAGCTCTTGACATAATTTTGGCCTATGCCAGCCAGTATTGCCCCAGCACTTCAGGGAATGGGAGCAGTCCTCCTCTTGTGCTGACAGGCAGTACAGACAAGGCCACTGAGGTTTTCTGGTGCAATGTGGGTGGACAGGGTCTGCATGTACTCTTATGCCCTAGGTGGAGTCCATTCCACAATCCACTCCAACAGTTTCCTCCACATTCATAAAAAGCAAAACAAAAAAGTCAATTTCCTTCTGGGTTTTGTCCTCCTAACACTGCTTTCCAGGCAGTCAGTCACCCAGTATCAGCTGATCATTTCCGTTCTATCGTTAGTTACTAACACCTTTAGCTTCACCACCCTATTATGCTAGTTTGGAAGGGGTAATTTCAACGGCAACTAAATTGTCATTCTTTTCTTTTCTATGAGCCAGTCACATTCCTCTCTCACTTCTTCCTGGGCTTCAGAGCAAATACAAACTTTCCTGTGATGTAATGCAAGGTCTTCTTTCCTTCCCTGCCAATCCTGTTCTCCTAAACCTGTCTTACAGTTTTACATCAGACTGCAACAACTGTATGCACTTTTGGAGGAGGAAGAGAAAAAGATGGAGTTATGGGAGCTGAGGAGAGGACAAAGCAGGGCAGCAGAGCAAGGGCAAGTCACTCTGCCTCTTCTCATCATTTATATCCTCACCAGTAAATTAAAATGGGCTAGGATTCCATCTAGGGTATAAGAGTACATTGGATAGCAGTAAAAGAGCTTTCCTGAGGAAACAGCACAAATTTCCTGGCTGATGAGGTAGATTCTTCTAAGCCATATCTTAAACTACCTCCTTGTCTCTACCAGTGTAATGTCCTACCTGCAGCTTCTGTTCAGCTTTGTTTTATTTCAGCATAGATGCGTTTTTCAGTACTAGCAGATATGTACCGTATCTGACATGCAATGGAACAACAGTGACATCCATTGGCTAAAGTAAACCCAAGCTAGAACTGTTCATTACACAAGAATTATTTTTAATGGAAAAAGTGTGTTTGAGTGTGCTGGTTTTGGCTGGGATAGAGTTAATTTTCTTCATAGTAGCTCCTATGAGGCTATGTTTTGGATTTGTGCTGGAAACAGCGTTGATAACACAGGGATGTTTTAGTTACTGCTGAGCAGGGCTTACACAGAGTCAAGGCCTTTTCTGCTTCTCACCCCACCCCACCAGCGAGTAGGCTGGGGGTGCACAAGAAGTTGGGAGGGGACACAGCTGGGACAGCTGACCCCAACTGACCAAAGGGATATTCCATACCATATGATGTCATGCTCAGCATATAAAGCTGGGGGAAGAAGAAGGAAGAGGGGGACGTTTGGAGTGATGGCATTTGTCTTCCCAAGTAAGCGTTATGCATGATGGAGCCCTGCTTTCCTGGAGATGGCTGAACACCTGCCTGCCGATGGGAAGGAGTGAAGGAATTCCTTGTTTTGCTTTGCTTGTGTGCGTGGCTTTTGCTTTACCTATTAAACTGTCTTTATCTCAACCCATGAGTTTTCTCACTTTTATTCTTCCCATTCTCTCCCCCATCCCACCGGGGGAGAGTGAGCGAGCGGCTGTGTGGGGCTTAGTTGCCAGCTGGGGTTAAACCACGACAGTCTTTTTTTGGCTCCCATTGTGGGGCTCAAAGGGTTTGAGATAATGACAGGTTTGATTGGAATGTGCGAGATCAAATTTATAGCTGTTATTGCTGTTTAGCTATTAATCAGCAGGCTTCTGTGCTTGCCATGGGGCTTGCTTGCCTTACTGTATATTAAAGTCCAGAGCTCGTTAGTGGCTGCTTTTTGCTTTCGCTGCTTGCTGTACTGCTGTACTGCTTATCATCTTACTCTGCTGTGCCTGGGAACATTTGATAACAGCAGTGGCGATGTGCCTGGGCTGGCAGATGGCCAGGGCATTGCTGCTGCTTCTGTGCTGCTGTACTGGACAGGCTGGAACTCCAGTGTGAACTCGAGTGGAAGGGACTGTGACCTGTGGATGAGTCCACGCGGGAGCAGGACACCCTGAAGCGTCTGTGGCCGTGAATAAGTCCACACCAGAGCAGGTACATCTCAAAGCGACTGTGGCCATAGTTATGTCTGTGCCATACCTCTGAAGGGATTCTGGCCCAAGGATAAGCCCATGCTGCAGAAGGTACACCTCAAAGCATCAGCGGCTGTGCATGAGGTCATGCTGGAGCACCTCAAAGTGTGTGACCATGGATAAGCCCACGACAGAGCAGGTACACTCTGGGAGGGACTGCAGCCAGGGGTAAGCCATGTTGGAGCAGGTTTACTTCTGAAGGGACTGTGGCTGTGGGTAAGGCCACACTGGAGCGGGTCTATCTCTGAAGGCATTGTGACCCATGGAGAAGGCCATGCTGGAACAGGTGCACCTCAAAGCGACTGTGGCTGTGGATAAGTCTATGCCACAGGAGGTATACCCCTGAAGAGACTGTGGCTCATAGATAAGCCAGGAGCAGGTACACCCCTAAGGGACTGCAGTCTGTGGGTAAGTCCAAGCCAGAGCAGAGGCAAGGGGCAGAGCTCACTGCGACGTTAAACCCGATGGTCTGGTCCAAAGGGACCAGGGGTGGAGATTGTAATGGAAATACCTTTAAATTGTTGTAACCCAGGATTTGAGTTGCATGTTATAGGAATTACTATAGCAGGAACCACCTGAACCAATGGAGGACAAGCCTTACAAGAAGCAGTGCAAGCGCAGCAGTGACCCGACCTGAGCTGGCTTTGGTGCCCAATAATTCCATGCAACCTACCACCTCTCCTATCCTCAGTGACCACCATAACAGATGGAGCCCAAAGCCATGGACTAAATGAACTCAGCAGACATTTTAAAGACATTCTATAGGAGCGTTCCATAGACTGAGGGAATGATATCTGTGTATTATATGAAAGGATGGAAGTGTGGTGGACGTTAATGAGGATGTATTGGGTAGTGTGGGACCTGAGCATGACGTTAAGGAGTGGAGAATGTGTTGTTTTGGCTAGGATAGAGTTAATTTTCTTCATAGTAGCTGGTATGGGGCTATGTTTTGGATTTGTGCTGAAAACACAGTGTTGATAACACAGGGATGTTTTAGTTACTGCTGAGCAGTGCTTACACAGAGTCAAGGCCTTTTCTGCTTCTCACCTCACCCCACCAGCGAGTAGGCTGGGGGTGCACAAGAAGCTGGGAGGGGACACGGCTGGGAAAGCTGACCCCAACTGACCAAAGGGATATTCCATACCATATGACATCATGCTCAGCATATAAAGCTGGGGGAAGAAGAAGGAAGGGGGGAACGTTCAGAGTGACAGCGTTTTGTCTTTCCAAGTAATGTCTATGCATGATGGAGCCCTGCTTTCCTGGAGATGGCTGAACACACCTGCCTGCCGATGGGAAGGAGTGAATGAATTCCTTGTTTTGCTTTGCTTGCGTGTGTGGCTTTTGCTTTACCTAATAAATTGTCTTTACCTCAACCCACGAGTTTTCTCACTTTTACTCTTCCCATTCTCTCCCCCATCCCACCGGGGGGGGGAGTAAGCGAGCAGCTGTGTGGTGCTTAGTTGCTGGCTGGGGTTAAACCACAACATTGACGTAAGTTATTCTACTACATTTTTATGTGATCTGTAATTATCAATGTTATAGGAGTGTCATAGAAGTTAAGCTAAGTTTCACATTTTTCCTCAGGTCTTTCCTGAGAAGTGATCAGTAAGCTTGTCTTGCCTAGGACAGACATACACACTGACTGCCAGATATCTACAACTTGAGAGAGATCTCATTTTCTGGATATTGCAACACTGAAACCTCAAAAACTCAAGCAAATACTGAGGACATCTGAAAATATTTGTGAGGTGCAGATAAAATTATTTGTGGTCTTTCTAGCTTGGTAGGTACTATCCAAAGCTAGACCCTAACTCCATTCTGAACTGAGGAAACTGAGCCCCTGCCTTTCCCCCCCCACCTCTTTTTTTCTTTTTTTCCTCCTCCCTTCATCAGAAGACATTTTCTTTAGTAGTTTTAGTAGCTTTTCTAGGAAACAGCTCTAAGCTGCCTGTAGTTTGAGAGGCTGTTGGCATCAAAACCAGTCACAGCATTACAATCACACTTGCAGCAAGTTCTAAGGACAGAGGTGGTATAAATTTCCCCAATTCTGCTGGCAAACTCAAAGACAGCATGAACTATTTGGGATGCAGAGTTGTGCTGGGAACTCATGAGTAGGAGGTTGCCCACTGTGATACTCAATTATTTTTTTCATGCTGCCATTCCACAAGAGAGGATCCTTATTTTTAAAGGTATGACTTTACTCTTCAGAGATATGGTTCTTTTTTCTCAGAGGAAAGATTTTGAAGTTGGTCGTATTAAAACACATGGTATTTCATTGCAATCAGTTATAAATCAGTCCACAGCACCCTCCATCATCCATCTTCTTCCCCATCCCCCAATCTTCATGTCATCAGCCACTTTTATCAGTAGCAATATTTTTTTTTCTTCCTGGTAGGATATTAATATACCGCAGGGTTAAAATACAAACTGTAATTGTGACTCCTCACTGAGTTATAGCCAAGTGTTAAGGTCAATTATAATCCAATTCTTAATCCACCTATACTAAGAAACTAGAAAACTGCGAACATAAATAAATGTTGCAGGGCTACTACATCAAATACTTTTCAGAAGCTCAGTGTTACATCTTTGGTATTGACCAAAGCTTTCATTAAAGCAGAAGAAATTACATCTACTTTGCAACATGTATTTTCCACAAACCTGTGTTGATTGGTGGAATTACATTATTCTTCTTTGTTGTCTGAAGCTTCATTAATCTACTTGTTATAGTGTAGGCTCCAATTATCTTGTCTAGCCTGTTAACCCTTCCTAGAGTTTGGTGCAACACTAACTTTTTTCATTTCTCTTCTTTGGAAATTCCATGCTGTTCTAAGATTTAATAAAAATCAGCAGTAACATCCCAGAGAGTTTTTTGGGCAGCTTTTATAAACTCCTTCTATAGAATTGGCTTCCCTACACAAATACTACTTTTTTTTTTTTTTTTTTTTTTTTAAAAAAAAGAGAGAGAGGGAGAAATGTCTGCAGTAGTGTACTTCAGCATTCCACATAATTCTTGTTTTAAATAAAAAGTACATCCTCATTCATGATGTAAATGAATATTCTTTCCTCTCTCTTCCTCCTAACACAGAATAGGCCTCTGGTTAGATCCTTCTCTGTCTTGCTTGTGACAGTTCTAATTTCTGAACACATCGCACTAGCATAGAGCACCATATTCTCTCTGCTGTTTGCTCTCTGGTTATTCATCACAGTTCTTGAGCACAGTTTAATGTACAGTTTTGAGCAGGCAGTTCATGGCTGAGTGCTGCTATAGTGCATATTGGAAAAGGAGAAGCTGTGCTGTCCAAGTCCTTTATCAGATGACACTGTGGCTTGGTTTATTTCAGGAGTATCTCATATGGAAATCTACAATGACTACTGCATAATGGAGATGATAAATTGCCTGAAAATATTGCTCTTAGAATTTTTAGGGACAATACATTGTATATGATGAAAAAGTGAACTCTTTGCAAGTTTCCCTTTTTTTAATTTTTCAAGCCTATTATGGGTTTAAAATAATTTCACTGTTTATCCTCGGTAATCCTTCAACTGACAAGCTTCCCTACTAATACCGTGTAGCGGTGGAGGTAAAGAAGTGACAAAAGTGACTCCCACAGCTATTCCAACTTCTGTTCCAGTGTTAGTCTCACTCCCCACAGTGGAACACAGGAATGGAGTAGCTGACTTCTTAAAAAAAAAAAAAAAAATCATTATCATTCCTATTTTTTACTAAGTCTTTGCTACTTTTTACTGCTTTAGCTTTTATTTTTATAAGAACTTTTACTGCTTCTTTCCTGGTGGTGTGTCTGAGGACCTGATGTCTGCTTTGGCTTGCAACCATTTCTTTCTCCTTCTCCCTCAATACACAAAATTACATGCTACCTCATTTACCCAAGTGTAATATTGGTTTGCCTTGAAACTGGCAATAGCAACTGAGGTTTGTATAGGACACTGTTACTCAGTAAAGAGTACAACAGATCTATCTGCAATATGACAATCAACATAAGACTTGCTAACATATACAAGCTTGGTAAAAAAATTTGGGTATGGTTTATACAAGCATCCAGAACACTCTTATTCTTAACACAAGATTTAAAAAGTTTTGATCTTGTGTTGGATTCTAACAATATGCTACCAGTTTCAAGCAAGCAATTAATCAAAGATTTCCTACTAAAATCCTGTCAGCTGCTCACATGGGGTCAGCAGGTTCAGCCAAGTGCAGAAAAGTTGAAAGCATGCTGTGTGAAATGCTCCATTATGCCAAACCAATCTTCCAGAGGAGATGAAAAAAATGTCCTATTTATTCACTTCAGGCAGATGAGACAGAAGGGTTTACAGTATTCAGTAGGAGGTTTGAGGAAAGCCGTCAAGTAGGAGAAGCACAGAAGTAAAGAAAAATTTAAAGACTTACTGCTCCATAAACACACTTCATTTTGGAATTTTTTTTTTTTTTCTCCTGGAGAGTTGTATAACAGTAAGTGTCTCATTTAAAAGAAATCAGCAAATTTAAAACAAAATACTTAGATGTCCATAGAGACAGGCTAAAGCTTGTTGAAAGCTGGGTTAGGAATACAAAACCCAGAGGAGCAGTTTTGTGAATCGCACCTTTTCCTTTCATAAAAAACTGACAGTTATCCAAAACAAAATGTTATAGCCTGTTCTGTCCAAACCTGTTTGTTTAGATCCACAAGTATCCTGGCTAGCATCAGTTAGGAGTGTAACAGAAACACAGACATCTTTCCAGTTTATATTTTAGCTCACCAACCACATCAAAGTAGTCAATGATTTGCACAGCACTATTTGTATGACTGGTCTCCCAGTATGTATGACATGGGAGGAAAAGTCTGTTTACGAGTTCCTTACTAAGTGGACTGCTGTGAATGTTGATTTAAGTCTGTCAGTGAGAGCATTACTTGGAGAAGGACAGATGATGAGCCATGTCCTCCAGCCGACCACATTCAAGCTACACTGATGACACTTGAACCTGGTGTGAACCTGGATGCGGCTGAGGATCTTTACAAAGTACAAATGTATTGGAAGGGAAATCACTGTCATAGCACCTCCTCTCTGGAATTTATTTATTTGGCACCAAAAATCAACAGGCTGCTTGAATAGGGAAACAATATTCCTAACAAAGATCATCCTTCAGATAAAACTTCAAGCTGGATCATTCCATCTTTGCATCTTCACTCGAGAATACAGTTTAGTAACACACTTACAGGCATGCTGCGGTGAGAGATAAGTAGTGCAGGCAATAAGCGTTCCCTGGGTCTACTTGGACTAAGCTTCTTTCCCACGTTCAACAAAATGTGCAGAGATTCAGCACGCAGTGTAGTCTCCTGTAGCCCTGTGCAGCACCCTCCATTGCAAGTGTGGGCGGAGACCTCCCCAGACTCCAGCACCATCAGGTTCAAGAGGAGATAAGTGTGTCCTTAAGCACTTGAGCAGGAATGCTTTTCTGAATCAGAGCCAGAGAAAGCAGCCAATATCTCCAAGGAGTCTGAGGAAACTCTCCTAGTTAAGAGAAATGTGCTTTTAAATTATTTTTAAATTTCCCTGCTGCTCTCTTTCACTCATCTATTTTCTACTCAGGAGGATATCAGGATGAGAGCAAGATTTTTGTTTAATGAGTTCATCTGATCCCTCTCTGATCTCTCAGCCTACATTAGTAATCCCTGGTATGAGGAAAAACAATAACTTTTCCAGCAACTGGATGCGCTAGTAAAGATAAGCTCATGCAACAGAGCAAGGAAAAACCACAGATGTTCTCTAAACTATATTCAAGTGTCCAAAATGTGGGAAAAGACTTCCTGATTGATATACAAAAATAACATTTTATGATTTTAACTTTAAGCAAATATAACAAGTGTTTAACACTCCCTGTAGCTACATGTTTAAAAGCTTTACTTCTATACTTGGTATTGATTTACTTGTTCTCCCCTTTTTACATAGGAGGATGCTAAAAGCAGGATGTTTATTTTTACTGTACACCTTCATTTTCCCCTATCTTTGAAATGCTCTCTATCAATGTGAGAGAGTGTCATTATTAGATCAAAGAAAGCCAATACCCTTAATCTAGTTAATAGTTACATACACCACTGTGGAGAAAATTATGGGTGAGAATCATGAAGTAATTAAAGGCACAAAACTCACAAGACTTCCAAGATTAGAAACCAAGTAATGTTACCTCATTGCTATTTTATACCAGAATTTCTATGAACGCAGAAAACCTGACCTGGAGCCCACAGAGCTCAGCAAACGGGTTTCGTGCAGGGGTCAGCGGATACCGAAACAGGCTTTTGGGCACTGCTAAGGCTGAACAGAATAGAGCATCTATTACCATCTGTGGTCCAGATCCTCAAACAGCATCTAGGAACCTAACTCCTACCAGATCTCTGTGGAAATGAGGAGTCGAAAGAGGCAATATCCTAAAAACTTTTTCTGATCCAAGGCCCAGATCATTTAATCTCTCAGGGCAGAGCTGAAGATTTACTTCAGGAAAGCTAAACACACAGAGAAGAGCACTTCAGGACAGGCTCTCTAGTGGTCAAAGCTTTTGGCTGCACAAGGCACAAACGAAAAATCTTCCTTAGCTCAAGGGCACAGGGACTCCTTTTCATTTTCCAGTGTTTATCGCTTTGTTCATCACCAGTTACTCGTGTTTAGAGCACTAGGCTTTGGGGAACTTCCACATTAGGAGGCTACGCAAACGGGCAGAGCTGTTTCGTTTCATCTGGCAAAAGAGAGGCTAGGAGCAAGTGCTTGAAGAAAAAAGGAAAAGAACAAGTGCTCCTCTCCTCTGTGTACCCTCCAGGTTTCCAGTAATTTATGGCCAAGGGAATTCTGTATCTATGCCTTAACAGAAGGAAGCTACGTTAATGTGACTAATTGCTTTTAAAGCCTGACTTTTTCACCTTCACAACCTCCTGTCTTGTGAGGTCCTGCAGTTTACCCACATGTGGTGTGAAGTAAACTGCATTTCTTTATTCTGAACTTGCCACCGTATCTGAAGACTATTCTTGAACTGTGAGAAGCAGCATGAAAAAGGTGAACTGGCTTCACTGGCTCCACTATCTTCTTCGTCAGCTGCCCTACACTCCCTATTTAGTCTCCATAGCATGGATCTCATCTGAGGGGTTTTGTTAATCACAGCCTCGGACATTTATTTCTAGAAGCCTTCTCGGAGGCCACTCCTGCAGAGCCTGAAGCAGCAAAACCCTGCTGTGTGCTGCACTGCCCTCTGCTCCTGCAGCAAAGGCTGGCTGTACACCGTCAACCGGCAGCCAAAGTGTAACTGCAACTACAGCATGCTCAGTCCCAACCACTCATTAACAAGCGGACATGGATTTGAAAAAAATCTTTCACCTAACTCAGCTTTTAGACAAACCTGAGCCATATGCTCAACATGTATCAGACACATCTCTTGCCAAATGCCACTTCCTTGACATTTCTGTCCCCACTGACAGGTTCTGCTTGTAAGCATACCAGGACAAATGCCATCCACTGTAAACAAGGACCAGCATTATTTACACTGATGTAAGTGAGATCAAAGTGCGTCCTTCCCACACACCACCAAAGCAAAGATATGGTACGGTTTATGTGGTGTCAAGTCTTTGGAGTCAATTAGAATCATTACTATTTACAGATGTCAGAAAAAGAAAGGCTGAATGAGGATGTTTGACAAGGTCACGGGAAAGAGGATTATTTGCATGCTGATACGCCTAGGGAGAAGTATGTCTTTATTCCATAACGAAAGCCCTGTCAGCAGTGTCATGGCTGATACAATGAATAGAAGCTGCAAAGGCTGCTGATGAGTACAGAAAGGATGTGACCACAAAGATGGAAAGAAGGAGGTCAGTTAGATGAACCCAAGACAGTTCAAAAAGGGCAAGCAATTGAAAGCAGCTCATGCATGTTCACCCATACAGAATATTTTTAAGGAAAAAGTCATTCTGCAGCAGATAAACTGCAAATCCTGGAAGTGGAAGGCTGTTTTTTTCCAAGCCTGTTTCTCCTCCTACCTGTTCAGTCAGGTAATTTGAGCGATGATACAAAGGTTTTAAGGCATTGGCACCAGGGCTTCATACAGTAAGCGAAAACAAGTTCTTCCATTGACATCAGAGGTTAAAGATTTAATCCACAGGGTGCTCATACCGGCCAGGCTCTTTGCCCTTGCAGTTTCACAAACAGGCCTACCTGCTGGCTGCCCCCACTATGAGCTCCCATCCTCTGCTCATGTGATCTCTCATGCCCGCATGCTGAGTAGAGAGACTGATTAACACATCCATTGAACAGTAACTATTTTTCTGGCAATTTCTCAGTTTATTGATTTGACTAAAAGCAACCCAGCCCTCAGTAGCACAAGGGTTAGAGCTTATGCAAGGGTAATGGTAACATTTCCTTCAGAGGAAGCATCTCACTTTACCTTCAACCTACCAAACTCCAGACTCCTTATGTAAAGTTTGGGAGGAGGCTGATGAGTAAAACTTATATTTGTGCAAAGTATAAATATCAAGAAATCAAGTTCTAGCAGGGCTTTCAAGGGCTTTCACAGACTGTTAAACAGAAAATACTTCTTCAACTTTAAAGAAAAAGACTGAAAGGAGGAAGTATGGTCACTCTTAAATTGCTATCCTGTCCTTACAGCATAATGGGGATGATTTGTTCAGCTCAGACCCAACAAGGTGAGGACATTCAGTATAAAAGCACCAAGACAGGCACAGAGAACAGAGCCTGTTGAAGCTTCCCACTTGAGAAGCAGAACTTAAGCTCAAAGTAGGAGCATGTATCAATCTGGATATACTAAGAAAAAATCTTCCTATGAACTTTGGGAGTACAATACATGGGAAGAAGAGGGAAAAGTTATCAGGGCACTCCCACCTTAGTAGCAGCCAAGAGAAAATGTCCTCTGTAGAACAGTAATGGAGTATGATGAAAGACAGAAGCAAATGCAGGAACTGGGAAATACTAGCGAGGCTTCACTGAATGTTGCTTACAAGGCCAGTTGCTTTTGTTCAAGGGAGGCGACTTCAAATCTAGCCAATACATTAGAAAGCTCTTCAGCTCCTCTCGTACATCCTTCCTGGAGAAAGGAAATAAAAATCTTAGTCTTAAAGCTACAGGACAGAGCAGAAAACTTAAAATGATCATGAATAAGCTTGAGTCAGAAATTTGATGGGGAATTTAGCCATCAAATCATTGAGCTTCAACACAGAACTTGGTAACTTTGTTGTGTACGCCAATGTTTCGGAGGGCTACGGACATGCGTCAGGACAATTCAAAAGTGCGTTTCTTTCAGACTGTCTATATCCTCCCACTAACACACATCAAGGTAAATGAAAAATCATATAGTTGGTGCTAGCATCATACAAACTTAAAGATAACATGCATCTCAATAAGGATCCCCTTCAAAAATCTTCTAAGTTTCTTCACTTACTTATGTCTATATGAAGTCCTCAAGATTCAGAGCAGATCTCCAATGCTACTCTTACTGAATTACATTTACAAGGCCTCCTTAATTCTGGAAAGTGCCAGAACGCTCTTCTAAAAAAAAAAAGATACAGGATGTGAAAATATACAATGGCCTAATTCAGAAAGATACAATGGCCTAATTCAGACCAGGAGTACCACCTAGCTCATTATACTATGGCTCGTATGTCATGCTTAGGGAAGGGCTAAGAAACAATGGTCTTTCCCCCCCCACACCCCCCCTCAAAAGGTTGGTTGGGGGTTTGGCAGGTTTTTTTTCCTCCCCTCAGCCTCCAGCACTTTGTGGTTCTGGAAGAGCCTGAGCTGGAAGTACTATATTTGTGCTTAAAAAGTAAGAGTTTCTTCTGTGGTTAGGAAGATACTTTTGTACACGCTTTTTTCAAAGCTGCTCATCAGAGGAATGTTTGCAAACATCCATTGCTGCCCACTATTAACAACAAGAGAGTAGGCTTGTTGGGTAAAAATCCTGGTATGGGAAAGTGACTGCTCTGTTCCCAAGCTCTGCTCTTCTCTGCTATTTACAAGTAACTTTCCCCTCGCATTTCCTCTGTATAGTCTGCCTCCATAGTACCTCCAAAGTACCAAGAAAGGGTTTTAAAAGAAATTACAGTTTCTGTGACGAAAATTCCTCTTGGAGAAACACATAGAAAACAAGTAATACTAACTTTTTGTAGTGATTTTGCTAGGAGATTTGTTAACTTTCTTTCAAAAATGAGGAATATCTGTGAAAGAGTTTTGCAAGACCAAATAGGACTAATTGTTGGGGGGAGACTTGAAGCTCAGTTGGGTTACTGTGCATGAAGTGCATGAAGGCTTGGCAGTTAACATGGCTATGGATTTATGACTGGGTTTGTTGGTTGTTTGTTTGTTTTTGGTTTGTTGTTTTTTTTAATTATCTCACAGACCTCCAAGGAGAACTGTAGGACCCCAAAATGTTTAAGACAAAAAAGAAAGCTGCCCTTGACAAGACCAAGAACATTGGATATTTCACACGAGAGATTTGAATGGATATGTGGCACATGAGGCCTGAAGTCAGCACAAGCCAGACAAGCATAGTGGCATTTAGCCATTGAAACAACCAGTTTCCCCATAAGAAGTACTTTTGTTATTTCTTACTGGAATTTGCTCCCCACCCTACTAGTCCAGCAGATCCCGTTATTACTTGAGCATCAGGGCATATTGCCAGGTCAGCTTTCCCAGGCTTTTCTAAGAGAGGTTAGTTCCTGCTCTCTTCAAGTCCTAACAAGCAGAAGATAAAGTGTATCTGCTTAAAATAATTAACCACAGGGTGTTTTATTATTGTTTTGATAGCTTTAAGCTTTAAAATAATAAAGTCAAGAATGGATTTTTTTTTTTTTTAAATTTAAGAAAGCTTTACTTAAACAGATACTGAGGAATGTTGTTCTCCACTGGAGGTCAGACTACATGACAGCAGTCCATTTTGACTGGCTTTTACAAACCAAAGACAGCTGAATCAAACACATACCTAACACCAGTGGTGGAGAGAGTGGAGAGTTAC
Organism: Phoebastria nigripes; assembly: GCA_035582835.1. NCBI lineage: Eukaryota > Metazoa > Chordata > Aves > Procellariiformes > Diomedeidae > Phoebastria > Phoebastria nigripes. The sequence continues at coordinate 605,904 of JAYKAV010000267.1, forward strand.
CTGCCCAACTGCTTGATTACAACCACATCACTTGCCATGGAAACAGGTGCTTTGATGCTCCCACCCTACCCCATTCCCAGTTAGATTGTACTCATCTGGTTGTTAACTATATAAATTATTCCACTGTGAACTGCCACATGTGTTGTGCACAACAGAGCCATGTCACCCAATAGGACAATTCTTGATCCATAGTTAACAGTGCCAAATGAAGTATGCTGTTTATTAAGCTCCTGAGGAAAGAGCTGTATTAAAAACAAACAAACAAACAAACAAACAACAACAACAAAAACAAAAATAAAACAAAAAACCCAATCTTTTTTAAGTTTACCAACAGTGAGCATAAGGATTGGATGAATGCCTATTACATTATTTTGTGCACCAACTGAGACTGGCGAGTATGTTCTAGCAAACTTGTTGTAGGGGAAAAAAAAATACTGCTGTCAGTCCTCAAATTAAAATCCCACCCTAAGGAGACGGTGTTATCTTCAGGGCCAGTCCGTTACTTATTTGGCAGTTAGCAGCCCACTTCATTTGTAACTTAGCCATTAAACACTAACTAAACACTGACCTAAAGAGAAAATGGGCCTGAAGGACACAACGATTCCTGGGATCTACCATCTTTATTATGTTAGTGGTATTATGACTCAATTAGTTTATCCTCACTGGATTCAGTAAATGAACTAAAAGCATCAATATAGCATTTCAAGATGCACTGCTATCAGCTCAAACTGCTGTGAAACTTGCCATGCTGATTTAATCACCTTGCTGCCGTGTGATCTGTTGAAGACATTGCATCATCCTTCACTGCCCTTTGAAGGCATGCAATGTAGCAAGACCTTTCGGGAACTCTTCCAAACATATTATAGTGACTCAGATCTGCACTCTTAACAGAGCTGACCATTAAGTAACCACCCAGGTTTCAGCTGTACACCAAGCAAACAGCAGTAACTGCTTTAGAATCACATTTTTTTTCCACAAAATAGATTTCAGAAGCTTGAATATTCAGTGCTTGAATATTCTTTTTTTTTCTGGTACTTGTGTTCTCTTCTAGTAGCATCCTAGTATAGAAGTTGATGAACTAATGTTAAAGAGTCTAAATAAAATAGTTTGTTATAATTAAGAGTAAGATTATTAACTGTCTTAAGTTGTTTTTTTTTTTTTTAACCTATCATCCAAAGGGCCATGGTAAAGAACTGGATTTAGCAGAAAGTTTTAAATTTTAAAATCATCTGAATGCAATTACCACCTCGAGTATGACTTTGGGTGAAATGCCAGCACTACATTTTGTCAAATGGAAATTTACTAGGTTTGTCTGGGACAAGCCCTTGTAGGTCACGTGAAGTATTTCCTTTCCAGCCTAGGATGCTGGAAGCAGCCATGATTTTCCCTGTCATTTTCTAACAATGCAAGTAAGCAACATGGATTACACTCTGGTTGCCAACAGTACTCCCTGTGCCCCATGCTGAAATTCTTTCTCTTGGCTATTTCATATTGCTGGACAGCAAACCACAGGAACTTCAAATTACAGGAATTCTTACGGTTTATTCGCATTAAAGTCTTTTGCTCCAGTGACTTGAGGTCTGTTGTTTTACACTACAAATTATTCCCAGTTCTCAAGCCTGCTGACTCACTGATTCATACTGAATCATATCCAGTGGTTCCAACTGGTTTTTGTCTTTATGTACTACTTCTTTGCCTTTGAGTCAATTTCTCAAGCATTCTGTACAAAGAAACCAAAGACTGCTGCACATGAACATGACCAGGATACATGCTTACCTCACCTGTCTGCATTCAGTTCCTTGCCCCCAGGAAAACAGGTTGATTTGAATGCATGAAAAACTCTGCGTGTCAATTCTGTTACCAGAAAAATGTCCTGTCCTGCCCCCCCCGCCTTATTTTTTTTAAACCTCATCCCATCAACTTTGGTAATCTCTCTTTCTTTTGATCTGCCCAGAATAAAGGTAGCCACTAGCACAGCGATGTAACGCTCTAGACTATTACTCTTCAGTTCTCATAACATCAAACTGTGTTGAGAAAATACTGCATGGTGTCACTTCATTTTGTGGAAAAACTTGGAGGTCGAATGTTTATAGGAACAATGACTGCAGCAAAAGCTTCAGCCAAATGCAGTGCTGGCTGGAACCACACAAGGCTTTCTGCAGAGCATCATTACCTAGGCATGCAACTCCCAAATCTCTCCACTTGTCCATCCTAAGTAGGTCCTGCCAGATGTGCCAAACTGTGGTTAGAATGAGGAATCTATGCTTTTTGGAAGTTCAGAGTGGAGGTGACAATGGGGTAGAAAACACATTTCCCAAACTTTTGTAGCCTCAGACATCATAGGATCATGGTTAGAAAGGCCCTCTACATTCTGTGCTTTTTTCTCTTTCTCCAAATGAGAGCAGAAGCAAAACTTTGTGACACACACAAACACACCCTATTGTTGACACTGGCTTTTAAGGACGTGTTCCACTGGGGGACTGTTCAGTGCTCTTGTGGGACCCCCTTTTATGTCCTGCCAATGAATTCAGCTAGAAATGCTGAAGAACCTAATCTGAAGCAGGTGACAAGAGCAAGTTTGTCCAGAGGTCAGAAGACCAGAACTTCCTTCCTTTCTCAGAATGGAGAGAAAAAGAAGTTGCTGTTTCTGATAGTATTTGTAAGCAGCCTTCTTCGGAAAAGAAAGAATTTCCCTCAATGTACAGATTTGTTCTTCCATGATACTGCCTAGTTCTCCTCTGGCCAACATTAGTCCAATCACACCAAACTCAACTTAGTATTTACAACACCACTTGACTCTCTGATGTAATGGTTTACATCACCATCACTCATTTCAATGCTCTTTAGCAAAGTCATAGTAAAGGACCATAATTAATATATCCATTAAAATTAGGAAAAGAAGAAACATGGAGTAAACCATGAAGACTGAACAGAATGCATATAGAGCTGAATGGAAAGATACCTCTATGGATGCACCAGACTGAGTCATCCCTTTTCCTATTATCTACCACCACATGAAAATCCACAAGTTTCCAGCACAGTAGTTTTATCTGTCCAAATTCCTGACATGCATGACTGCACAGAGAGATGGAAAACACAGAAAGGATTATGGAAATATCAGTTTGGCAGGACCTCTGGAGTTCTCTAGTCCAATCTCCTGCTAAAGACAGGACTATTACCAACAACAGATCAGATGAGCCATAATCCAAAAACCTCCAACAATGGACATCCATAACCTCTTTGGATTGGTGACATGTTCCAGAATTACACTGCCTTCCTACTGAAAAAGCTTTTCTGAATATCCAAGCAGAACCTGCCAAGCTGTAATTTGCTGTCCCTGCCCCTTGTTGCCTCATCTGTCGCTACCATGTTTAGTTTTGTCATCTTTACCTGAGAGGGGAGCTATCACATCACCCCTTAGTATCCTCGTCACCACATTAAACAAATCCAGCCCCCTCAAACTCTTCACAGGAACATGCTCTAGACCTCTGTCCAATTTACTGCCCCTCTGCAAACTTCTCTCTGTTTTTTTTTCCTCCATTCCTCTGGAAATGGAGACCCAAAGCCAGGCACTATTCTAGCTGGGCCTCCCCAGCACCAGCAGTGAAAGCAGAGCCAGGGAATATGAGTTCTCACTTCCACAGTCCCACAATCGCAGAAGGCTGTGCTTACACTACAGACCCAGTGGAGGGGATGGGAAGCTTTGAACCCTCTCCCCACCTCAGGGGTGTATCAATAGAACTGATTTCCATAGACATTGATTTGGGCTAAAATACATCCTTACAGACAATTAATTAACTATTTCAGACATCATTCATCCCTTTTTGTTCTTCTCTTTCCTTCACAGAGATACCACTTCACGAATTATTTTCCCCTTCTAGCATGGAAATCCATTCCCAGGGAATTAAGGGAAACAAATTACTGTCTATTATGATGTTGCAACTCCTAACCACAGGATTCAGCATCAAGAAGTAAAGAACAATTATTGGAACATCAGGGCTTAACTAAACATTTCAGTATTTGGCAAGGCATCCTCTGAACCAACAAGGAAACAGATGGCCATGCATAGTGTGCTCATACTTTGTAGCTATAAAACATAATTTGAACAGTGTTTTAGGACTTTGAATTTTAGTAACATTATACTGGCTTTTAGCATAGGTTTAGTGATACTAAAATGAAGCACTTCAAAAAAATTCCCCCCTCCCCCCCCAAGTCATTTGCTATTGTTAAAGCATGTGCTAGTATAGGGTTCATGCTTGGCATGGATCTTCACAATGGTTCATGATATTTTTTGACTGACCAGATCTTTATCAGTTGCTCTGGCAAACATGTTCAGTGAGAAACAGAAATGCTGACCCAGAGACCAGCTGATATCTCTTCCCATTGAGCACGGCAGGAGAAAGCCTAGAGTATTGAAGATATAAATCCCATTTGCAAGATTCAGAAGTCAGCCTGCACTCTTGGTTAGCCCAGAATAGGCCAAGCTTCAGAAGCCAATTCAAGCTTTCCCAAGAGATGGGACTAGCTTTTGCTGGAATTAAAAGTTTGGTGCCTCATAGAAAGCTGGAATGTGGTGTCCTTTTGGATACAAGAAGTCAGGGCGCTCAGAAAAATAAGTCAGTTTTGAAACCATCACATTAAAATCACACAAAACTTGGATTTGTCAAAATAGGAGATCAAATTAATTGACATTTACAAGCTATGAAGTTCCCAGATTGAAAAATATGTAAATGCAAAAACCACATATGAAATACAACAGATAAAAAATCTCATCCCCATTACTGTCCTTTCCATGTATCACCAAGTTTAGCACCTTTTTAATATTTAACTATCCATTATGTTTGTACAGGCTAGAGATCATTAACTAGCAGCCACTGTGTTTCAGATCTGCAGAGCAGATGAGACTTCTCACAAGGAGTCACTGGCCCTGCAGCACTGCCACCCTCCCAGGAGACAGAGTCCTCTTTTTGCAGCCTGACTTCATGGCATGGAAGAGATTTCTAATACCCCCTGCCTTCTTATAATGAAAACACACAGCCCTTGAGGGCTGGCCAGCCCTTGCCTTCTCTGACACCCTGCCACAGACAGACTGGCACCCAGTCACCACAGACCTGAGGCAGAGCAAACATTACAGTCACACTCCATGCTAAAACCTTTTCCTATCTTGTCTATTCAGCTACGGCAAGAGACAGGGTTGAAATCTCACTCATGAGCAGGTCTCAAGACCAGGCTTTCCTGTGCTGGCCACAGCTCACCTTCCTCCTTGGAGGACCTGTCCCACAGCAGCAGAGCCCCAGGGCCCTTCCTGCAGCCTTAACGCCACACGCTGACCTGGCACACTGGCTGCTCTGCTCTTCCCGCCCAGGCTCCTGCAGGGACAAACCGACATCTTACACACCAGAAAGCCTTTCTGGTTCTGCTCTACCATTTCCCCTTGTCCAAAAGGAAGACAAAAAAATACTATAGTCATCTTTTTCTGATCTGCAAGGCACCATCTCCCCTCCCAAGCTGAGTTAAACACCACAGCGCAGCTCCACCACCTACCAAGATGATCCTCCCTGCCAACGTTCAGGCTGAAACAGCCACTACCTCAGAGTTTCTGCTTTTCTCTCTCTCAGATCTTCCTCCCTCCAAGGAAGCTTTGAGATGCAACAGTTGCAGAGATGTAAAAGGAAAAGAGGCTTCCACCCCACTGGGCTGTTCTCTACCTCTCTCCTGCAGGGTAGGGCATTTTCTGTATCTTCTTTCTTCAGAGAAGTCAGAGGAAGATGATCACACTTCCCTTCCCTCCAGGCCATCCCGTGACCCCCTCCCATCTGGATCTAATAGGGCTAAGTGTCTTTCAGCTGGTGCAGATCAGCTCGAGGGGCAGCTGCTGATCTATGGCAGACCGGTCCGGCTCCTCCTGCAGAGCCAGCCAGCCTGCGAGGTCCCAGCAGCACCAGGCCTAGCACAGCTTGTATGGCTGCTGAAGCCAACAACAAATATTTTGTTTAGCATGACAGGTACATATAAACAGCAGTGCATTAAATCAACCAGCCTGAAGTAGCACAGACAGACACATCCGCCTCCACTGTATGACCAGATTTTTGATGTCTACAGCGGCAAGTGATTAGGTGACCAATTAAACCTCTCAAAACAGAATGTTTCCAATTAGAATAATTAAGAAAAAAAAAATTCAATAAATAACAGCAAGTCTTCTATAGGAGTCATCACTGAAATAGGTCTGCTGTCCCGACTTTGGTGGAAGACAGAGTTTGGTATTTCTCCCACCCTGTTTCCAGCGGAGATGTGGTTTACACTGGCAAAAGAGTTATTTAAACCAATTCCCAAGAGGAACAAATTACGCAGTAAGAATGATTGTTTCCATAGGCATAGCTCTTTGCATTATTTGCCATCAGAACAATATTCACCAGAAGCAATGTTTTAAGCACAGACCACATTCCAGTTTCCACCAATTTCATCACTATCTAGATGATGCTGGAAGAGAATCAGATTTACATGGTCTCAGCCGACTGCAAACTCCTACTGAGTCCACCAGATTTTCCAAATCTGATCCAACCTGCTTCAGTGCTCCCAAAGACCAGAGTTAATTCATTATAGCTCTAGAATTGTCTTTACCTACCCGCCCTTGCATGCCGTCACTGGTAGTCACCAGTTGGCTCTAAGCAGTCAAAGAGCAGGTGCTAAAGGCACCCCTGAGAGCCTGAGGTTTGGGGTGAGCAGAGCRTGGAGCAGCTGGTGAGATCCTTGCTTTCCTGCCCTTCACAAAGCAGCAGTTAAACCATCTTAATTTACCATGAGGTCTTGTACAGTAAAACCAATCACCAGATTTGGCTTGCCTCAAAATACTGCACTGCAAATTGCAAATGAGAACTTGCAACACAGCTGCCTATACATTAGGGCTGAGCTGACACTCTGAGGTTGTAATCTCATCAGCCTCTGCAAGGCATCTCCACACATGAATCAGAGCACTAATAAAGCATTTTAGAAATCAAATACACAGAGCTTGTTTGAAGTAATAGATAAGCAAACCTTACAGCAGTCCCTGACATTTGTCACTGACCTATTTGACCCATTGTCACCCACGACCTAGGATTTATGTTTCCTGGTATTCAGATTACTGTGCTTTCTTTAAATGGTACTATTTCCTAAAGTGTTAATTTTTCTTTCTTTTAGTTTTTTATGATAAACTACTATATTATTTCTCGCTTTCCACAGTTTTTTTCTAGTGGTGATTTCAGGGTTCTTTAAACATAATAAAATTCAGGAATTAAGGAGACCTTCTGAAGGGGATTCCAGTACATTCAATCCACTGTATCTCTATACTATCATCAGACCCATATATGTATATCCTTGGAAGTTTTCAAGACTGGACTGGACAAAGCCTTGAGCAACCTGTTCTGATCTCACAGCTGACCCTACCTTGAGCTGGATGTTGGACTAAAGATCTCCTGAGATCCCCTGCAACCTTGATTATTCTGTGATTTTATGTCTTTTTTTGTCATGGTCATTTCCGTGACATCTGAGTGTCTTTACTTATGCATTAAGCAACATGACTAACATCTGTCACATATTGTTTGTTTTCTTCTCTCTCCCCAGGGAAGAAGTAGGGGACGGTCTGGTATTGGTAGAGTGTTTTTCATTTGTTTGTTTGTTTGTTTAGCATGCATGTTGCTATGTGTTTACACAGAAAACACAAGGTCAGAGTAATGCTTCATGGAATCAGAGTGGGAGTTGTAATGAATATTGTGGTCCTCAGGAATACCAGGAGTTCCTCAGACTCCCAGGTAAGACCTTGCCTCTTACTTTGTGCTACAGGAGCACAGCTGGATATGGTTTTCCTCCTGAATTTCTTTGTCTCAGGCTTAGGAAGGCTTTGAATGTGAGCACCAAGATCTTAAACCTGATTCAGAATTCAGCAGGGAACCAGTATAGAGAGTAAGGCTATATCTAACATGCTTATGGTAACGTGTTGCTGGGGAGAGTACCATTGTGTTCTGAAGATGCCTCAGCACTGACAGTTTCACACACATGTCCAAGGCTATCGGGGATGAGAGAAGGAAAAGGTTCAAAAATTGAACATGGGACAGTATATGGCAATTTGAAATACTCTTTCACTCAGATGAAGAAAGAAAGAAGGACTGTCTATGCATTGGCTGCAAGTACTTCGTGATGGCTTCTTCTATCTACCATCCCCATCACTTACTGGCTCAAATAGAGCTTCAGGAAGCTGTTTTTGCTAATCTCTTATAGGATTATGACTGCCTGAAACTTCCCTTTCTAATAAAATACTGGTTTTTACACACTTGTTAAACTTCATCCACGGGGGCTGAAATTTCCCATATCTATGATAAATATTTTGGCAAAATTTCATCCATGAAACATTGAATGAGACAAGGAAAGATATGTTTTGCCCTTGTTAAAAATATGGGCAGCTCTTACGGGAAAAAGCCTTGCAACCTTATTTTTTACAGAGACTGCTAAGGAAGTTGTCAGCCTTTATTCAAGACAGATTTGTTTGTTTCTGTGAAAACACACCTGTATTTGAGAAAATTGTAAGCCTCTGAAGAATCTCAATTCATATACACCCAGTAGTTACTATGAGGTTTCTATGTATGCCTTGTAGTCTTGCCTCACCAGAACATGCATTCACCATCGCCAAAGGTCAGGAACATAAGGCTCCTCCCAGCTTCTTTGGGCAAAGAAAAAGCAGCAAATTTCTTCTGTGCACACTAAATCCTCTCTTCTGGAAAAATGGATGAACAAGCTGATTCGAATGCCAAAGGAACATTTAAAGTTGCTAAAATGCCAACAAACTACACTGCAGAATTCTTGGTTTTTACACAGAGGCAGGGAGAGAGGGGATGGGAGACAGGCAACTTCGGTGAAGCTCAGGAAAACATGGCATGTAGTCTTTGGTCCCAGATGACTAATTTTGCATTTGGCTGTATGAGAAAAGGTTTTTTTAATAGGTCTTCATTATCAAGCAATCGTTGTTATACACTATTTGCCTAACCTTATAAAATATCTGCAAAGATTTTGAATGGTGGTTTTATGGTTACTTCCAGACCTTTGGTGAAAATGTTGAACCTGACTGAATTCACATCAAACTGGTTAGAGCCCTCTCAGAAATAATTTGATCAGGTGAGGTATCCACACTGATACCTACTCCTGGAGATGGTCAGTTTAACAATTGTTAATCAATTTATTGTGTGCTTGATTAATACTCAACAGGATATTTTTTAATTGTAGTATCATAATGTGTTAAATAAATCAGTATCCACACCAGGAGAAAAACAGAAGTTTCATGGGAAACCTTAATTCTGGCTTTTCCTATTATTTCTTCATCATTTCCCAATAATTCTTCATTATTATTATTACCATTTACCATGCCTTATTAAGCAACAATAGGGAAGTTATTATCTTTGGCTCATTTCCTTTCAATAGAGAGAGAATCCTTTAAAATCCTGTCTTTGCCGTTTTCTTCTGTTGGGTCTTTCAATAAGCACAGAGGAACAAAAACAATCAGATCAGATTTTTAGCACTCTTTTAAGATTATGACTATCACAAGTACATGTTATTGCCAGTCTTGACCTCGGTAGGAAGGCTATGAAATATTTGTTAAGTTTAATTTATTGTTGACAAAAACAATGCCCGTTATTTACTGACCAATTAACTGCTACAAATCCAAGCTGAAACATTTTGTTGTTTTGCCATGCATGTAACCAGCTGATTTGAAAGATACTGAAAATTTTTCTGGGAATAGCATGGTCCAAACATGGTCCCTTTAAACACCCTCAATCAACTTTATAAAGCCACTGGATTAAGAGAAGCAAGGAAAAACAGGAGTTTCCCATTTTGTATTTAATGTGAGAAATTTTCTCCTGTTCTTCTCTAGAGCATCTTCAAATAGAACACTACTGACATTTTAAAGACTAAAGAGATGAAGAGCAAGGAAGTGTCATTTAAAAAGGAAATGTGTCTTGGGATTCAGGAAGTGCCAGGCAAGTTACAGAAAAACAGACAGCAGAAGGGAAGGAGCAGCTGGAACCCACGATGAACAAAGCCAGGGGAGAGGTATAAAATAAGGAGCAGGCAGCCAGAAGGTCAGAAGGAAATTCAAGAACAGCCTGTAGTAGTTCTGATGCTCGGTTTAGAGACCTCCAGGAATTCAGGACAGGGCTGAGGGGACCCCACCTGCTGGACATTCTGTACTCTTTAAACTTAACAAATATAGCATTGGTAGGAATGATAGCAAATGACAGACATAGTGATTAAAGATGTGAATTCAGCAGAGGTAAAAAAAAATTCAAAGCCAAGGACAGAGGATGTTGCTGCACAAGCAGATGTGATTAGGAATGTCCTTGGTAAGGAATGTCCTTGCTAGCACCTGAAATGCTTTAATTATTCTCTAAGAGACTGGCACAATTATGCTTTACTTTCTAGTTAAAGTTCTCATTTTCAGGTCTGCAACAGTGATATACATCATGGCAATAGTCATACTGCATGCACCCCAGCAATATTGCGTGGTTTAGGCATATTGTGGTTCTTTCCATGGCTGGTTCCCACTGATTCACTGTTTATTAAAATTTGATTTCAATCATTGTTTCAGAGTGATTTTCAGAACAGCCATTGTAAGGATTACTTGTAAAATAACCAGCTTCCATTTATTTGTGTAATGAACAATTGCAGCAGCCAATATCCAGTAACATGAAATACTAGAAGAAAATGAAGTAAAGGCATTCCAGGGCTCACTTTCACAGCCTAGGCTATGGTATGAACTACTAGTACCCTTTGACTGAGAATCATTTGTATCTCCATTCTAAGGTATATCATAGGCTATCAAATCACACTGACATTTGTATGAAAAGATACTTTTCCTGGAATTTCCTTGAGTTCTTTCCACCCTTAAAAATTCTTAATCTCATTGAAGACACATTTAAAATTTAAATTGTATTTAAATTTTAAATTATTTATATTGAATCACATTTAAAATTATACAATTAATTACTGAGGATGTTTTCTGTGGAAATTTTGGAATATTCATTTTATAGAACTGCATAACACAGAACAAAAGGGTATTAGTCTTAATTACAGATTTGTCCCACACAAAATGTGAAGGTGTTTGTATAAGACTTCAGAAAAGCAAATAAAATTTTCTTTTCTCGCTTCTAGACATTTAGAAAAGATGGAATTATTATTATTGCTATTACAATCATGATGAGAAAACATTTTAATACAGTTTTCTGATTTCTCAACTTTTAAGCAAATGTTACTGAGTATAATATTTTTTGCTTTGTAACGAACACTGTACATTTTCAGAAGCTTTTGGGGCAAAACATGTAAGGTATGATTACCTGAAACACCAGCTCTGAAAGCAATGAGAAGCCACTGACTTAATCAGCAATAATATACGTAAGCATCATTTGTACAACTGGAAAAAGGAAATACAAATGTAATTACCTTGGACAAAGGTAAAAACAATAGGAAACTTTCCACTGTGTTGTTATTACTCTGGCTACTTGCTGTGATGCTGTAAATTGTGTTAGAATGAATAATAAACAAATGGATATAGAAGGGCAATGTCAGCTCCATATTTCAGGCTGTGTTGTGCATTTCTACGCTAATTTCATACTTCGCAAAAGCCATTTTAAACAAGACTTTTCTAATACTGTGAACAGAAGCTAAAAATTGGTGGAACATGAATAAAACTGAAATCAGTGGTGTTATTAAGGCTATTTGTATCAGAAAAAACATGGTAAATATTGAAAGTGCAGCCATAATAGGAGAGATTTTGTTAAACTTGATTCTGTGGGAAATGTTGTCAAGTGACCCAGTCCTATATTCTATCTTGCTTTAACTGTAGGTCACATTTCTGAAAAGACAAAAATAGTCAACAAACCGAAGTGTTCTTCTTATTGGCACACTTAACAGTCACGTTTTATTTTTAGTTCAGTAACTACTTAATAGATACTATAGAGAAATAGGGTATCTGGTCCAAATATTCTTTTAAAATATTTATGATTTGCTCATTCACAACTCAGAGTGATATTTTAGTTGAGCTCAAAGACAAGGGATGATTTTAGTATTATTACAGTGACAGCAGTATGTTAGCATAGTCATATTTGTATTGCTTCTACCTCCAAAGCAACATTAACATAGCCTTTGTTTCACCATCTGCTTAGAAAGCACAGGCTAAAAATATATTGGACAGTTTGTCTCTCCTCTGATCATCTTATAAATTGCTTCTATACAAACACCCACACCTACACCCATCTGTGCAGTTATCACACCTTGATCAAATGTCACAGTAGTGTAAAACATCTCGTGGTGAACATCAGAAATATTGTTAGTTTCTTTGCCTTATACTCACACAATCTGCTCTTGAATCTGCTTATTTCTGAATGGGAGTAGTCCCGTTTATTCCAAAGTTGGACCTCAGCGTGTAAACTCTTAAAGACCCATGGTAATTGAAAATGGTAAGAAATACTGATAACAAAATTGTAAACAAACGTGTATTCTGCATTGTTCCTATAGCCATCATCTCAAAGTAATTACACTGGAGGCAGAATGCCTGTATCTTCGACTAAGAAGCTAAAAAGTTTGTTCACACAAAGGAAAAAAACCTCAGCCTTCCCCTTCTTATACTGAATAGAACCAAAAGATAACAAAATACATTAAAATAGTAACCCTTACTTTCAAGACAGATGTTCAGTTATGTATCTGACTGGAAAAACAGTTCCATCTGAAACTGAGCAGAAATTTCATTTTAACTCGAGCAATACTGCAAGATTGTGGAAAGTGCAATAGAGTGAAAAACTTACATGCATAAAAACACAACAATCCTTCCTCCCCTGACAAGCATGGGGCATTACACAGAATTAAATGACAGGTATTGGTTTGACTAAATGACAATTTCTTTGTATTCTAGTGATTATCACAACCTTTTTCAAACTCATTCAGCGTTACTGTTAATCTGTGGAAATAATTTTGAGGTTTTAAGAGTCAGTATGCTCATGAGTTCCAGCTGAATGAGACTGAGAGAGTTACTATCACAATATGGCATTTTGTGGAAAAGAAAAATAAAGTGATTGTACAAGTTATCATGGCAAATCTTGACCTTACAGAGAAGATCCCAGACCTTTTCCTAAAATTAAAAATACTTAGTTTGGTCTGCTGATAACTTTATTAAAATCTGTAGTGCAATTACACTAACCAAAGGACATTGCAATTACCAGCATTAGTTACATGTAAACTACTGTGTTGGATAAAATACTTCTTTCTAACTGTATCATCTATTGCAAATATCACAAAATCCCAAGCCAGACATTCTAAAATCATGATCTATATATTATTTTTAACATGGAAGTTTATCCCTTTTTAGTATTTGTGGTGTCATGTGTTAGATAATGTTTTCAAACTTCTACTTCGCAAACATAACAGCTTTAAATCTATTTCTTTTTTGACAAAGACCTCCTCCCTAAGGCAAAGAGTCAGGCATATGATCTTTGGCTTTAAAATGCAGTAGTCTAAGAGTGATAATAACAAATACAGGTGAGAGCTTAAAGTGACAATTTAAATTCCTTTGGAAATGTACACAGGAATATTATACTTTTGACAGAGATTTCTGTCCCAAAATATGTGATTTCAAGACTATATCTTCTGAGTTACTAACTCTATGTACACTCACTTCTGAATATCAGTGAAACCCTGATAGCTATGCCAAAGAAATGAGCCTGACTGATGTTCTGACTTCTTTCATGGGATTGTTCCACTAATATTATTATTCACCAGACTCATAGAAATTGCAGTCAAACTTGGGCTGTGATCATCGTGACCTCTGTAGCACCACCAATTAAAAGACAATGGGACTGTCACAGAGTTTGAAATTCTCTAGAAACACAAAAACACTAGTGATTTGGGATGTTGGTGGACCATGCTGTGGATATGCATAGTGAGCGGAAGGGATTTCTTTTTAATCCTTTCCAACCTGAATCCTGGACACAAAATGGGACTGTGTATGTATATGTACATTTCTGAATAAAGCATTAATATGAATTGAACTGATCTAGATAAAGGACACCATTTTGATCATGTTCATCCATTTAGATTCAGTTACACTAATGAAGTGACACATGTTGCTATTAGCTCAAGGCCAGGCTCAAGCTGCTTCTTCTGTATGGAAAAATGTGGCCTGTTCAAAATGGAGCACTCTTGCTCTAGGTGCTGCTTTGTGCACATTTCAGCATGCCTGTTCAAAGAACTGAAATGCCTTTCCTGAACCCTTTTACAAGGGGATTTATGTCGTCAGTCAGTGACAAATAATCCCCTCTGACATGAGCAAAACACCAGTTTGGCTATGAGACTAACAAAATTAACATTATGTTATGTGCCTAATGACCTGGAAATACATTCACTTTGCACTCCACTTGCAATGCCAACATTAAACAGCCATCCAGACCCATACTTTTAGACGAGCATTTATTAAAATAAACCTTATGCAGAGATCAAACATGATTTATCTCAACCTTACTAGATACTGTCTTTTTTCTTATTTGTATTGTTCTTTAGCTCCTAGACAAAACAATATAAGCTCTAAGATAATGGGCAAATGGATAAGTGGTAAGTGGATTTAACAATAATAGGAAGTACCTGGAGAAAGGGAAAACACTGTATAACTCAGACATTACTTAATGAAACTAAAAGCCATGTAATCCACTTGAACCAAAGCTTACAACTCAGATGGGTTTTAAAAAAGGAAAAAGGAAGAGGAAATGTGAAACACCATTCTGGGGCAGTTATGACACCTCTGTTGAAGAGTTGGCACATCAGGGAATAAACAGAGCTGATTCAGTGACTTGTCATGTCACCCTGACTATGTTGATTAAAAACCCTGAAGTTATCCGAAGAAGTTTTCCAGGTGTGATGCTCATCAGCTATTGCTCAAGCTGGGGATTAGTAGCACAGTGTGCTGAAATACTCTTTTCCATCTCATCAAATATTCACCTTCCTGAAGTTCACTTGTCCCCACCATCTGTGCTTATGTAAGCAGACAATGCTTGCTCAGCCATCCCATTGCGAAGGTTTCCACAGACTATTTCAATTTCCTAGTTTAGATAAACAGATTTGTCATCCCCACTGTCGCACATTCAACAGCACTAATTCCACATGGATTATGCCAACTTTAAGCTTTAAGAGCCATAACTGTCTGACGTCCTCTAGCCATATGCCTCAAAATAGTGCTTGCTATCTTAATGTAGTATTAATAGGTTCACTTCAGTGGCATGCCACACAATAGGTGACAACAATTTGGGGATTGAATCTGGTATCATAGCTGCATGCATCCAGCAACATCAGGTTGGTCTACTGCTGTAGACACTTTTGAGAGTTGTTTCAGGAAACCAATCACTGCTTTAGACCATTTTGGCTTCTTTAGCAGAGTAAGTTGGCTTCACTGCATTATGCCCATGTTCAGGAACTTTCCATCTTCTTCAAATCATAATCATTGCATATCCTTGCATGGTTTGGACTTGGGGACTTTGAAGCAGAAGTTTCTGCTCTAAAAAGTCTGTACCCACTTAAGAAATTTGGCAACACTCCCGTCCCATCACTTATCAAATCTCAGCCCTGAGACTACTACTGCAGTGGCAGTACTGTATTCAAGTACCTGTGTCAGGACCTACCCAAGTGTCCCAGAGTCATAACTGGACCTGTCATGGAGCTAATGAAAGCCAGCAGAACTTATAAATAGGAATCCATGTTCTCTTCAATAATACAGTCCCAAAAATTTGCTTAGTCCCTCACTAACAGTCTAACTTTACCCCGTTGTGAGCAGCAGTAATGCTGAAGCTTGATTTTTGTAGTCCAAGTAAGGCCACTGTATATTCACTTACACTCTGTTCATATTGCAGAGCTTCCCAACACACTCAGTTTTGCAGGGCATTTTATGTCTCAAGCTGCTTGTTTCATGTCCTGCCAAATCAGATGAACAACTGAAACTGCCCAGGCAGATAGCTGTTTGTGCAAGACACTGAGCTGGAACCGAGACCTTAAGGCTGGGATTCATCTCACTGATTTGAGATGTCTGCAACGTAGATTATGACTCCTGAGATAGCTGTCCTCAGCTCCCAGGTGGAGTGATTCAGCTGACCTATTTCTAGACATATGCTTTAGGGTAAGATGACTTAAGCTCCAGAAGTGTTATCTATCCCTCCACTGAGTATAAAGGAAACACAAGGTGACTAACTCAGTGGGGGATGTTGACATTATCAGATGTTTTCTCCAGCAAGCCTTCTGAACTCAGCTCTTCCACTCACTCCCATTTAATAAAACACATTATGACAGGAACTACCACATCATTTTTTTTCCCCTTCTTTCTAGAACAGGTCACATTTACATTCAGTTACTCCTGCACCGAGCACAGTCATTTCTCCCAGACTAAACCAGATCTCCAGAAAAGCAGCTAGTCTCTTCTATTGTCTACAGTATTCAGAGTTGGTTTTATTGAGCAGTATCTTCCACCACTACCATAGGTTCGTTGCACTTGCGCATCTTCATCTCCTTTTGCCAGTAAGTGGTTCACATAGTGACAGGTCAAGAAAATGTGAGTACCATCTTCCTCCTGTCTCCAGTAAGGTAAACTACTTAGCCACACTGACTTTCAGGAAGACTACCTCTGTCCTAAAAAAGCTACCTATCATATTTACATCCCATGTTTTAACCAGTGGCTCCTCCATTGCCAGAATAACAGCCCGCCATAACTGATCTCCAATATTCTGCTTTTTAGACATGTATCCAGCTATAAGATACAGGAGGAATCTAGTTAATATGCTGTTACTGATCTCAATAAAATTTCCCTGTGATGTTAAAGATGGTGGAACACTTTGGTTGAAAAATGATGTAAGATTTTTAGACCGAACACAAATAGCCACGACAGCCTAACATCTATGCTAATGCAATTCTAGATTTTCTTGCATTCATTCCCTTCTCTGGAACTTGTCAGCAAGTACTAACTATACATTATTGAACTCAGTTATGGATACTATGAAGAGCAGATGTACAGAAACTAGAAAGAGAGCAGGGTGCTCTGCTTAGACTAGGAACATACAGGCCTGGACGGGACATGCTGGGACATCAAGTTCAGTTTCTTGTAACTGAAGGCAATCATGACACATAATCCCCCTACTATACTGAAACACACTTGTTAGACTCTTTCTAGACTGAAAAGAAAACAAAGCTAAAGCTAAAAGCCCCAAGAATTCCTCAATTTCAGAAACAATCTCCATCTGCACCGAACACATGAGCCTAAAGAAAACAAGTGGCTCTTCGTTTCCATAAGTCTATTGCTCAAATTAATTATTTCAGTACATATACTACCCAGCTGTCACTCTCTATCCTAATCTTGACGTGATTTAATCTATTCTTAGAGATACTGGTATAAGCAGACACACAAAAGACAATGCCAAATCCCAACACAAAATGACTGGATCATACACTTGAGTTGGCAACATGAAATTTACTGCAGGGCATGATTTTTAATGATGGCAATTAATCACATGGGGGAAAGTATGTTTTAGCTTCAATGGCCATTACACTGTCTGGTTTTCATTATTTTAGAGAAGCACTTAACATTAGGTGAAGGCCAACAGCTCATAAATTTAGAAAGAAATAAAAGTTATGTTTCCTTTGTGCAAAAATACCAATTTGGGTTTTTTCAAATCCTGTTTCATATTTGTTCTATGTTATCACTATTTTCCAAGAGTTTATAAGCAAAATCCATTGTAAAAGACTTTTTTTTTAAACTAATATACATGATGGAATATGGTAGATAAGGAAAAGGGGACAGATATATCAGTTAGGCTATTGAACTTTACATGCATTTTAAGGAAATTAAATGCATATCAAAGTTACTTATACTGATAAAGATGAAAATGCAAAGCATTTCAGTTACAGGTGAGAGACACTTCACATTGAGGGCATGATCCTTCTAACTGCTACTCATGCAAAAATTACTCTAAATCTTACTCAAGACTGTGTATTTTTCATACAAATGAAAGGTGGCAAAACACAAGACAGCTATCACTTTTGCAGTTGAAATCATAATCCAGATCTCACCATGATGAAACCTAAAAATTGGAGATTTGTGTAAGAAATATCAAGAATGCAACTATAGCACTATAGGAATTGTATTTCAGAGCTATATTGTATTATCTGAGTAGAAGCCTGGGAATAACTATATTTCTTACAATGCTACCTAGTCCTCTGATCTGTTTCTGTGAGATGTCTGTCCTTTTTTACATTCATTAATTAAGAACAAGCAAGTGCAGTTCTTTGTGTTTGAGATGCTAATACTCTCCTGAAATGTACCTGGGGAATGTACCAGCAAAAGCATGCCTAAATATTCTCTTGTGAACACATTCATGTCCTAGACTTCCAATCCTAAGAGTCCTGAAGCCATCTTCACCACTTTGGAGAAGACCTGTTACCAGAAACGTCTGTACTATACCACCATGCTTGGAAGAAGGAGAAAAGTCATCACAACACAAGAATTACAGTGTAAGAAGGAAGTTTTATAATTGGTTCTAACTTGTGGTTTAGATTTTAGATAATATGTTATTTTCAGTTTATAAATCAACAGCTAATTTTGTATTGAAAGAGATGCCAGAACACGCCAGAAAACTAATCTATCTGGCTGAAAACAGATACACTATTCTGGGCCCCGCCTGATACAAAATTAATCCTGGTTATACCAATTACAAGTCATCAATTAGCCTGGCTTTGGTCCAGATCTTTAGCTTGGTAATAGACCCCAAAAACCTGAGATCTTCTAGAATGCGTAAGTGAGGATGGACTATTTTTTATTAATCTAATTATTTCATTTAAAGATTTAATTCGTGTCCAATATTGAGGAAAAATTGTTGTTTTGTAGATTTGATATTATATAAATTCAATCTCAGTTTCATTTAATATCAAACAGTTTTGGTTTTGTTTTTTTTTTTTTCCATTTCATTTTAGCTGCTGTCAATTTCCTTAATTCACAATACTGATCCAGAACATCAGAGGACCTAACAGGGTACCACCTCCTACACCTACATGCCCAGCCAGCTCTACATAATTTACCCTTGGTTCATTTCTGGGAGTGGGAAAAAGCATCCAATAAAGATGACCATTAAAAGGAGAAGACAAGAAATAACATGAAAGAAGGAAGAAAACAAAAAGGAAACAACTAAAATCAAGAGAAAAGATCTGATAATTGTGCAACAAAAATCATGGGTCTGAGGAAGAAAAGAGGGATTTATTAGTCATTAGCAGCACACTCTGAAGTAAAGCAAACTTTGTAGATACCAATATTTCAGGCACAACCCAGCTTCTCCTCTGTGCCACTCCTCATTCCTAGTGCAATCTCATCAAATATCAGTCCAGATAAAGAGCAGCTTCAGAGTCAAGCATGAGAATGTGATGAAAACTCAAACAATGGTAAATACAGACTCATCTACTTTGCCAATATGACACACTTCAGTAATATCTCACTTAACTCACAGGCATCATATATTTTATTTTCAGTTGGTAAACTAATACAGATGAAAAAGCTACCTGAGGGTTTTTTTGACTTGCTAAATTTTCCCAAATGTTTTCAAATTCGGGATCATTTTCTCATGGTCTTGCATGCCCATGATTCTTCATAATCAGGATAGTAGAGTCCCAACCTGTTCTCAAACTCACAGCTACTGGAGGAAGTTACTAGAAGTCACATTTCACATTTACTTAGAACCATCAGATCTGAAGAACCCATGGTGTATTTCCAAACTGAAACAGATGCATTGTTACTCTCACTGTCAGACATTAAAAGCATACAAACAACTGTAGTGGGTCAAATCAGACAGCCTCCAGCAGTGGAGCAAACATGTAGTGATCCTTCCCGTGAATACTTTCCCAGGCAACAAACTTGAAAATTTCCCATGCATTTATAAATACTCCTTTTAGCGCCCCTGACAACATGACAGTTTCTTATTTGAACACTCTATTAAGAGCACTGACAGTTGGAAAAGTGGGTGTCAGCTTCAGATTAACCGAATTTGTTTATTCACAACTTTCAGCTTGTTATCTTCAGAGCACACACAAACTTTCTGTTTTTCTAAGCATCTCCCTATCAATTAAGGGACTGATTTATTTACATACAAGACCAACTTTGCTCATATGAGGAAGAGCACTTAATGGAAGATAGGTAACACTATTTATTATGTATTATTATGCTTTACGTATGCTGTCAAGTAAAGATAATATTGTCATTGTTGTTCTGTACATTCTTATTGCAATGGTATTCAGCAGTAAACTCAATATTATTGTTGCATATAAATTGGAGTAGATACCACATGCTCACATTTACTCTACTAACAGTGGTCCTATTGAATGCAACAGAACTAACATTAAGTAAAAATATTCAGTATCATCAGATTCTGGCAGGGCAGTCACCCAAAACCAATAAGAAAACAACTTGTTTTCTCAGTGGGAAAAGCAATGGGACTTCCACAGTTCATTCTTTTCAACTTACTATTAGTTTCTGTTGAACCCCCTGAACTCCTTTTCCAAACTGCCCCTAGAAACACACCTGTCCTGTTTAGCACAGGTGACAATGCGGTCTGTCTTGTTGACCTGTCCTGTTTCCCATCATCTATGAGTTTGATTCCCCCAGTACCTCTTCTGACGATGCACTGACTTTCAATGATGTGTTTGTTGGTGTATAACAGAATAGGATCCCTGTGTAAGAGTGGAAATCCACACTCACTGCTGAACAAGTGGTCAAATCCATACTTAAGACCAGTTGAAGCACTAAGTAAAAAACGGTTACCACTTAGGAGCATATTCTCAAAGCACATCTTTGAGGAGTTCAGAAAACAGGATAAGGAGTAAACTGGACAATGAAGAAAAATGAATGACAGCGTATTCTCCTTCTGCCCATGTGATCCAAAAAGATTCCAAAAGGGTCAGTGCTGGAGCAGGGAAGGGAAGGAAACTCGACACTCACTTCATCTGCCCTAATAATTCATTGACTGGGGAAGCTAGCACTCATGATGATTAAAATATTTGCCCCAAATGTCCCAGAAAACCTGTTGCAGTCAAAAATTGACCTTGATCTCTTCAGTCTGAAGCCAGTAGTCTATCCACTAGGCCACACTACACCTGCTTAGTCCAATGGGACAGTTTTGGATCTGATCCAAAACACATGGAAGACAACAGGAGTCTTTTTCTTAACATCAGTGGCCAGCAAATGCTCAGCACTATGGTCACAGAATTACACAGATCTCAGTAGCAGAGGAAAGGTGTTACCCAATGAAATAAAGGCAAATATTACCTTTGTTGGAGGCAAGTTTGAGCAGTTCCATCAACCAGTCAATATGAAAGTTCTCTTTCATATCTTTAAAGTACATAGGTGTCCCCATTTAAACAAGCACAATGAAAAGAAGAGGCTCCACTGATCCAGTCTCTGGGCACAGGTTACTGGACAAATCAAACTTGTTTCAGGCTGTTTGAAAGATAAAGGCTCTTCTGCAGTCACCAAGCCTAGGTCAGATCAAAACAGTGTTTGACAAATGCTGTGAATGTTTCTGTTGGTTGTAAGTAAGTGCTCCGTTCTACAAAAAGAAGCATCGATGCTGTTATCTGACTATTTTTAGCAGTTCCTGCTTTCTTCTTTAGTCAACTATAAGCCGTTTTGCCCTCCAGTCTGTGTTTGACACATTGCCTCTGGCTGTGCAGTAGGACTGGCAACTTGTCGTTAATGGGCGTGTTATTTAGGAAATTAGTGGATGCTTTTAAGATGAAAGAAAAAATATACCTCATTCTTGTAATGTTTTCATAGACAAATGCGTCTTTGAGGCTTGGAGCTGAGCTAATTTTCTTTTAATAAACGGAGGAGGGATATATGTACCTGGTTAAATGCAAAGAAGTTGGAACCAGAAAGTGCTGGAGGGTTTTGCAAGGGAAGAGGCTACATCACCAGTGTGTGCACACAGCCAGCTCCTCCTCCCATGCCTACGTGCTCCCACCCCGTCTGYGGAGAAGCTGCAGGAGGACTACAGGATAGAGAACACACGTTAATGCAGGTTTGGGCTCTGATGTCACTGAAGAACTATCAGCTGTATGATTTCTTTGGCTGTTCTTTGTGGCGCTATAAAAGTTAGCATGAATATCATAGGAAAGGAAAAATGGCCCTGTTCAGATCAAAGCTGAAACCATATAAAACTGGAATAAATCCATGCCAGATGATCTCCAGGTACTGTAAGCAGAGGGTGTTGTATTTACTCCATTACTTGTGATGAATTTACTCTGCATTTAAACTGATGAAAACAAAGTCATGATCTACCCTTTATGTAAATGTTACAGAAAAAAAGTCTCTTTCCCTCTCTCAAATATTCTTCTATTTTTTTTTTCATATTTTTGCTTGTGTTCATCAGCTGAAACAGGCAAAGCTAATGAAAACCACCAGAATATAACTAAAAATTTGTAAATGTTTACTGACATTCATATGGAATATACTAAAAGTAGTATTTTTTCCTTTACTTCCAAATTTGTGTGCGCACTTCTCACTGAAATCACTACTCTGTACATACAGGCATAATAGCTGCACAGAAAAACACTTTCATGGCAAAACCCCTTTTCCTTGTAACAATGTAGTTTTATACAATATAGAAAAACGGTGCTGATATACTGTCATTACACATATATCAGGAATTGAGATGAGTACTAGGACTGCAGTTTAAACAATAAATGGGCTCACAGGTGACCTGACATGATCCAATCCTTTACAGGCAATGTTGTTCCCCTTATGGGCACAGAACTGGATGTGTTTTATGCAACCCAATCTGAGAGGCTTCCTACCTGTGGAGTAAATCCTTGAGATAGATGCTAGTGTCAATTTATGACAGCTGAGAATATGATCATTCGATTCAATAGCAAGCAGTAATTTTAATTGTATTAATTCTTAAAAGCTGAAGGAGGGTGTGATACAAACAGTATGACAGAGATTGCTGCTACCAAGGACACTAACTTCTTGTTTTCTAACATTAGTATGGAATACACAGACTGTGTAATTACAGTAGCAGGCATGTTTTAATTGTCTTGGTTTTGGTAATGACATACAATATGAGTTTTTCTTGGAGTAACAGGAAAACTTCTTGCACCATGAAGTCATTTCCCTGGAAGATGCACTGCATTCACAGTAACATGGCTACAGTAGGACTGGTGCAGTGTTTGTTTCTAGCTGTATGTAACTAACAGTGGCATTGCTGGTTGTCTGAGTAGTCTGAAGTACTAGTAGCAAATGGATTTCTGATTCACAATGTCAAGTCCATGAAGAAATATCAGTTTAAAAGATTTTAAATGGCTTTTGCAGGTTTTTGGTGGTGGAATGAAACTATAGTGGAGTTTTGTTTAAGCTCCAAACTTGGAAAAGATAAGTCTAAATGGAGGTATCTGACCTGACTGAAAGCCTTTCATTACGAGACTAAGCTCTTCATTTCCATGTGCTTTGGTGTGTACAGTGAAGGCACTACCTCATTTTTGACTATATAAAAAGCTAGGTAATTCTGGAGAGTGATTCAGTGCTCTTACAGGGAGCAGCCCGGAGGTGCCCACTAGGAAATACAAGATATGATATGCATCACTGACTCAGGACTGCACCAGAGCACCTCCATGCACTTGGGATTCAGTATGCTGAGTTCCCAGGAGGAAGAGAACAACTCCTCTACAGAGTACCCTTGGGGTTAGACATCTTGGTTAAAGAGAGGCAGATGTAGGTTTAGATCTTTCCCACTCAAATAGGTTTGGATCCAGTGCTCCCATATTAACACCATTTTTGTAAATCCAGCCTATAGTTTCATTATATATATGTCAAAAAACAACAAAAAGACTACCAAGAGGATACAGAGGAAAATAGCTCAGAAGCAGGCCCTACTAGATTTTAAAAAAAAAAAAAAAAAAAAAAAGTAGGTCCACAATAAAGTGAGTTTATGGCATCCTGTATTTTAAACATTAAAAAAAAAATCTATGAAATATGTAATAAGCACTTTATTAGTTCAATTAACATTCTTGGTATTGAGCTAAGGAATGTGTTGAAACCTGTAGGTAATCTAGCTATAAGACAAGCTCTAAAAACCACTGACCCAGAATAACAATAAAAATACAAAGATATCTTAACTAGGTGTTCTGTTTGAAATAGTACATTACCTGGGGATATTTCATGAACATAATTATGTCTGGCTGTAACTAAAAAAGTCAGACTAAAAGGAGGTGAAAACATTACCCTGCCAACTTGAAGAAGAGTGTGTGCACCCTGAAAATATGGAACATCTGATATTTATGTTTGTATACAATATAATGAGCTCTGGAGCCAGATGGTCTGATTTTGTTCATGGTGCTGGGCTTCTGGGAGATATGCATATAGATTTAATAAAAGCAGAAAAAAAAAATCTACTTCAGCAACATATTTTCTACTAAGTAGAAGCTGAACTAGGAGATAAAGGAGCCTTAAATGGTGAATTTGTTTGTGTGAAGAATTTCTGCCTTTTGGAACTAGACTAAATGAAATCTCTCTTAATAGGCAGATTCTCATGAATTATAAGCATAAGCAGACACAAAAGTGATCAATTAAGGGTACGGCTTTAAAGATGAGGAGATGAAGAAGGAGAAGTTTCAATTCTAAAAGGTGCCCCATTTTCCCCCTCCAGTCAGTCTAGCCCAGTCTTTTTCATCTGTTGATACACTACAACTCCATCTCTGTCCTCTGAGTGACAGTATATTTTCTCATGTAACTGCAACTATCAAAACTAAATTGTCAAAGAAAAAAAATTACCCCAGAATAGCAACCAAATGCCAGGGAGAAAGAGAAAAAATAGTGGTGTTGAAAAATCAAACACTAAACATTTAATGATTTTCCAGCCTAAACATATACAATTCCTAGACAAACAGGATTTCCAAAACCCTCTAAGATGAGGTTTATTTTAATGTTCTATTCACATCTGTAAAAAATATATTTGTGATCCAAAGTGTAAATTGTTTAAAATATCAAACTTTGACTTGTCCTTTGGACTGTTATACAATTCTTGAGAAGCCAGAAAAAGGGATTTTGTTCTCGGATTAAGAAACAACTCTTAACCTGCTAGGACAACAGTGTACTGTGTTTTCCATGCCCTTTAGTCTCTTGTGTCCTGAACTACCAATTAAATCAATTTCTGGAGTGTTGTTTCCCACAGGGATGGGCCCACTTTGATCGTAAAGAAATTGCAAAGCTATGGAAATTCACATGATTCGGTATTGAGGTTATTTGGTTTCAACTACTTCCCTTTTTATTTTATTACAGGTTTCTTTATCATGGCAATATGAAATACTTTTTCCAACAGGGGAGGTCATTTTCAAGGGACTTTATTTTCTTGGAGTTTTTAGTGGTTGTTGGAACAGAATACACAACATCATTGTAACACACTGTGGTTGTGTCAGTATTTTAAGGGTGTATATGTGGGTACGGTGTCTCCAGAGGATGAGTTCCAAGACCCTTTTTAGTAATAATAAACTGAAGAAGTGTAGGATTAAAGCTGACCATCTCAGACAGCCTGTACACAAGACCATAAATCCTGCCTTCGTAAAACTTCCCTTGTATGAAGTATATTGAAGGTACCCACCAGAAGCCACTGTTCTGTGCATTTCCGTGTGACAGCTGATTCCAGAAGAGGTGTGAGACTTGATGCTGCACTGTACTTTACTCACACAAGTGGTCTGATTTTGTGGTTTGTTTAGGCACAGTTCAACACTCCAAACTTACTATCCACTCTTTTGTCTTATTCCAGGTCTTATCCCAGCAGTGTGTGTCTCATTGACTTCTGGAAGAAGTAGAAAGGATATTTCTAGTCCTTCCATGGGATCTGCAGAAGGGGAAGACTCCTTGTGAAGCTCTTCACTAATGACACCATCTTTCAATGAGACTTTCAGAGAAGTATGTACTTGCGTTTTTACCTTGAAAGGTAACTAGCAATTAATTTTTTAAAAATAAAAGGGAAACATAACATTCCACAGACACATTTCCAGATGTGCTGTGCTAGAACTTCCAGAGATCATGGTCTGTGATAATATGACATTAGTCTAAATTGAATGATGGTTCAGAATTATTATTAAAATTGTCCATATTTTGGCTATAGGCATAAAATTTCACCTTTGTCTCTACTGAAGCTGAGTTTTTATTATTCCCATTTTCCAAACAAGTAAAAAAAAAAAAACAAACAAGTTAATTTTATACCTATGCTGAACAACTCTACTGTAGAGATGTTATGGTTCAGGAATTCCTACTCATTTTAGAGTCAGCAGACAAGTTCCACTTCCTTCAGTATCTAAACAACTAATTTTGAGGCCAGTATAATTACCTCTTTCACTACTGGCTAGGTGAGAAGAGTGGGAAGGGTTGTTAATTCCAAAGGGGTTAAGATGTCATGAAATTGGGTTTATTGTGGACACTAAAGTACTGACTTAGATATGGAGTAATTGTTGTAAGCCTACAATTTTCAAAGATTTTTGTATGTGCAATTTATCTACAATATTTCAGGCTTGGCCAAAATGGGTTGCCCATGTGATTCATAGTTGTCTATGGCCGTGAAATTCAGCTTTTGTGCTGCCTTTACAGATGTGGATGACAAGAAAGGGAGTTTACCTCAGAGCTCTTTTAGTACTTTGCTGCCTTATTTTCTCACAAACAGCATTCACCAAATGATCCCTCACTTTCAGTTCTACTATTCCTCTGGTTATTTAAAGATTTATTATTAAATAAAAGTATTTCCAAAGGGAAGAGATGGGAATCATACTTATGAAGAATTGAACACTTGCCATCAGACTAGAGTTTGCATAACCCAGAAGAGATGTAGATGAAGCTTAGGGCCTCATACACAGATGCAAGAAGAAAATACATTAATATCTGCTGATAAATTAATAAATGCAGATTTTATTTGCTTGCAATAAAACTGAAAAGGATAAAGTCATGGAGTTCAAGACCATCATAGAGCAGTTGAAATTGCACTGCCATTTTCTGGTGTTAGCAACATTATCAATGCTCTTTTTATGCATGTGCTGAGGAGTCACACAATATATATGCAAATTAGCTTTCATCCCATTTCTCACAGTAAGAGAACAGTAAATTTTCATCTAAGATAGAAAAAAATTTACAGTAAAACTACAAAAATATTAAATGAGTCTGAACATTCTGGTCAACTGGTTAAGTCAGCACTTACCAGCTGTGAGAAATACAAAAAGGTTAATCCACATCACTGGAGACTGTTTATGGTTAACGGGATATAAAACTTCTGTTCATATTGTTGCCAAAATGTGAGTGATCAGGTCTAATTGCAGAAGACGACCTCAAGAAGATACACAAGAGCTTCTAAAGCTGTGGAAATTTTGAGTAAATGTTAAGATAACACGAACCAGGTTTAATAAGAAAATTTGGCTTACACTGAGAACCTTGACAGTATAGCTGAGGTGGGAAAATAGTATTTATGGCTACATATAGACAGATCTTTTAGTCTGTGCAATGCTTTTCAATATGATGGTGTCCCTGACCTAGGCTAAGGTGTCAATACCCTAGAAAGAGTTCACAATGACAGGAGGAAGCTAAAGAAACAGAGAAAAGAGAAATCAAGGTTACACAGATAGCTGGCAATTTTTCATGTTTGTTAGGTCAGTCAGGAGTGTACAAACACGTCAATGTATAGTTGATACAGAAACTGTCTAGCTTATCTCTAAATAAATTACTCAGTTTTGCGTTTTTTTTGGTAAAGCCTAGAAGCCTCATTCTGACTCCTGATCCGGAGTAAAGAGAACACAGGTATCAATAAAACTCCCAGTAACTGATATTTTGAAGGATTTTTGAGCAGGTGATTAGATAATCTCAGCTGCTGTTTTTTAAGGATAAATTTCCAGCTTGCATGAGTTTAGGAAAAATCTTGAACATATGATTCAAGAGTACCTTCAAGTTAAAACAGAAACAAAAACAAAACCCAACTTGGTTACACAAATTACTATTTTTAAGCATTGCAGAGAATTCCTGAGATTGGTCTTGGGACCTGGAGGGCTTTAACAGTAAAATGTTTGGGGTAAGCCATTGCTAGGCACTGGCTACAAGCTAGGAGATGAAATGAAAGCTGGAAAGTCTGACACAGAAGCAGACCTTAATGCTGGATGTACCTTTGGCAACTGGAATACTTACTTGGAAGTGGGCCTCAGCTGTGGATCTGAATTAGATTTTACTGCCCCATTTGGAAACACTTCCATGAAAAAGCAAGGAGGAGGCTCCATTCCTCTCTCCTTCCTTCAGGTTGATCTCATCTGGCCAGAGCTGTGAAATCAGAGAACAGGCAGGGATTTGTTAACTAGAAACTAGATCTTGAGCACTACCAAGAGAAAGGAAGACAGCCTGTAGACCGACGATTTGTTCTGTTGTTTACAGACTGTGAAGCTGCTGGAAGGGAAAGTGCAGGAGATAGACTCTTCTTGTTTGTTTTGTTTTGGCTAAAGCTGAATAAAAATTCTCTATGAATAAATCTGAAATTCTGGAGAGACAATGTTCTCTGTTGAACATGTGGCTCCCGCTGAGTTTATGTCTAGCTGAGTGGCCCTGACTCAGACAGAAGGACTTTAAGACCTCCCCATCTACATGAAAAAGTCCCGGTACCTGCTAAGGCAAGAAAATCCAAACATCTTCCACTGGCATCTTACCAAGAGCCAGAGGGCTACATCTAATAGCAAAACAGAAAGTATAATCCAGCTCTCCTTTTCCATTCAGAGAGGCTCTGCTCTGAAAAGAGCAGCACTGTAATGCTGGGAAAAGGATCATGAGTCACCAAGGAGAAACTTGCTGCATTGTACRGCTCCCCAGGAGGCCCCTGTTAGAAACGGGCTGTATTATAAGGCAGCACAACTTTTCAGCTGGCAAGACTTGCACTAAAGAAGGAAACAGAACATCAGGAGAGTTAAGCTGCTATCCTGCTAGGAAATTTGGCCAGTGAAAGGATCTAGATCAGAAAAATTATTCATTTTAGCTTTCATTTGTTAAGGAATACTCCTAAATGTGATCAACCAGACCAAGCAAATCACTATGCTGTTCTTAGCTGAGAAATTCTTCCAGGAAAATCTCTGCTTTGATTTATCCCAAAATTTTCAAAGGTGATAAGGCAATTATCAGAACACTTCTGTTAACATAATCTAGGACCTAAATCTCACCATTTATCCTTATTTTCCTTTATTCTTATGCTTCAATTGAAATTTGGTCATTAAAATTCTATTTAAGTCTATGTCTTATCCTGATAGCTCCAATTTTAAACTGGAAACCACCAGCAAAGGAAAAAGAAACAATAAGACATGTAAATACATTATCTGGACATGCATTACCATACACCAGAAGGGCCAGACACCTGGAGAGGATACAACATAGCTTTTATCAATTAAAAAGATAAAGAAACGTGAATAGTAAAGCAGAAACTTTAAAACAAAGTTTATTTCATGGACAAGAAATGCCTGAAAACATCTAACTAAGAATTTCCAACACCTCTTTTACCATTTTCCTTTGAGTACAAATGAAGAGATAGGACAGCTAACGTTCAAGTTATGACATGCACCAGAGGTGCTACAGCACTGACATTGGGAGAGACATACAATCAGTTACTGCATGGTCATGTTTGTTCAACACTATTTCTGTCTAGGTTGTGTCTACTCCATAATGGCAAATAGAGTACAATATATGACATGGACCCACACAAACATTGGTGATCTTCACATCCAAATCTCAATCCCAGCTCTTCCTCTGTCTTCAAATTGAAGAGTTAAACCACAAAATCTAGATTGAAACTTGATCATTTGAATTTCAGTCTACATTTAGCAGATTATTAAAATTAATGAAAAACTCAGAATTCAGAAATCAAGTGCCTAACACTGAGGAAAAACAATAAAACTGAGTGAAAAAGTGGAGGCCTACATGTTCCAAAATGAAATATGAAGATTTTAGAATATGACTTGGTTAGATGGCTTGACTACAGTCAGGGAAGAAAAAATGCTGGCTACTCGTGTCAAAGTAAATCAGGAAAGTAAAAGGAGAAATTTTGAAAAAAAGGCAATGCATAGCAAAAAATGGCAATTCAGGACGAGTGAAAATGCAGGAGTAATGTTAAGAAGTCAGGTGTAAATCCATGACATAAAGGGATAAAGAGTAGGTAAAGAATTTAGGAAAAAAAAAAAATTGTAGCAGTGGTATCAGTACACTGAGCAGGATTTATGCAGAAATGGCAGAAGAGCTTATGTTTGTTGTGTGTATTTTGTGTGTCTGTGTGTTTAAAAAACAGCAGGGTACAGGAAAGGAGATAAAGTCCTGTCCAGCTCATGGGTTATTAAGGAGGATGCTGCATTCAGCATCATCTTTGGAAATAAATTTCTTAAAATTAGGAGGACTTGCACTCAAGAGTCCTAAAAGAGCTAGCCAAGAATATCACACTAATATTAGTTTTAAATATATCTTACAAAACCAGGGACGGGTTGACAGCTAATGTGCAATTATTCACAACAGCAGGGAAATGACCTAAATATTTATCACCTGATTAATCCAGGTGAAGCAGGAGATGAGTTAATATGGAATGCAAGAGATAAAAGATGAAAGGATGGGAATATAATTATTGCTTGTTAACATCGTGTTATAGAAAATAGATCTTGTCAAACGAAACTGCTTTCGCCAATCAAACTGCAGGTTTGGTTGAGGTATAACACAGAGGCAACATGCTTGGAGTTACGATAAACTGTTTGACTTGGTACTGCACAACATTCTGGTTAAAAATAACACTATGCAATATCCTTAACATGCCAAATAAGCAGTTTAAGAAAGCTGACTGATAGACATCAAAGTAGATGTCACTGAGAAATAAACATGGAATGGGGATGTTTTTAGTTGACTACAAGGACTGTGGTTCTCCAATGATAATCAAACTTTTTATTCATAATCTGGATGTAAATACAAATGTTTCTGCCAATAAAAGCACATTCTCATAAAGATGGGTGCACTGGTAATAATGTTGAGCTACAACCCAGTAATGTTTTACTCTACTTGCCAGAGTGCAAACCACTGTGTCACCCTGAGACCACAAGCGTAAGGAGTCTCGGAAATGAGATTAACAGGGTATCGGTCAGAAGGCTTCATCCTGCGGCTCTGCGAGTTTGCTCTGACACCGGGATGTCACCCTGCCAACTATTCCCCACAGCAACTGGGAGATGTGTCAAGACACATCTCTCCATTGCTGCAACTTGGCTTTTTACGACAGGAGGAGCTATTGTAAGTAAGGTTGCTTTTCAGACTGTCACATGTGGAGAAAATACCCAAAGGTCCACTATCCCTCCTCAGATCAGTCTAAGGAATTTTGTATACCACTTCTATTAAAATTCCAGACTGTTTTGAAAATCCAGAGGTTCAACACACAAACAAATTATCTCAAAGAGTAACAAGTTACTGCACATTAGCTGTCTATCTCCTTTGAGCTAGTCTGAACTTTAAGATTTGCATCTGTAACTACCCTATAATCAGGACGATCTTAAGGTCTACAATTAAGCAGTGTCAGACTTTAAGGGCACAGTATTTTTACCCCAAGAAAACTAACATTTTTGATAGACGTCCTCCTGAGATGGGAGATTGTACCTTTTATTTCTAGAAGGAAAAAGGCATTACGGGAGGAAGAAAACAAGCCACGTGTCTTGTTCTTTAGAGGTCAATAAAAGGAAAGGCAAACATACTTTTCCAGACTTCGCTATTATGCACCTTTTCTGATCAGCTGCCTCATGCTGACAAACCAGACTACATCCTCTCCCACAGGCCATGTCTCCTCACTGCAGAGAACGGGTTTGGCATTTGCTTTATTAACACAAGACTTTGGCATGTGATTTGGCTAACTATTTTTAAAACCAACCTTTCTAACTACCAGCTCTTTTAAAAATGCAATGGCTCAAACGAGCTAATGAGAATGACAGCTTTGTTTTATCAAGCATATTTTAGAAAAAGCAGTAATCACTAGCTGTGTCCTATAGTTTGTAACAGGCCTGTGCGTGGATCTCTTATTACCTCACTTATTATTTACAAACTGAAATGTAATTTCAATAGGTGAAACCTTATATTTCTTTATTTCCTTCAGGTTAATCTCCCTGTCTCAGTTTGAATCTAGATTAATTGTATTTTACAATACAAAGTATTTATCCATTTGTTCTACCTTCTGTTCTGCGTCATTCAGACTAATGGGTATTATGGCAGGACTGGACAGCTGCATCTCAAAATATTGCCTCGGGAGTCTGCCTGTTTCTTTTAAATGAAATAAAGGCATCAAGGGATAAAACTGAAAATGGAGGCAAAGTAAATCACTGCCCTCATGATAGGAAATGCCTGCCAGCACTCTTATTCAGCAGCTAATTGATTTCCTTTATATACAATGCCCTAAAACTCCAACAATCTTTAAAAATGCATTTCTGTTAATCCTCATAGCACTAAATCATAGATCATTTAAACCTATTTTAAAAAAGCAAATTCCATAGTACATTTCAATCAGTAAATATTCATATAAACTATAACAAAGAAATTTCAAGTATTACAGATTTTATATAATCTGCCTCCTCTCTGGGAAGAAACTCAGATATAAAAATTGATTTAGCTGCCTTTCAACAAGGAGAGAGAGAGAGAGCAGTACCAGCAAGTGAGAGAAAAGCCCTTTTCTGTACTTCTCCCATCCTGTCTATCACACTGTAGTCTTAAGACTTGCTGACTGGAGACATTCACAAGTTTTGAAATAAAAATTTAGCATTCAAGTCATGGGGGAGTGAAAGGAAAGAAACACAAATTTTTCCTACTCCCAGTTATGTATGACTTTTGTTGACTTTTCAAATTTTCCAAGATCATTTCTATATAAGGCATTATTTTGCTTGGGGAATATATCTTACTATCATGCTGCAGTGCAAGTTCTAATTACCATAGGGAAGAAATTAATTTGGTAGCCACCTTGTTGCTATCGCTTTTCATGGAGGATATTAACATGATCAGTCTGCCTTATTCTGCATGGAAGCAACTACTGTTGATAGTATGACTCATCTACGGTACGACTCCCAGCATTACATCCTGCTTCATGATAATCAAACTACCTTATGGTAACATATATGTTCATTGAAATAAATAGCAAAGTTTTGATCACAACGGTTTACCTACAGAATCAAGTTATCGCCTCCTGAGTGCCAGCTTTTTTGCACCATGTATGAGATTTTTCTAAGCCTCACAAAGAAGATAGGCAAAGATGCTAGAGAAGTGTGAGTAATGGGTATTGGAACGTAAGATTCAAATTACTCATTACAACAGGATCTATGTGGTTTTGTGGCCACTGACTGCGTGTGGTCTAGTTGGCAGGGAAAATAGTTTTGAATTTGGGACAAGATCTTCTGGATAGAGCAAGGAGCTTATAGTCAACACAGTCCAGCACAAAATCCATACAGAATGTAAGAGACCATTCTTCCAGGGATAAAGAACACCTTTTTATGACTTGCATGGATTTGCACCATGGAGCACTAAACCACACTGTTACTGGCAAGAAAACAGCCTCCAGGCTGAAGAAAGTATTCTCTCCCTTCTACTGCTCCCTTGTACTGTTACTGTTAATACCAATTACTTGGTATTAATAGTGTAACACTAGTGCTCACAACAATCACTAAGTTACAGAAGAGGAGGAGGAAGGCATTAATGAGAGAAACACATTAGATCCATGCATGTGAGATAAAGATGATCAAATGAGGGTAAAAAAGGACTGATTTTACATGCTTTTAAGTAAAATTTGCTATGTGCTCAAATTTCAAGTGATTACTGTAGTCTAGATGAGACTTCTCACACTATGGAGAAGAAAATAGAATTGATGTTTGATATTAAAGTTCTTTTTCTGAAAAAAAATACTAGTTAGTAAACACACAGTGTTAGTTATAATAGACTATAATGAATGATTCATTAACCTTGTATGAGATGTTTAGACACAGAAACTTGCTAATGAAGACAAAACTCAGAGACTGGAACTGAGGTTAGAGAAGTCGGACTTTGAAATGAAATGCAGTCTGTTAATTGTCAGAGTAATTAAAGATTCTAATAGCTTCCCAGGGAGGTTATAGATTCCATTTCATTGGAAGTTTCAAAGCAAAATTAAGTAACTTCAGTTTCACACTCATAAGTTATTGTTCATCATTAAATCAAAAGGGAAAAAAAAAGACATCTGTATATCAGTCTCTCAGAATAAAAAACTGCAGATATGGAAAAAAATATTTAGCAGATTGGCATGGAAAGGCAAAGTTAGAAACATTTTAGAGTAATTAAACCTTCCCCAAGAATCGTCTCAAAAATCTTTCAAAGTTTGTATCTTCAGAAAAATGAAAAGGAGGCTCATGAAAAGACAGATCAACATCTGCAAAAACTATATTTTTAACATAGGGATGTAAAAATAATTCTAAAAAGTGCTTATGGTCGGGGATTTTCAATATATCTGCAACTCATACAAATATTCGGGTGACTCTATTAGCATACAACGAGTCCACATGTGTGCATCTCAGATCTGTTTGTCAGAAGCAGGGTCCCCCAGGGATCAATACTGGGCCCCACACTGTCCAACTTTGTCATAAATGATCTGGATGATGGGATTGAAAGCGTTCTCACCAAGTTTGCTGATAACACCAAACTGGGTGGTGAGATGAACATGTCAGAAGGGAGAGCCGTCTTACAGAGAGATCTGGACAGGCTGGAAGA
Source organism: Phoebastria nigripes (assembly GCA_035582835.1). Lineage (NCBI taxonomy): Eukaryota > Metazoa > Chordata > Aves > Procellariiformes > Diomedeidae > Phoebastria > Phoebastria nigripes. Next base: position 640,732 of record JAYKAV010000267.1, read on the forward strand.
GTGGGCTAGCAAGAGCTGTATGAAGTTTAACAAAGATGAGTGCAAAGTCCTGCACCTGGGATGACAAAACCAAAGAGCCAGTACAGGCTGGGATCTGTGTGGCTGGGGAGCAGCCCTGCTGAAAGGGACCTCGGGGTCCTGGTTGACAGCAAGCTGAACGTGAGTCAGTGTGCTGCTGCAGCAACAAAGGCAAATCAGATCCTGGGCTGCATCCACAGGGGCATTACTAGCAGAGATAGAGCCATGATCTTCCCACTTTATTCAGCATTTGTCAGACTGCACCTGGAGTACTGTGCCCAGTTCTGGTCCTCGGACATAAAGAAAGACACAGACAGACTGTAGAGGGTCCAAAGAAGGGCTACGAAGGTGATGAAAGGGCTAGAGAACCTGCCCTATAACGAAAGACTGAAGGAGTTAGTTCTTTTCTCCCTGGAGAAGAGAAGGCTCAAGGGGGATCTCATCACAGTATCCCAGTACTTAAAGGGTGGGTACAAAGAGGATGGAGGTTCTCTCTTCACAAGCAGCCACATGGAGAAGACAAAGAACAACAGGTACAAATTGCACTGGGAGAGGTTTCACATCAACATAAGGAAGAAATTTTTCACAGTAAGATCGTTCACTGGAACAACCTCCCCAGGGACATGGTAGAGTCTCCATTGCTGGGAGTTTTCAAAATGTGATTGGACAGGGTTCTAGGTAATCTCATCTAGGCTCTCCTTCCCATGAAAGTTTGGATCAGATGATCTTTTGAGGTCCCTTCCAGCCTGGGCTATTCTATGATTCTATTTGTCAAGACGTACTGTACAAGAATAAAGACACAATTTTGTCCCTGTTTCTGCCATGAGACTAATGCTAGAGTATGACACAGCCTCGTGTCCACATTTCAGGAACCACGCTGAAGACCTGAAAAACTTGTGGAAGAGATCTATAAAAACTATCGGAACTTGAAAAGTTTCCTTATAATAGGAAAAAAAAAATTAAAAAATCTCTTCCATTTGACAAAAAAAAAAGTCCTGATTATAGCATGCAAACAGCTTCACTAGTACTAGGTTACAGTAGTATCAACCAAACAGCAAAAGGTAGAGAAAAAACTGTAGCTGTAGCTGCAAACAAAAAGCTATAACCTGCAAACATTTTTGCTGCTGCAAGTAATCAGTCACTGGCACAGTTGTTCTACATTTTTGGCAGAGTCCTAATCAGGACTGAATACACTTTCAGTGGACATGCTTTGGTGAACATGTATTATTAGGAGAAATACAGTGGATGGGTGGAATATATTAGCACCTACTATGTAGAACAGATAACCTATTACTGCCTTCTGGCATAACACTACGCACCTCTTAAGACAAGACCAGTTCTAGTTCCCAACATTCCCTGCATTTGACCATACATCTATTATGTCCACATGATCTGTCAAAAAGCAATTCCTTACTTAAGGAAGTAACTAACATATAACCAGGAAAATCATGTAAAATGTGATCTACACGCTCAACCCTTAACCCTTCTGAAAACTTCAGCACTGAGAAAACTCTAGCTAGAAAGGCAAATTATTGGAGACCTACAACATGGTTATTTAGATTATTGTGCACAGAACAGCTTCTGACTGACTTGGTGTACAAAAATGACCAGGGAAACTTGATTAACATTTTTTTGCCATCTTAAATGAAAATACTTTTAAAGTTTCATATCAGTTCCCTGCCTTGTCCATTAAATAAAAGTCTTTTCATCTGTCCACTAGTAGATGTTAGCTAAAAAATATGCTATCACCCCTGGTTTTGTACTGAAGAATTATATGGATGTATATGGTAAATAGCAAGCTAAATCATGGTCAAGTCTCTGATTTTATAAACTAGTCATCCTGAGGTATAAAGGAACAACGCACCATGAAGGAACAACAAAATGAAAAGATACATCTTTATTAAGAGTTTGATGCTTGACATTGCCTCTCCCCATATTCCTGGATCATTTAGTACTCCAGTCACTCAGTTTTGAAATCTTCCATCTTTGCAGGTAAAACCCAGCTGATATACAAGTGCCTGGAATTCCAAGTTATGGAGAAATAAAATCATTCACTTCCTGGCAAATGGAAATAGATATATTTTTAAATCATAGTCTTCCAGATGCAATGCTGCTATGAATCTGTAACCTACCTGCACTGCTTCTTCTTTTCCTACGAAAAGCATAGCAAGCAGGGTGAATTCAGCACAGGGTTAGTACTCTGTTTGTTGATGTAGTAGTGGGCCCATCTGGTCATGCTGTGTATCTCTTCTTTGAGCAATGGCTGTTCCCTGTTGAATTAAATTGTTGTATCAACAGGGTGTCTAGTGCTCTAGAAACCTTTTATTAAAGGGCTGAAGATAGCGTGAAAATATATTGCAACATCTAAATCACTGTACTATTTCCTCTTTTTTTATTGTGGTCTTACATCAATGTTTTCTTTAATAGATTGGCTTCTTGAATGAAACATACTAAAATGTTCCCAAAACATTTCTATTGCTTAGTCTGTTTAGATAGAGAATCATTTAGTTCTCTCAGCTTATAAACTTTCGCTAAGTTGGTCTCTACTAATTTATCTGAGAAAATATCAGTGCTGTCACTTGAAAAGGTGCAAGATATTATGTAAAATAAATCTTATTAATAGGCTTTATCCTTTACACCTTAGGATAGCAATCATGGAGAGTCTTTCCTGCCTACCATGCCATCAATGTTTCCATTTGATAAGGATGGTGATTCCCAGCTGTAGAGACATACCCTTTTAGATAATTAACAAATGCCACAGCCAGAAAAGTCTGAGTCAAGGTCTAAGCATCCTTCAAAAGAAACCTACTTGAAATGAAGCACTTAGGAGGTCAGTGTGGCCTTTCCGTTTACATGAGACGGCAGATTTCTCTTCTGCCACAGAATTACCTTATCGTTCTGTGCATTTCTCATCAGGTTTCCTTGCCTTTTGTACTCAGACTACAGTAATAGCATTCTCACACCCTACTCTGTCTTGAGCTTGAAAATGTATTGCCTTGTAATTTTATAAAAGGACTCACTATCTTGAAATATATATTTAGCCTGTTGAATTATCCTGACATTCTGGAGTAGTCACAGACAGAAACCCACACATTGCTCTGATATTTTACTGAACTTTGCAATGCAGTGCTCCACTCTTTCCCTTCAGAAGCAGTTCCATTAGACAAAATACAGGCAAAGTATAAATCCATTTTGAGATATTAAGCACTATCTAAGCAGCTGGAAGGACAGAATTATACGAAGGCCCTGAAACTCACAAATATAATGCTTCTTTCTGTTGGTGGTTTGGTTTGGTTTTTTTTTAGCAACATAACTCAATAATACTGATTGTGCTTAGAAACTGACCATACACTGCTCATTACAGTTCTGCACCATTTCTCTCACAAAGTCTTGTTTGTTAAAGGCAGATGTTGGGGGACATATTGGGAAACACAGCCAGAATATTATCATCTCTTGCACTCCCATTGCCACTCCCTACCACAGAACAAAGCACCAGAGAACATGCTGGATTTTGCATTTAGGAAACCCTACATACGTCTTTGAGGAACAGAGGAAAATATTCAGACACACTCAGGAACCTGGTGACTTCCAGGCTGCATTTATGGTAACAACACAACCTGCTGAAAGCATCAAGTTCTGATGACTACTAAAGAGGTCACTGCTGAACTCAGTCAGCAAGTTAATACAGAAGAAAGGGAGCAGAAAATATAAGCGAGATTTGTCAGGATTTCTACAAGGCTCCTTTGAGGTCTTGTTTTCCTGGAAGTGTAACTACTATTAGCATATGAAATAACCCAGGAGTGAAATCCTGATCCCACTATCAACTGCGTGGATTTTGCCACTAGATTCAATATCTTGGGGCAGGTTTTTCATTCTAGAATAGATAAGAAAGTGTGTGAGGACACAAGGGAAGTAGAGAAAGAAGAAAATGTTTAATCACTTTTCAAACACCTTCTTTTTCCAGGTCGTCTACAGCTCCACCCTTTCTCTTTAGCCTCAATTCAATAGAGCAGATATGCTTCAATATAAAACACGTTTATGGGCTTTCTTAAACACCCACAGATTCACAAGGACTTCATTTTCTTCGGCAGCTATCCCCTGCCTGAGCTAATTTACTGTGCCACTCATGTCCCTTACCTGTGTGACATCTTCCACGATAGCTGCCCTACCCAGCTGTGCAGTCCCATCCACCCCAATTGCTGTTGAAAGCCCACAGGAAAGCTGGCCAGAAATACTTAGCTCACTTAGTGCCACAAAACTGGCCTGGATGAGGCTGTAATGCAGCAGACCTTTGGCATAAGGTGGAATAAGACAGTTTCACTGTGTATCATTTTATGCTCATTTATAAACTCCCATAGAATTTAAAGATCTTTCATCAGGCATTGCACACTTGGCAGCTTTCTATACTCAAGACCACTCTTTAGAATTTTTTATCTTTCCCTGGGGAAGAATAATAAAACCCACTATGTTTCCTGATGAGTGGGATTTCTGTGAATATCTGTCACATTTCAACCAATCATTGTTTCTAGCAGCTTGATCACAGTCATTGTAAGTTTATCTCCACATACAACCAAGTTTAAGAAGTTGCCCATCTCTTGTCTTTCAATTGTATTAAAACATGCTATAAGAATTGTAGTTGGGGAATATTTTTTGTAATTAAAATTTTATTAAGATGTGTTTAAAATCATGTCCAGACAAATTTGCCTATCCACATCAGTGCTGAGTTTTCATGGGGTTGGCTTAAGTCCTCTGCAAAGCTATAAGCTAAAGTTATAAATGGCATAAGGCACACACAAAAAAGACATAGCTAGATGTAATACAGGAAGAATGCCAGCTCAGGTAAAATAGGCAGGCCACTTGTTTGTAGTAAGAACACCCAAAGGCTAATGTTACTATCTCCACCTTCATAGGTGCATAGACATAACAGTAAATGCTGAGAAAGAGAAAGTTTAAAAGCTTAAGAGTGAGGTACCAGCAGGCTGAAACTGTACTTTCTGGAATTCTCCATATTGGCTTTATGTTGTGCCAGTGACACCACTGACTTCATGAAAGCAGAACTGGACCATTGAACACTAAGTGTTCCTAAAAATTCCGAATTAGCTTATGCCTGTTTAGTCATAAAATCAAAAACAGAAGTCAGGGTGACAAACAACACTGTACCCTATTTGCTAAAAGTTATTTCTAGAATTTAGCCAAATAAATCCAGAACTTGGAGGGTTTTTGATGCACTAAAAAGCAGTCAGTCAATTATGCATTAACCCAGGATAGTTTGCTATTGCTTTTTTAACTTTTCTTATTTTTCTTTTACTATTATTTTTTCAGCTTATTCAGCTTATTATTCCTTTCCATTTTACCTGGATTTCTTAACCAGGATAGACGGAATATCTCTGTTTGAAAAGACAATGTTCAATACTGAGTGATGCACCATATGGATTACAGATCTTTCTATACCGACAGATGTTTGACCTGAACTGAATTTGTTTTGTGCCCCTGCACAGTTCTACTCTCTGGGCCTCTGGTACCTCTTTCTGTGTCAGGTTTCTGCTGTATTTTAGACATACAAGAGTGTACAAAGACAAAAGAGTAATTTTCCACAGAATAACTACAATCATTAGAATTTTACAAAGTTAAGAGTTAATTATGTATCTCAGAATGATCACATTTTCAGATGGGTTAAGTATTTAAAATTCCCCAGTGCCTGAGCATACTTGTGCACTGGGGAAAATCTAAACAAGTTAATTTGAAGCACTAGAAAGAGGCCAAAGAATTATTATTAGTTCCCTCAGCACTGCAACTAAACGTTATGGAGCATACACGTCTTAAAGAGCATTTTATGACATTCTTTTTATTCATCTTTGGGGGGAAATGTCATCAGTCTAAATGTGCTACTTATCACATTTGGTAAAGAGCTCTAAAGGTATACAGTTGCTGGAGGATGTGTTCCAGAATTCACTGCAGCAGAAACTCATCACACTTACCCTTAATTTTTCATGTTGCAGTACTGAGGAAATGAAATCCTGGCTTTGATATCATTAAAATTAGAATTCTGATTTTACATTCTAGTTTTCCAACATTTACACATTTTAAACGTGTTTTAAGTTACTTAATACATTATTAAAGATATTTCAGTTATTTACATTTTTGTTGTTATTATTATTAGGCAATGTAGCTTTCACTGGACATTTTACTTTCTAAAGACATAAATGATATCATTCTTACAGTATCTTGGTTTCTGAAATTCACTCGTTAGCTTAGTCCACCAGGAGTGGAATTCATAAACCTCGTGGGTATGCTACAGATTCTGTCTCTTAGAAGACACAAAGGGCAGAGGTCTTTGAATCAAGCAGCCGAGTCAGATGGTTTGAATGCTAAATGTGTATAGCATTCATTATTGTTAATTTAGAGTTATTATCTTTAAGCAGATGGTTCTGGTGGAGCAGCTATTTGGTGTTTTTGAACTTTTCTATATCTGTATTTTAATCTACCTGGGGCAAGTGGTAAATACTTAAAAAAACATAATGAAGAGGAACTGGCCAGGCCAAGAGATTAGGAATATTCTAAACAGGGAAAATGGATTGGTAGTGGCCCAAATTTTTCATCATCTGTGTGCTCTTTCATGGCCTGTATAAAGTCAGTTGGCTCTCTCTGCCTTYTGCACACCCCGGAACCACAGCTGGCACCAAATCATATTGTTTTTGTTGGAGAAGAACAGGTCTGAACACTGAGCAATCAGAAGTGCAGCATGTGCAGCAATCCTGGGAAGCCTGTGCTAAGCATGTCTCTGCAAGGCTCTTCCTTTCAGCTCCATGTTGTACTGCCCTTTTTTTTTTTTCATTGCCCATATCACATCTCTCTGACTTAAAATGATAAGTTCCTTGAAGCAGGAACCTGTTCTAATTATAAAACACAAAGCACTCTATAAATTCAAGGATGTACTATGAAAAGTAACTGCATTGGTCACTAGTTAGGCTTTCTGGTTTAGTTCAAAGCAGGGAAATAAAAAGATAGGAGACTCCCAACAGATGAGCTGAAATAAATGTGTTCAGTCGTTACCCCTGGGTTGCTCCACATCAGCTTAAGGAAAATAACCACAATTCTTTTGCCAAGGGCCTAGAAGGAAAGAAAGGGGACACGCTGCTCACAGTTATCTGTATCATGGGATCTGGAGGCTCTGTGTAGGTAGCAGAAAGTGAAGATCAGGGACAGGCGAGCCATTACAACACAGTTGCTAAGAAGTACTCCTAAGCCAGCCAGGCTACTGCTTTGAGGTTCCTTGCTAACCATAAAATATCTCTGCTACCATCCCACATCCTCTAGGAAAATGTCTTCTAATCCCCATGAAATTGCACTTCACCAGGGCTGTGGATTAAGAGTGAAAGGAAACTGGCCTACAATGCAGTAGCAGACATGCTAGGTCAGGTGCACCATATGCATTAGTTAAAATGAAAGGAAGCTCAACTTGTTCTGCTTTTTTGTAATAAGCATATTTTAAATGCTGTGCAACACTTAGAGTGTAAGATTGATGTTATAAAAGTTACACAAATGAATAAAATAACTTAAGTTAGAGATTTTGACATCAGAGAAAAATAATCAAAGAAAATAGGAATGTCCAAGTTCCCGTATTAATTATTGTGTTCAAGTAAAACTGTATACTCTGTGTTAAAACAAATCCCTGCTGCTATCTCCATCTGTCTGAAAGATAACATGAGCAGTGTAGTGTATGGAATTCACCTTAGTGAGAGACAAGACAATTATGCAAAATAAATCACAATACTAGAAAATTACTTCATAGGAAAAATAGTCTTTTTACTACAAGGCTCTACAACAATCTTTAGTTAATAAAAGATAGACTATACTTAGCTACTGCAACACCTTCATGCCACATAGACATGTTTACATCAGCAACCAAACTAACCACAGCTGTTCCCTTAGAATGCAGCTCAGACTGTCTGTGCCCTAATATCCCTTCTCCCGTTCATTCTCCCAAGCTGTACTTGCCACAGACTTTTTGTTCTTTTCATTCTCTACCATCCGATGGCATCACAGTTACACCTTCATTGTCCTGTTTTTTCATTACAACTTATTTATTATGATAGCTGCCTACAGAATTCTGTGCCTTTGCAATTGCTTTTAGGAGGCACTTACAGGGGCTCAGCATGCTGTCTTTTGTGCAGAGAAAAAAATTATTCCTGGTGCTTGAACAGTGTAAACAGTAGTTAGAAAGACACTGTGCCCCAGAGCATAGCGGTGGCAGGGAAAATTTGCATAAACAGGGGTTTACCTGTTAATGCCAGAGGCAGACTTGGCCCTTAATGTGTGTACTCCACAGGTAGTTCAGTCTGACAAGGCTGCAGGTGGGAAAAGTTTAACTGAGAGTGGCAGGGAAGCATCACTAGGTGTAAGGAGCATCTAACTGTAACCAAGGTGAGGAGAGCAGCGAGACAGCAGTGTGGAGTTAAAGCTGTATATTACACTACACAACAAATGCCTACCAGCAATGAAAGTGAGAAGTAGATGGGAAAACTGATTTTCCCTTCAAAAACTCAGGAAAGCTGTAACAAAAATCACACAGTGTCTTTAAATTCTCAAAGGCTGTCTTACTTAATAAAGAATGGTTCTAGTAAAAGCTGTGGAAGGAAGCTTTTGAAAACAAAAGCCTATAGGGATGACCACCTGGATTTCTCCAGGTTTTTTATATTTCTTTCACCAGAACAAATAGGTTAGCATAAAGGATTCCTTTATCATAGTGTAAAGATTCAGGACTAGTCCTAACCTTTGGGGGCAGGAAAGAATTCATACCAACCTCAGGGAGTCAAGCGCACAGTACCAGTGAGAGGCAGAAGGAAGCCCAAGGGTTAGGTTTCAGTGACAGTAATGTCACAGCTTCTGAGGATTTCAAAGGGGCTAGGAATGGCCTGTGGTCTTAATCTGAATCTTAGGCAAGTGTCAGGAACAAGAGTGTTCGCTGTCCACCTCCCCTGATACATGGTGCCGTTGCTTTACCATGAGCCATGGGTAGCAAGCCAAAGGCTTGGAGTGCACCTTGCAAGCAAAGACTTGCAAGAGATGGTACGCTGCTTAGAAATTGAGTGCTAAATATCAGCTGGCACATCCAAAACCTCCCAATACTATAAGTCATTATGAATACGATAAATGCTACACACCAATCCTTTCTTTAACTTAAAGCTACTTTTCTCCCTTCATAGATGAGAAAGAAAGGCCTGTAGTTAAGAAAGATGTCTGGTTCACTGAAAGGGGACAGGATGAGGGTTGGATGTGGCTACTTATTAAACATGAGATAATAACATTTTGCTGCAGATCTGATTAGGACTCTAAGGACACTGGCAATCTGAGTGGCTTAATGTGATTTCCCAGTATGAAAATGTAAGGTACTCCTAGGATTTAGGGCCAGCGTTTCTGGTGTCTTGATTTGCTTTTTCTGTTTTGTTTTTCTTTCTGCCTTGTAAATAGTTGGATAAGAAGAAAACCACAAACACTAACACTCAGTTAAATTCCACGTCTTTTGTATCATGGAACTTAAATTAAGAAATAAGAGCAGAGTACGGAAAACTTTCTTAAGGGTAAAAGTTTATCCTCTTAAATGCTCTCCATGGAGAAACTGTGTTGAGTCATCTTCATTATGGCACAACAGAACATTACTTCAGACCTAAACCGATTAGTGTTATGAGTCAGTTCATCAATTGTTTTAGATCTAAAGTCATGTTCCAGCATTGTCATGTAATGTAATGCTTAACTAGCTAGGGAACCAAGCAGAATGGTTAGACAAGGAGAGAAATGTAGCTCTCATGGATATTTCTTCTGAAAAAGAACAAACACCAGAACCATGTGATTCCCAGCTTCGTGGCATACCTAAGTATGACAGCTCAGTTAAGCACCTCTCTCCCTCCCTCTCGTGTGAAACAGGGTCTCCTACCTACAAGCAGGACCCAGGGTCAAAAAGAAAAGTACAGTTCCTACCAAAATCAATGTGCGTATTTCCGCCAGCTGTCTCAAACAAATCCTGTGGCAAACTTCGAAAATAAGTCTTGGGAAATAACAAAGCAAAAAAGCAGTACACAGCACCTTGTCACTGACATGTACCTGCACCCAGCAAACTTCAGCAGGTACGGTAATTGAGGGTTACAACCCCATGATTAGGGACAGCTAATTTTGAAGTACAGATTAGACTCTTTTCAGGTATTAAGCCCTGAACAAAGCCTAATTTGCAAGAGTGCTCTAAGGCAGGAAAAGTGCTCTTGATCTCAGTGGCCTTGAAAGTGTGGCCTTTTTATTTTAAAAACACACATGGGATTCTGACCATAGTTCTGTTGTACTTGAGGAATAGTGCTATCAAATTACTTATCAAGTTTAATATAGCTATTTCTAACATTTTAGAATATTTTAGCAAAACCATAAATTTGCCAAGAACCCTGCTTGAAGAAGAGAGCAAAGAAATAGGCCTTTCCTAAAGAGCTTGCTGCCCCACATCTGAGGCAACAACAACCACAAATAATAAAAGTATGTGAGAAAGAAGACTGCATGAAAGGGTATAACATAATCAAAAATATTAAAAGGCTATGAGTTCCCAAATAGTACACATATAACTCTTGATAGAACGAAGTCAAGTAAACTTCCGATTAAGTATTTCAATTTCTACCTTTAAAAAAATGCATTTCTTCAAGGTGGACTACACAGATATCTGAATTGTCCCCATTTGTGATTTCCATTGCAGATGGCTAAATTAAGGCAATTTCATGCATAACAGTTTACACTTGCCAAACCTTTCAAGGTAATATTCAGCAAAAGCAGGAGCAACTCAGTGCTCATTCATAACTATACTCCCACTCTTACTAAACCGGTAAGATTATCTTTGCAACTTAATTTCAGTCATCTGATTTTTAGCTTTGATAGTAAGGCAGATCCCATCCTCTTTGGCCTCTTTTGCATTCACTTTAAAATAGGATGTTTCAAGTTGTTTCCTCATGAGTAAATTCCACTCCTTGCCTGCAAATCTCCATATACTGGGGTGTGTCTCCAGGTAAGGCTCAAGATTAAGACAGGAATTTGCCAGAGCCCCAAGGCAACAGGGTTGATGAAACAGGAGTGTGTTGCTTTAGCTGAGATCAGAGCACCACTCTCTGGACAAATTTGCAGCATTTTCTTACTACCACATGGTAGTTACTCCTGTGCAATTGTTCTTTAATATACCGCATTGTTTCCAGAATTACTGAAGAAGGGATGTCATATTTTCAGCACTGGCTACTTTTCTGCCAAATCTGCTTCCTTTGTGCAGCAATAATCTCAAGGCAGAGATCGGCAGGACTGGTAAAAACCACCGTCTTGAATTAGCTGAGCTTTTTTCTGGATGTTTAGTGCTATGAGAACAATTGTATCATCTGAAAGGCTTGGCAGTTAGAGTAGAAATTTAAAAGGGAAAAGAATACTTTTCCCTCTCACCCTTGGAGAATGACAAATTGTCCTTAGTAGAATCAAAATATTTTTCTTTCTCAGCCTGATCCTGGGTTGTATTAAAAACAAATCAGTCTGCAGCCATAGGTCTTCAATGGTATACTTCCAATGTTTTCCTACATATATACATTTACTGCTGAAATGTCTGAAAAAAAACTAAGGTTGACTTCTCCAACAGTACTGCTAGTGGCACTTTTTATGACCTACCATGAGAAAAATTAGAAGATCAACAATGAGGGGATGGCACAAAGCAGAGTGGAAATCAGTTCAAAACTCAGGCTTTCTGTGGAATGAGATTTCTGCTGCATGGGGTACAGCTACTGAACTATTTGTGCCTGAAGGACAGTGGTACCGCAAGCATTCCCAGGAGTACCACAGCAGTGTTTTGGAACAGAAACTGTCTTTTCAAGGATGAAAAATATGTAGGTGGGATGATGTGTTATGGGTAGCAATGCATTACAACATCATGAAGAACAGGCAATGTGAAAGACATAAAAGAAGACATGAAAATAGGAGAGTCAATGAGTGCACCATGGTTGAGTTCATAGGTGATATAGGATGGTTTGGGAACAAAAGATGATAAACAAGCCAGTTCTTTAGTCACTGAAAAGTCATATAATCTCATTACAATCAAGGGAAGTATAACAGTTCTCCTCTAGTGACCTCACCAAGCATGTAAGACAGATTGTATGAGACAAAGCCTTGAACACAAAAAAAGAGCTTAAAGTTGATGTATAGCTCAATGGATGGACAGCCAACAAACCTGCTGGAAGTGGGAAGGTGGCACGTGCAAGCAACAGAGAAAACCTCTCTCTCTCTCGGGACAGCAGCCATATAGCTCTGTTCTAGTGCATTCCTTTGCCACACAAGCAGTAGAAAACAAATGCTGTAAGTGCTACCCATCAATGGCAGCCGAGTAACATGACGGATGTTTTCTATCGAGCATGGCAAGCAGCAATACTGAACAGATGTAATTTCATTTTCTCTTTTCTTGAGAACAAGATGGATGAAAAAAATGTCTTATAACCCAAGCAACACTAGCACATGTTCAATAGGACAACTAACATATTCCAGCTGTTTATGACTACCACCTCCAAACCCTGCCCTGCCCTCATCACATGGGTTCTCCTCAAGGACTTGAAAATTTATAGACTGGTTTCATGGGGAGACTTTTGAAGTCTGACTCAGAAAAAAGCAAACATAATTTGACTAGTGCCAAACTGTGAATGAGCACATAAGTAAACAAAGAAGGAAAAGCCATTTACCTCTGAAGATTATAAAAGAGGATATGAACAACGGACTTAATATAACAAAATGCTATTGAAATGGGGGGCTGGGTGGGTGTTGGGGTTTTTGGTGTTGTGGGTTTTTTTTTTTGTTTTGGGGTTTTTGGTTTTTTTTAGTTTCAGTAAAATTAAAGCTTAGTCAAATCTGTTTTGGCAGTTTTTACTTTTGTAGAACACAGAAGTAATGAAAAAAATATTTATTCACATGTGTACCAATTGGTATGTTTGTTTTCTTTTAAACATAACAGAAATTTGATTCAAACCTTCTGCCTCTATAATGAGTTTAGAAATGCTAGTTCTGTAATTTTTTTTAAATTCAGTTCAGAAATCTACATGTTCCATTGTTCTCTTGGAGCTATTTTAATGTTCTGGAGCTGTATGTGAGAGGTGACCAAACCTCTTGTGATTAATTACCTGTAGCTCCTTCTCCTCCAGCTGAATTTACCTCTATGAATGAGTTTCTAGCATCACACTCCTCTCTGTCTCTGAGCTGAATCTGAGGAATTCTCAAAGCTCAGACCAGAAGTGCTGAATACACCACCTCTACTTCCCTGTATATCCAGTCATGTTTCAGACTCCTGCACTTCTTTATAAGCAGTGACAGAGCAACTAAAAAACCTTCTTGAAAAAAGGTAACTCCATTAATAACTTAACCCTGGGAAGAAAGAAGCAAAAAGATTGTAAAGAAAACACACAAACAGAAACAGACTGCAGCTGTAGTGAAGCAGAATTATCTAACTTCATGCAGCAGTACCAGCTAGGTTGGGTGAGATTTCTTGTAATGGTAAAAGGAACAAAACAGTACTGATTTACCAAGAAAAGAGAGGTTCTTTCATGAGTGTATGTATGGAAGCCCATGCTGCTGTATTGTTACCTTAGCTGCCCTGCAGACTCAACACATCATTGCGCTGCTGCTGCAGGGCAGAAAGCCACTGCTGTTTCCCTCTTAGCAAGTGCCAAATGTCTGTGAAGACTTATGGGCTCCATTTCTGTATATCAGATCCCATGTGTGAAGTCTTGCTGATGCTAGAATTTAGATGTCAGTTCCTCCCCTGTCTTCTGGAAGGTCCAAAAATGGAGGTCCCCATGCTGTTTGACTCCTTTGGTATTTGCATCCACTGTAGATGTTTCAATGGCATGATTTTGGCCTGTGCCAGTTTGCTCTTTCCCATATAATTTTCATGTAGTCTTCAGGAGAGAGCAGGAGCCAGAAATCATGGTCCAATATGCAATTTGGCTACAGTCCACATGCAGCATAGGTGAAAAATACTGATGCAAACCATTTTATGCCAGTGTTATAAATATCCTTACAGAGCACACCAGTCTCTTGAAGTACACATTGCCCCATGAAAATCTGAATTTTGATTATAGGAGAAATACAATTTTTGTCTCTTAGAAGACATTGATATTGTAGGTAGAGCAAAATAAATATAAGCAAGATGAGCTATTGTTTTTCTGTTCTCTAATAAATTTATTGCCTTTTTTCTATCCAGTAGCTAAATATTCTTATTATTGACTTAGAAACTGAGCAAAATCTGTAAGCAAATACAGTTTCATTAACTGCAGTAGAACTCTTGTCCACCAGCACTATTGGTATATTTGAACCATTAAGTCATGGCCTTTAGAAAAGAGATTTCATCTAACCTTTTTAATTAATAAATTTAATTTGGCCATCTTTATACAGTGTAACACAATTCCTTAAAGCAGAGAGAAATTATTTGAGATATAATTTTTGACATTGGCTCACTACAAAGCAACTTCCAAAATTCTTAATTTTAGGAAAAATTGTCTGCCAGAAGAGCTAGCAAATTAACTGAAACACTAAATCCTGGGATCTGTTAAGCTCCTCCCAGCATGCACAGTAACATTGTGAGTCCACACCAGCTATGGATGCTTATGAAGTATTCCACATCTCACAAACTGAATTCACAGAAGGCTGGCACTGACAATATCCCATACCAGCATCTCACTCAGCCTCCTGTCTCTTTCTATCAAAAACTCAGTTCATTTAAAATGCAAGTTTCTGGCTACTTTGATTGCAAGGAGAATCCATTAAATATGATGATGTGCATAAGCCTAATTCAATAATCTGCAAATGTAATTCTCATAGACTTTGGGGTGTTTATTCAGCAACATATAACATTGATGTGTCAGTACTGTCTGTTTCTGTTTTCCACAGATAAGGCAGGAAAAATGGGGATGTATGACAGATTACACACTTAACCGTGAATATTCCACTTCGTTACATGGGAGGGGAAAGCATGACAGGCAGCATCTTCCACAAGAAGAAACCAAATCTAAGGAGGCTTATAGAACCATAGGACTATTCAATTCCCATCAGGGAGTCTTGACAGTGTGGGACACCAGCCTAACTGGAGTACACTCAGTCTTCCTTGAAATACCTGCTGAAAAAATGCAAGCAAAAACTTCGTTAGTTCACATGTATGAACTGTATTTTGGGGAAATTATCTGGGGATAAGTACTTCCTTGAACATTTTATCATATTTTACCTCCTGACATCCCTCTAACCCAACAGCTGTTTGATATAAACATAAAGGACCTAGTGCATTTTAAAAAATATTTACTGCATGGCTGTACTTCTCCCTGAGTAGCTTCAGCAAAAAATGTGGCTCTCCAGCACATATATTGGAAATTGGCTGTAAAATTAAAAGCATAAACTAAGACAAGACACAATAATAGCAGGTAAGATCTTGAAAGTGCTTCTTCAGGGCAACAGTCTGAATCAATAGCAGAACAGCACTGCATTCAGTGATTTACTGATCACTAGGGCTTTGCTCTTGCCAGCACCAGTTTAGAAAGGATGTCTGCACCAGCCTTCAGAAGGTATCTTCCCAGCCAAGAAATTTTCTCTGTGCCACAGAGTTCCTTGGACACTAAGTACAACTCTAGAACCTGTCATATTTGTTACCTCTGGTTTTAACTCATTTTCAGCTTACAAGACAGTTGAGAGCAGACAAAAGTTTTGGCTGTGACCTTGGACAAGCATTCAAAATACATCCTATTAAGACCTCAGAATTTGAAGCACAATATTATTGGGCACTGAAACACATGAACAGAGTACATCTAAGCACTGGACATACCCAGAACACTGGACAAACCATCTACAAGAAGAAAAAAAAAAAAGAAAAGAAAAGAAAAGAAAAGAAAAGAAAAGAAAA
>JAYKAV010000267.1:656841-673482 GCA_035582835.1 Phoebastria nigripes
AAAAAAAAAAGATGAGATCTTAACAGAAGCAGGTTGTGCAGTCATTCCCTGTCACAAAAGTATTTGACTACTTCCAGACTGCTCTCAGGAGGTACCCTTGCAGTATATGCAGGCATACACAAAGCAGCACCTCTCTTAGCTAGAGAAAGCTGGTGTCAGCTACACTTCAGAAACACTTGTCAGAGAGCTTGAGTTTCAAGCCTAATCAGAAGTGAGTAAAGATTTTTCATTGAGGCAACTTAGTTTCATGGTACTGCTAGGTTAAAGTTAGCCCGGATACATCTAATTCTGCTCCTCTGTATTTGCAGTGCAACTCAGCTGTGTTCAAGGGGCCAAGCTAGCATTTAGGAATTAAAAATAATAATAATAATACCACCAGACCTCTGATATGAAAGATCTCATAAAGAATAATAATTTCTTTCTTTAAACAACTTCTTTTATACTTTTCCTCCTAAAGGCAGCATGTGAATGGATATAAAGATGCAAAGGGAATTAAAGGTTTTTGTTTCTTCTTGAAAAGCACAAGTAATTCTTAGGCAACAACCACCTACCCTACCTTTGCATGCATGTGAAAATTCTGGCCACAGTTCAGGCAATGCTGCACTTGTTCCCAGAAACAACATGTTGGTACAATACGAAGAGCCCAGCAAGCTTCCGAAACCCTGCTAGATCCCATAAGGTTTTTTTAACAAGTAGCACAAATCTTTTAAAAGTGTTTAAAAGTATCCTAGGATGTTTAGTCTTCATATTCTCATTGTGGATGTTTTTATAGCATTGTCAGGAATGTTTCGGTGTTTGTTCTACTTTTAACACTATACACTGAGCCTGACTGGGCTTCTACAGGCTAAGAGGAAAAAGCCAAGCTTGGCACCAGCCCTCCTCCTCACACAGAGGAAACTCAGTATGCACCATGGAGCATGCTGCAGTGTTCTAGGAAATGCTCTATCAAAGGATTCCTTGACACAGAACTGCTTATTTCCACAGTTTTCTTCAGGGAGCTGAGAGGTTTTTGTTACCTTTAGGGTATATTTCCAGTAAACACCGAAAGAGAGGTAGTCTTCCGACCATGTTTTCAAAACACTGAAACTTTTAAAAGAATGACTTATCAGTTCTTATCAAGGAAAAAAAAAAAAAACAAAACCAAAAAAACCCAGTAAGACCTCTATAGATTGTCCTGGTGTTCCAACTCACTAGCTCCTTTTCATATTTAATTTATTTACCTACGATGCTACAGCTAAATTAATCTCAACTAACTATATTTAAACTCCCTCCAAAAATACTAAGCCCTATTATTCTAGACAATACTTTGTGAGCCTCTCAGTCTACACCAGTCAGCCCACTTGCTTTACTCTTTTGGGACACGTGCTTTGCAATCCTGTTGTGGTGTGCATATCATTGCAGGGGCAGTGGAAGGGCCAGAGAGGTGTGAAAGGACCAAATGAAGCTGCAAAAAATCATAAAGCTCACACTTGAGGAAACAGAGCAGACTACCCAAATACATTAGCAGAAAGCTGTATCTGATCAAATTAAATAAAAGGAGAGGAGATAAAAAATATTTTTAAAGTGTAAGTCAGTAGGGTGCTAATAAGCAGCAGGTAGAGACAACCAGTCATCTCTTAGGAGGCTGCAGAATATGCAGAAGTGCTGTTTCTTCCTTTTGGAGAAAGGCAGGCCATGGTAAGGTATCCATTCAGTGTTTTTTGTTTTTTGAGTGTTAAGCTGACCTTAAACATCACTTTTAAACAGGTTGCCTTCAGAGCAAAACGAGCAACAGGAATGGTGTAATGCCATGTGCTAGGAGGAAGAAGCAGTGCTAATGAAGCAGTGCTAAAGTAACAAGTCCTGTCTCATTCTTCTTTAATTGGGACCAGGTACCAAATAAAGACTACCTTGTGCAAGTGCCACAGAACAACGCATTGGCTCCCACACTGAAACTTTCCTACTTTACTTACAGCATCCTTGAAACCTGACTAGACACAGACCTGAGCAACGTGCTCTAGTTGGCCCTGCTTTGAGCATGGGGGGTTGGACCAGACAATCTTCCAAATACCTCTTCCAACTCAATGATTTTGTCATTCTGTGGAAATACTGTTTTAACTGACAGTTTTCTTAAAACCTCACTACCTGGCGACATGTGGTTATTCAAAATTCAGAGTTTTCATGTTCAATACCGTTCTCAAACCCCTATTCATACAGAACTGTTTGAGAAAGAGATTAAAAATCATTTTCATGAATCAAGAACCTGAAAAAAATAAAATTAATACAAAAGTAACATTTTGGTAAATTTTATGATCCAAGATCACAAGATTTCTGACTCAAGATCTCTAAAATCTTATGGTTCACAGCATTAGTACTGAGGCAAATTTCTCTGTAACTAGTATAGACACAAATCAGAAATTTTACTTAAGATTGAATAGGGGAAACAATTACATAAGAAAAGTGTGTAAAACAGATGTAGGATACTCCAAAGCCTAAATGGGAGCAGATGTTTTAAACAATGCCCGATTATATAAGATTTGTTGTCCCTTATTTTAGACTGTCCTCTGTTCTTGGACAATCTGTAAACACTAGCCTTCTTTTAATATTAACTTTTAAGAAGAAAAGGGAATAAATATACCAATTATTAGGACCCGTACAATGGGAACACTTGCTTGTTATTGAAGGATGGAAGTTCCACATCTGCTTAACAGCTGTCCTGCTCTTCTGTTTACTTGAAAAGCATGTATATTTGACAGTCATTCAGAGACTGTTGCCTAAAGAAGAGTATTCTAGGGCATTTCAAACTGCATCTTTATTCTGACACAGGGCTTTGCAATTCTTTACAAGCGGGATACTTCAGCTTAGCAGCAGCTTGTAGAACTTGTAGAGAATATCATTCTCTTACCCTGGTACCACGCTAGATAAATTCATGAGTTAGAAAAGGCTTTGTGAGAAAAATTAACAACGAGTTATTAAAAGCAGTTAATTCAAACCCTTAAGTGCCAAAGAAGCTCTTTATCTTTGTTCCCCTCGAATTGAGTAACACAGAAACTACAAACAGCACGAGAAATAGCCAATAGAGGAGTGTCTATCTTCTCTTCTTTGTGTTTGGAAAAGCAGCATTTTTTCTTTAGTGGTCAGATAGAAAGCAGGGAAGTGCTGGATACCATCTGCTAATCTCAGGTGTTCAAACATCATATGACCCCAGAACCTGTCTTATAGATTTAAGCTTCCAGGAATTACACATTCTAGTTTTCTGTCACAAGCCTTGCCATTTAGAGGGCTCTATCTTTTGTTTTTTGATTGCAATGACCATGTTACTCATCCCTTCCCCTTTTCTTCACTCTCAGCCACTGAAGCTGGCCTGCCCAAGGAACAAAACCCTTACAAAATTCTGCAAGGTTGAAGATAAGACTGTAGCGGGATAGATTCCAGTTAGCTCCACCTTCTCAAGTCCTCGGCCTCTTTTTTTAGCCAGCAACAACAAAACGTGTGTCAGCCATTCAGCCCAAGGCAGGCTAATATCTTTTCTGCTAAAGGCCACAAATTGTGTTGACTGCGGTAGGACTCAATAACTACTCTATTTACAAATATGTTAATAATAACATTATAAAGTTTCTCTTATTCTTTTCTCCCTAAACATTGCTGCTTCCCACAGTTACTCTCCCAGGAGTACTTCAGCTGCTTAGATTTCTCTATTTTCCGTTTCCCTTCTAGAAAGCCAGATGTCTTATTAAACTAACAGATGCAACACAGTCTTCTTAGCTAGTAGCATCACATGCGTGACACGTAGCATGGATTAAGTGATGCTCAAGGACAGCCATCAGGGCTATCATACCAGGAATCTAAAAAGAATTGTACTATTCAGGTGTCATTTAGACCACCAAATACCAAAGCCAGTGGTTATTACAGTTTCGCATTTCTCTGTGTATGAAACATTTCTTCTTTCTTCCAGGAGTCCCTACTCCTGGATCCAAAAAGACAACCTCTGCTCATACGAGAGATTATGCAGACATCTCCCACTGTAGCATCGCTCCTTCTTTGAGAAACAGGGTCTTCTAAATCAGTGTGGAGACCTGTGAGTAAGTGGTAATGAGCTGTGGTCCAGAGACTTACCTTAATACCTGCTGCTTCTGCTAATTTTGAGGAGAACAAATCCATCAGAGTTTACATAACATTTTTCAGAGTTCACTATGCTCAAGCCATGTCTTTGAAGACAGAAATACCAGATGAGCCACCTAGGTCATCAGTATACTAATGAGACCACACCAGGTGGAAGATAAAGCATGCCCAGTGATCCAGGCGGTTGACCTGACATCCCACTGATCATTCTGGAGAATCAGATTAGTTTTACGAAGTCTGTTGTATTCATTCATCTAATTTTAGCTTCTGTGAATTTTGATTAAAGTAAAAAACTTAAGATAAAATGCAGTCATACAATACATAGCACAGAAGTTTGTATAATGACTTGTTTATAAAGTAAACAAAGTAATCATTTAAGCTCCCAATAGCTACTGCTCTGATGTCATCTCATTACTTAAAACACTTAAAACTGTTGCAAAACATTTCTTGTAACATCAATCAATTAATAATGAATAGTTATCATCCTTTCCAAATTACAATGCTAGAAAGTTAAAGACAAAGTTAAAGCTAGCTTCTTCATTCATGCCTAGAGATATAATGAATAAAGGGCTTTTAAGAGTTAATAAAGAAATCAGAGAGGGAAGCCGTAGCTCTGCAAGCTATTTCACCATTTCCCCTCCCCTCATCTGGATTGGATCGTGTTAGTGTATGAGTCAGCTAATTATGAAAGACTTCTCTGAAATGAATTAGATGAACCCAGCATCTTTAACAGAAACAGATCTTGTGACCTGGCAGAGTTCCCATCATGGTCCAAATAAAGCCCACCCAGATGTGGCCACTTCCTTTACTGTAACTCAAAGAACAGAGCGAAACATCAGTATGAACTTCCTCAGCTAAGCATCTTTCCAGTGTTCCTGATGGATACGGAAGTAACCTTCCCAGTTTACCATTTGCTACTCTGACGAATCAAATCATACGTGGCACTAGACCCAGAGATTAACTAGTTTAATGTTACTGAGATCAGAGCTATGGTTTTTCATTAAAATATGCCTTTTTACTATTGTCTTCAAAAAATGACCAGGACCTATCTCAGATGGACAAACTATGTACTTTAAAGTGGCAAGTCTGATGAAGTTAAGGGTTGTAAGGTTATCCAAAGGCACTATTATCCAAACCTGCTTTCCAGCTTTAGTATTTTTGAAACTAAATGTACCTGGTGCACTTTACTACCTGGTGAAACGATTAAGCACTTTGGTTACTGGTCTGATCTCAGATTTTTTCATGTTGGTTTCTAGATTCTGCTGACTTCAATCACCATTGAACTGAAATCGTGCCATAGTTCACTGCTTTGAAAGAACGACTGGAAAAATAGGAAACTTTAGTTGGTTTTGTCTCTGTGAGTCAAGCCAGTAGCCTAAGAGATTAGCTTCACAATAAACCCAAGCTATGCTATAGCTCAATCACAGATTTGCAAACCTGTGCAACCTAACTCCCAGAAGCTAAGAAGAGACTGAGGCAATATAAGTTGTAACCTGCACCCTAAATGAACATTTAATTCATTTAGCAAGTCCGATGTGTCAGCAGAACTGGTCAGTTACTGTTTACACAAGTGATATCACTCTCACCTGTTAACATCAAGTAAAAGAGCTTGCGGAAGAAGCAAAGTCCGAAGTAGAGGCAGAAACAAACTCCAGACATCAACAGCCAACACAAAGCACCTTTTCACTAACCACTCCAAAGCTATCAGAGCAAAAGAAGATACACCTCTCTACCCTATACAGCTACTTAACCTGAATTAACTATATAACTTAATGTATTATTAGTGGACCTTTGGTCTACTAAAATTCAAAGTAGACAAAGCTAAGTTGGTCACATGGATCTCTGGAAATCTTGCTGGGATGTTCATTTTTTCCATTTCCTCTTCTGTTTAGAGGAAATAAGTGTTTTTAATGCACTGTTTTTCCAGTGGGACTCAAAAGTGCAAGAATACCAAAACAATCAAATCTCTTTTAGTAATTTAGATTACAAACTGACTTTCAAAGCCTGAAGGATTACCTTTAGTTATAGTACTAAACATATGGCCAAATTGTCTTCTTTCTTACGCTAGTTAAAAATCAACAAATACTATAAGTGAAGGCAAAATTTGACTTCTTATAGGACTCAAAAAATAAAAGCTATTTTAAAAGATTCTATCTATCCTTACTAGTCTGTAATCATGTTCACCCATATTAGTATTGCTAATCAGGATTTTTTTTTTTTTTTTTTTTTTTTTTTTTTTAAAAAAAAAAAACATGACCATTTAATAGTTTCCCTTATCTTTTTAACCTTTTTCCCACTTAGCGACTTGGTCTACTCTATTTAAATTTTCCAGGAGATTTCACACATATTTATTGAGCTCTTTAGTTACATTTGACCTAATGTATATATATTCTTTCTGTTCTTTCAAGTGATACCCCATGAGATTTATTGATGTGATAAATGTGTATTTCCTTGGCCTTGAAGTTATCCAGGAGAATGATGCACTTTCACTGTTAGGTCATGATTTCTAGTGAAGACATTGGATAATATGCATCTCCTATTTATTTCATTAATTTTCTGCAACTAAGTCTAAACTAATGCCTGTTAGTGCTTCTCCAAAGGGTAGTTAGAATCAGGCAGTGTTTTCTGATTAAATGTTTACTTTTCAATATGTGCAATGAATTTATTGCTGCAAAGTTTTATTTATACGTAAAATCCTATTTGTTCTCTACGTCTGTATTATAGTATTCCTGTGAGGGAACATTCCCTGGTAAACCAAACCAGAGACAGAGCTGGAACTGAAACTGTTTCAAATCTGATTACATCTGTCACTTTTACTATTAAGTGTTGTGAGCCTTGTAAACAATTTATTGCTTTTCATTTGTTATTAAAATGTTCTTATTCAACCTCAAATGACTTCCTGCCAAAAATTATGAGAGAAAAAAAAAGAGTTTTTAAAGTTTATTTTGGATAGAATCTAATATTTGAAATGAGTAGTCCCACTTCAGGATCTTTCTGTGTGAAAATTCAGTTTCCCAGTGGGCCCCTGGAGGATGTATTGGCTATACCTAGCTCATGCCACATAGCTTAGTGGTTACTGCACTTTCTGAGCAATGGGATGTACCATTTTCAAGCCCTCTCTCATTCAGAGTATTTGAATGAGGTCTCTTGGAGACCAGTCTCAGGACGCTGCTAACCACAAGCATTCTAGAGCACAAGGATGGGTACAAGAACCATTTTCTCTTTGGCAGTTTTGTCAGYAGTAATAAACCCACTTTATTAGCCAAGTATCAAGAATTTAAACAAAGAGAAGAAAAATATTTCAGGAACGTTGAAACTTCAGGGCAGTTGTTTGGGCAAAATTACTACCCAAGACCAACTGAAGCCCATGAATATTTTTAGTGAAGTAAAACTGCATTTTTCTGTAAGTAAACAGTTGTCACACAAATCCTGCTGATCCTGACAAACATCTCTGTCCCTGCACCATGCCATCCATCCAAGATAAATGCCATTCTGTGTTTCAGTATCTTTCTTACCTGAATTATCTGGTTTTTGTACAGAATGGTAGATGGTACAAAAAAATCAGTGCATGAAGATATTTAGAAAAACAAAGGTTTCCCTTCCCAAATAAAGTTAATATTATGAAATTAAGTTACACTGTACTAGCAATAAAAAAAACAAAGTCCTTTTAGTATTTTGACAATGGTTTAATTTCTTTTTAATCTAGTTCCTATTAGTTCCACACAGCGTTTCCTCCTTTTATGTGATCTATTATTCATCTCAACCTTATTTTCTTGTTTAAGAACAACCTTCCCAAGTCCTCTGTAATTCTGCTATTTAAACTATATCATGGAGTGGTGGTGTTTTTTCTTATAAAAAAAAAAAAAAAAAAAAAAAAAAAAAAAAGTCATCTTACACAGCTCTAGCAGTTTTTAAAATTAAAATTAGTCAAAAGCTAACTGTTTTGGCTAAATTACACTGTCAAACAATCACCACCAAGACAATCATGATTTTAATCTGATCACATTTATGCTTGTATCCAACATTACCCCAGTATCCCACTGCAATTTCATTATCAGGGCACACAGAGCTGGAGACTGTCTTGCACAGCAGACTGCAAGGTACAACACATCGACAACTGTATATGCATGCAGCTAGGTGTCTAGCCTGAACAACTGCCTGCCTGCACAGCCCCTGTTATTGCTCTTCTTGCCAGAGAGTCAGAGTTTGCAGCATTTTTCAGCTCCCAGAAGAGACAGTAGCTATCTTCTGCAAGCAAGGGGAGGATTAGTAAGTTTGGTTCTCTGGGACTTCCCTCCAGCTGTGTCCCAGACCAGCCTTCTCTCCGATTATCCTGAAACAGGAGGAAGACCTACTGGTGGAAGAAGAGGCAAATATAGGCAGCTATGAGGTGCTTGTGAATGCCAAATACAGGGCGAATGAGAAGGTGGATAGGGAAGCAGCAGAAGAAATAGATTCACAGAAAAGAGAGAGAATACACACCCCCTATCCTTCCTTTCATGGATCTCTGAAATTACCCAGTATATTCCAAATCTCTAATGACTGTCCCTTCTCCCAGGCTCGCCTGTCTCTTCAACAAAACCCACCACATCACTAGCACTGGATTGATTTTGCCTGCTGAGAAGTTTTGAGCCAACTCTGAGCTTGAAAAAGAGAGCATTTCACTTGATACTGTCTTGGTACAAGTAATACTGTAATACAGTCCAGGATCTAGAGCCCTTGTTTGTAAAGGAGAATCATCCAGTCTTCAGAAGCCACCACAATGGCATGGGTCCCCAACAAAAGTGACAGTAGGAATCTGTTCTAAAGAGAAAAATACAGTACAAGAAAAAAAAATCCAATACTTCTATTCACAGCCTAGTGCACTCTCACCAAGTATGTCTTATCTGTAAGAGAACACTCGCAGAACACATTTCATACTGTGACTCTGGATATTAATAACTCTCTAAGATGAGAGAGCACTGAGCTTCTGCAGAGCTGTCTACAGACTCAGACAGGTACCATTTGGTTACACTAGGCTTGTTTGTTCCAACAAACCTATAATAATTAGAAATTTGCATTTTCTAAAGTGCAAAATAAGGTTCTGATGCAATTCAGGTACAGAGCTTTAAACATGTGGCTAATATTTATGCATGAATACAAAGTCGATTCTGTGCTTGTTTCTTGAAATAGACGGTGCCATCTTTTTCTTCTCAAGCTTACCTGATATCAAAAAAAGTTATGGCTCCAGCTGGTTTTTGGCACAAGAACACTTAACTATGCACCTAACACCTGTTCCGTACTAGTAATTTCTTGTCCAGTTTTGCATAGAAGAGACATTAAAAAAAATACACCACTATTCTTTTGGTGATTATAGCTTGGTGTCATGGCTACCTTCAAAACAAATAGTTCTGCCAGCCAAAAGCACACATATCATTATTAACATATTGAGGTTTGCCGTAATGGAACATACTCCAGCAGTCTATTCATCTGTGGCCTCCAGGCTCCCTTCTTGTAAACAGCGAATGCTTGTACTGCGAGATGGAGATCAAATTTGGGCATGTGCATAAAGGCATGCTCAAGCTCATTTTTAGAACCCAAGTCTAAAATTTCAATCCTCAGACTTACCATTTAGTTGACATCCAATCTGGAAAGATCCTAAATTACCTGGGCATCTCTTCTTGCCACAAAAACACCCTTATGTAAATGTAAGTGTTCAGGCAGTGGTATCAAATCCTGAGGTCACCGAACTACTCAATGTATAATACTACACTGATCTGTGTTGCTTGCAAATACTGATTTGCTAGTGTGAAAAAAATGGGTTTAATCCAAATCTTATTCAACAGCACATTATCTCCAGGGATCATCTATATAAGACAGACACAGATTCAAATTCTCCTTTTCTAAATAGAACAGGCATTTTAACTTACTTTTACCCACAGACAGGAAAGGTGAGCTAACCTTGAGGATATCACATGTTCAGATGTGGTCAGCCTCTCCCAGTCATGTTGTTCCATTTTACATAAAGCTTATAAGTATCTACAGAAGAAAGAATGACTCCATGGCATGCTGATTAGGGCATACAGCTACTGTTATCTGGAAGACAGCGTGAAGCAAAGAGATTTTGCCTTGGGCTATTATCTACGACACATGGACATAAAGGAACAAGTCCAGTGGCAGACCACTAAGATGGTCAAGTGCTGAAGCATACAAAATATGAGGAGAAGCAGACAGAACTGGGTTTACTCAGCCTTCAGAAGTGAAGGCTAAGGGGAGACCATATCACTGTCTATAAATTCCTGATTAGAAGACATGAAGACAGAGCCAGATTCTTCTTCTCAGAGATGTACAGTGATAGGACAAGAGACCACAGACTCAGGTTGGAGTGTGGGAAATTCTAACTAGATGTAAGGATTTATTTTTTGTTTAAACCATGGGGGTGGTCAAACACTGCAACACAGCCCAGACAGGCTGTTGAATCTCCATCCCTGGAAGTGTTCAGGACAGAACCAGACACAGCCCTGATCTCGTCAGACCTACTTTGAGCAAGGGGCTGCCGGGCTGACCGCCAGACCAACCTATTCTATGGTTCAGATCCCAGGCTGACAGAAATGGGGTAGAGCTGGAACATTTTCCCCTAGGCAGGCTCTCCCTCCACCTCGAGCTCCCTTTCCTCCCCTCTTAAGACCAAGCACTCTCCATTTTAACCTCTTTTGCTAGGCTGACACCCCTGACTCCCCCCCAGGTCTATAGGCCCTTCCAGCTTTATGGGGTTTGTCCTTGTCACAGGCCTTTTAAAACTTAAAGCTCAGAAGTTTCTCTTCTCATCTTCAGCTGTAGTGGGAGACATTTGTATCAATTGTTTGAGGGCCCTGAGGGCACTTCTAGGCCTTACTGTCCTGACCAGCTGCCCTCAGGGCTCCCCCGGGGCCATCAGTCCCTGTCCCAGTAACGCCACAGCAGGGCTGGTCTCCAGCTCCTCACAGCCCGGCCTTGGGCCCCACCAAGCCAGGCCTACCCGCAGGCTGATGTCCCATCCTGGCCTCAGACTGGCCCTGTCCCCAAGAATGTGGCTGATGCCCAGGGCTGGGGCTGCACCCCAGCTGCCCAGCTCCCTGGCTAGGGGGTGGGACAGGCCCAGGCCACCAGGCCCTGGCTTTTCACCGCAGGGGGTCCCCGCAGTCCCCAGGGAGCCCCCAGCCCCTGCAGTGCCCTGACAAATTGCAAAGAACCATGCCCAGAGGCACATCAGTAGATAAAGAAAATAAAGCCAAATATTAAAAAGCCTATATAATACATAAACCATGAACATATATATACACATAAAACCCAAGCATATCAGCCCCATGCCACTGCAGACCAAGTCCAAACTGAAGCATGTGCCTCAATATTTTATTACTATTTTATATATAATACTACTTTAAGATTTTAATATTACTCCATTGAAATAGCTCTGACTGCTTCTCTCCCCTGTTGACCTTGACATGATCCAGGTCTTTCCCTCCTACAGGCACCAGCAAGTGTCACAGGATGTAAATTACAGAATTTGCTCCCCTATAAAGTTTTGCTTCCTTAAAATTGCTCTCTGAAAAGAATTTGCTCCCTTTTGAGACTCACTGAGGCAGAATTGATTTGAAATTCATTACTTGATCCGATTTCACAGAAAGATAAAATTAACCAGATTACTTATAACTGTTTAAAGAGGAGGAATAGAGAAGGTTTAGATTCTGCAAAAAAAATAGCTAACATGGAAAGCTAGAGAGCAGGGTACACTGGACTGTTGGGTATGCCCAGTGGATTATTAACAGTCGTCATAGCATTTGTCCGCAGTTTATAATATCCTGGCCATTTTGCCTACTACACTTAGTTGTACTTCAACAAGACATTCTTCACTTTGCGTCTTCACCTGTCACTTGCCATATTAAAAGCAAATGACATCAAGCCCAAAGCTTAGACGGACATTTACAAAGTCAGACACAAAGATTAGAGTTGTTCCCATCAAGCTAAGAATTACTGTAAAGCTCAGCTTCAACACTGAGTAAAGGGCAAATATCTTTGACCAGCCTTCCCTAAGATAAAGCAATACATATATTACAATGTTCCAAAACAAAACTGCCATAATAAATATTCTCCCCAGAGGATGACAGAAAAAAAAAACAGGCCATGTATAACAGACTTTTCTTAGTTCAATTAAAGCACAACAGGTTGGTGATTAACAAACTAAAATGAACTCCTGAAAAGCCACAGGAGAAAAGATCCTGTTGTCCATGTTCACAGTCTGAGGCTTCAGTGTGACTGTCCAATTGCTGTCCTCTGCTTTCCCCGCTGTTGACCTTCAATTCTCACAGCAGAGAGACTGGAATCCAAACCCCCAGTTTCAACATACTACAGCACCTTGATTAACTCCCATTTCACACACCAAGCAAGAGATAATTCTTGTGGAAAAAGTATTCTGTCATTAAAGAAGTTGAGAGAAAGAAGCCCAGCAGCCTGAGCTTCCCACTAACAGTATTTCTAAACTCTCATTTTGCTTTGCAGCCTTCATCTTTTACATGTGCATATGTCCGTGCATTTTACTATAATGGAAATCACAGATTTTTTCATATGCAACAATAATATTTTCCAACATGCACCTTAATGAAGTTGAATGAATGGTTCAAACCAAATCACTGTCACCTAAGACAAACTATTACTTCATTGAGTAGTATCCAAGGTATGAACAACCAGACAGAATTCTAGAAAGAAGTAACAGACTAGCATAACCATCTGCCAGTCAATAAATCTTCCTTCAGATTACTTCTAGCTAATCCATGCAATCCAATATTGGATGACAGAACTCTTTTGTCAGAAACTTCAAATAAAAACAAATTGACATGGGACGGGGGGAGGCAAAAATAAATAGTTGTCCTTATTTCACTCAAGCAAAATAAGGGTTCAGGGCAGGAACCAGTGGAGAGCTTTCCGTCAGCTGTCAAAATAAAGCCAGGCTAGAACAGAGATCAGACATGGAAAAAGTTTCTGTCAACATAGTTAAATTTTGGCAATATGAAGGCAAGGAGTGCAGTAACCCTAAAATAAAGGCTTCCTACTGACTCTAACTATAACTCTAATAGTTTTTATTACGTACAAACATCCACTACAAGCAACCTGACAACATTATCTCACGATTATGCACATGTAAGCTAACAATTTTCCCTTTGTCATGATCATAAAAAAGTCAGTTCTGGATGGGAAATGATGAGACAAAAGAGACTTGACCTTGAAGAGGAAAATTAACTAAATTTAAATATTTTTCCTTATTCACAATGGAAAAAACATGAACTGGTAGGGAAAATATTTCATTCTCAGAGCCCATTTGAAGGTCAGCAAAGCAGAAGCTCTAACTACCAAGAAATAAATCACTGGGACTCATTAGAATTTCTCTCAAGCCATATCTTTTGGGAAGACTAGAGGGAAAAAAAAAAAAAAGCTTAAGCTAAATGATAGCAAAGACATCCATAAATGTCAAAGAAACCCAGACAAGTTAAACTGATTAGACATAAGGTAGCACAGCAGATTACAATACAGTCATTCAAACCAATCAAGGAAGTGAGCACAGGACAGTTAGTGTTGTCTTTGACAAAATAGTTAATGTTAGAACAATCCAAACTTTTCAACCATAATCCCTCATCTCTGATTAAATTTGAGTGATTTCAGCTGTCAGTGTTGAGCACGTTCTCTCTAATTACATGAGCATGTAGTTAGCCTCTCTGAAGAGCCTAGAAAGAGCTAACTGCCATAATAAAAATGACTGTGAAAAGATTCCCCTGATTAGACATTTGATGCAATGAGATTCTGGTGTTCCTGATTTGGTGAGACTCCAGCAGTTGCTGTAAAAATTGCTTTAGAGCAAAAAAGAAGCTGCATTTGAGGTCTTCACAAACATTTTTAATTTATTCATCCATGCCTAAGTGTTGATGTAAGATCCTTTCTTATCTACAAAATAGATACACTAAGTACATAAAGAAATAAAGTGTCATTTGTGTGTACTAAGAGACTTTCTCCCCGCTTTATGGCCAGGTCCCAAGTAGGCTAATAAATTCTATTAATCTATATTTCCTGTGCAATTTTGAAATGATAGTTTTATTCTTCACCTCCTTTTCTACATGGCTGAACAACAGTGTTTCACTGAATTGGTACTCTACCACCACAAGAATCCCCAAGCACTAAAGATCACTCACTCAGATGGACAAACATCGATACTTCTTCAGACAAACCCATTTACAAAACTCATTTCCAGAAGATAGACAGCTAAGCAAGCTAATTGTCAGAAAGGGTTGATTTGCAGTGGGGAAAAAGGGACTAGAAGCTAGAGGAGAAAGAATCCAGCCATTTCAAAGAGCGCAGAAAGCATGTCCATACCATAGTGCCAAAATCAACATAACTGTATTAGCAAGTTCGAGAAGGAACCTAAACTGGCCTAGGCAGATTACTTTATCAAAACTTATAATGCTGTGACAGGTATTCCAGCTTATTTTGAACCCTTTACTGGAAAGCATAGACATATGCTAGGACAGAAACTTATTCAGAGAAGAAAGTGAGATCACTGCAAAGGGCAGACATCCCTTTGGAGACAACCACTGCCAGTGATGGGTTGAATCTGGGTGTTTTTACTCACACCAATTGCGTTTCCCTCCTGTTTAGTATCACTTGTTGCAGGGCAGCAATAACAGACCGCAGGTACTACTGCTAAGAAGATAACCAGACTTCTTCTCTCAGTACTTCACCACTTCAGAGGATTTACGTCTCCAAGGCTTGCTGCTTGGCTGTGCCCTGCAGAAGACTGTGCACATCTGAGGAAACAGGACTAGCAATTGCAGGGTTTAAAAAAACCCTATGGATTACAAATTACATTCAGAAACGGTGAGACATAATAAAATGTTCTTACCAAGAAATGAATTGGTAGGTTTGATCTACTGGTCAGGTTTGATCTACTGACTTAAAAATATAAGTCAGCGGAAAGCTTCGTAACAGTGTAGGTAAGTCGCAATATGAAAGTTTAATTTGTTCTTCCCACAGGAGCAAGAGTGGGGCAGGGGAAGAAAGGGTAAACCGAGTGAGTAAAGTCAGCACAGAGCACCCTTGAAAGTGTACAGTACTTCCTGAGTCAATGGAGCCACTGAATGCCACCTGATGTAGCTTTGTGCAGAGATGTATCAGAACAAGCATGCCCCCCATCAGTCTCCTGCTGGGGTGAATGGCCAGATTGGCCAACGTGAGGAAGAGGTCTCATGGCTTGGTAGGGCACAAGGTAGGGAGGGTTTAAATTAAAAGGTGTGAGAAAAAGCTTAGCAAGAATCTCAATACAAAGTTCTGCAATCTGGCACATTTGTTGTACCTGTGTTATATCAGTAGAGTGGTTTGAGAGGACATACTTTACATAATATTTGTCAGTGTTGTTTGCTTCTAAAAGTTATGCATAAATAGAGGATATATTCAGGCACTTTATCATTCATTATCAATGTTTCAGGATTCCAGCGACAGACTGAAGGGTTCAGTAGTCGCAGAACTACAACTGTTTTGATACATGTACATAATCACAGGTAATGGTAAGAATACAGCAGCCCTAAAATTTTCGGGGTAGGGAGCGCAGACTATTTTTGAAGGAAATGTTGACATAAACTACTGTTAATAATTTCTCCTGTACCATAAGTTCTACCTCATCTCTGTGTAAGAATGATAGATCCTTCCCCAAAAGTCAAGCACAAATCCAGATTCTAATCTATTTGCACATCTATCTATTCTAATGCCATTTCTCTTAAGCAAATTAAATAGCAAGGCACAGGTCTAACAAAATTACTGGGGTTTTTTTGTTTGTTTTTGTTTGTTTGTTTGTTTTTAATATATATATACACACACAAGAAAAGGGCTGCTCTGCTGTATTTTCTGAATACAGTTATCACTGCAAGTTACCCATCAAACCAACATGCACAGCCCCAAGAACTCAGGGTGCATCTATACTCCAAAGAAGAAAGCTGCTTCATACTTTTTTCTTTTTTGGCTTGGTGATTGTGGTTGATATTTTCCCTGGACTAAAACCAGGGAAGATAAGAAAATATGAGGTTTAATATCAGCTGGTGGCTCAAGTTCAAGCTAATAGAGGACATTTGGGTGAAGCTGAACTTTGTTGTTGCCTGCTGTATGCAAGTTTTGGCCAGCCTGAGCTAAGAACTCCTCCCTGCACTTTGCAGCTCAGACATACCCACATATATTAACACTGCCAAACTGTTCCCATTCCTGAACTCAGCAGGTAGCTCCTGGGGCCTTTTGGATAGCAGAGGGATAGCAGGGCGCCCAGCTCTGGAAGCCTGCTGTGCAACTGCATATTGCCCTGCTGTTACAAGCAGCTCTCCAGCCCCACAGATAACCAGAGCTCCCAGCCTAATCGGAGCTCTGTTGCCATAAGCACTTTCTTTCAATAATGTACTACAGCCTCATCCAGTCTTTTAATTCAAGATCCCAGAGAGAGGACAATCACAGAAACATGTCTCCCCCTGCTGCTGCCCCTCCCCCCCCCCCCCC